>JAXQQM020061426.1:0-485717 GCA_034641835.2 Pinus albicaulis | reverse complement strand
TTTTTATGGTTTTTTGTTTTTCTGTCTAAATAGTTTTAAGAATTCAACTTCAACAATATTTTAAAGAGGTTTTACATATAAGATTTAAATTTTCTTAAAGATTTATTTGACTAGAGGAACTGATCAAGTGTTTGAAGCCGAATGTTCAGTTCATAACTAGACCGAAGATAGACTAAA
The DNA here is from genome assembly GCA_034641835.2 of Pinus albicaulis. Classification (NCBI taxonomy): domain Eukaryota; kingdom Viridiplantae; phylum Streptophyta; class Pinopsida; order Pinales; family Pinaceae; genus Pinus; species Pinus albicaulis. The sequence goes on along the minus strand of JAXQQM020061426.1, from coordinate 485,540 downwards.
GCAGCATTCATTTACATATGCAATTGCAAAGCAAAAGCATTTCAAAGGATACCTGGCTAACTTCAAGCTCCGTCTGTAGTTTATAAAGTAAACAATAGTAACAAGAAAATTTTTTAGGTCCCCAGTGGAGTCGCCACTATGTTATCACTCATATTTTCCTTGAAGTTATTGAGAAGAGGAAAGGGGTCCAAGGTAACCACAAACCAACTTTTAGGTACAGAATATAGCCAATCTGTACCCAGAGAGGGCTCTCTCTTTAAGTTTTAGCATTGTTTTGAAAGATATTAGGCTAGTTATGAAATTTTAGGGATTTTTATTGTGTTTGGGTCATGGAATTCAATAGCAAAGAGATAGGACTGAATAGTTTAGGCCATTGGGCTAATGGATTCAAAGAAAAATGGCTTAGCTAGATTTAGTTTCTTAACAAGGGATGGTTTCACAAGGCAAGGTAATCAAATAGGGAACAATTAAAGACCTGAAATGAATGGAATGGACTCGAAATGGGTGAAGGGAAATTAAGAATCCTTCAACATATTCGAAAGAGGTAACTTGAATGATTATTAATAAATAGAAATTAAGAATTCTTTACCAAATAATCAAAATGAATAAACTAGGAAACATGAGCAATTAAGAATTCACTGTTCATACTAGTTTAGAGGAAAACATTAATAATAACAACGATTGAAAATAGATTGCACTCAAGCACTTTCTGATTTTTTTTTTTTTTTCATTTATCATTTAGATATGAAACATAGATGGTATAATAAACAAGTATAAAACTTTAAAACAAAAGATATAGAAGACTTATTGATCCATTATTTGACTCAAGAATCCTGTGAAAATTCCTTTGCATCAATTCTTTATCTAGCTAGCCATACCAAATTTGTCCAACAACACTTTATTCCAAAATAATCAATATTACAGCAAAGTCTAAGAATCCACCCCCCTCAATACTCTAATTGAGGGAGTATTTATACAAAAAATTATAAGAAATATCTCCTAACAGAGTGAGATATATTTTAGGATGACTTCATGAGTAAGTTACAAGAAAATACAGACTGATAGTCTCGTAGATAGGAGAAGAAGTAAATCGATGTTGTGTTGTTCCTATTTTTGTGAGTGTGTTGGAGGCAGGCCCTATGATTAGGATTGTTGTTGTCTTCTTTGGTAACTCTGTGTTGGCTGCCCTATTTTACTGATACTCTTTACCTGTACTGATACACTTTGACCTTTTTGATCTCTGTTTATCCTTTTTGATCATTACTTATTGTAGTAAATAATCAAAATTCATCCAAGGATATTTTTACAAAATGTCCAACATGTCTTCCCACTATTGTGCTTCTGGTATTCTGGTTCTTTGAAGCTTTCTTAGGGTCTCATCATTTTCAGTGTATTTGAAAAAAGTAGGCTGAATTGGAAATAAGCGCTTTACCTCATGTTCGAGATAAAACAAATTTTCCAGACTGTCATGAAGAATTTTTCCTATAGGCAATGCTTTTGCTGCTAATGAACTTGTCGATGAAGTAGCCTGGGTTTTTGCATACTTATTCAATTTCTCAACATAGCTTTGATGACTCATTAGTTTATCATGAGTAACTAAAGGAATTCGCAACCCTTTACTTTGAAAAATATCAAATCTTTTCGTAAAAGCATTAATTTCCTCTTGCATATCATGGCATATTCTTTCTAAGTTTTGCATCAGAGTTCTTTTAGTAAAAAACTTTTTTACCTCCAGAATTGTCCCTGTTCTGTCTTGGATGCCTAGTTCTTCAAGTTGAATATTTCTTCTTGGTATTTAAAAACTATAAGAGCTTGTTGACTTCTTCAGCCATATTTCCTAATTCTTCCCTTGCCTTTTGAACTTCTTATAGAACCAGTTTAACTAAATCATTTTGTTCATAAATTATTTGGATTGATGGCCAGACATCATCTATTGATTGAATGATGTTGTCCCAAATAATTTCCTTTATTTTGTTCAAAAGTTTCTCCAATGTGAGATATTTTTCTAATTCTTACACCAATTTTTCTAACCTGTTGATCTTTGTTGTCTTTTCTACATCATTTATCTGTGAGAGATCATAATTTTTTTCCAAGGTAGTAAATTGTACATTTGATTTTTGGAGTTCTGTAACTTGGAGCTTCAATTCCTCCATTTATTTTATTAGATTTTCTATGCTTAAATTGTTAGTGTTACCCTATGCTAGTCCTGCTGACTTCCCTGTTGTTGTTGTACCTGTAACCACTTCTTTTGTGGCTGTTGTGATGTTTGATGCTAGTGTTGTTCCAAGGGTAGAAAGGACTGCTGTTTAGACTACTGGTATCACATTTGGAGGCTGAGAGGTCGACTCTCCCTGATTGTCCTTTAATTATTTTTCAAGTTCTTGTTCATTCTCATTCAGTTGCTCATTAATTTTTAAGAGAAAATCCATCGGTTCTTCTTCATATTTTTTCTTTATAACCACATCAGTTTGTGGATGCCTTGAAGGTTGTAGCTTTAATTCTTTCCTTAGGGCTGCAATATCATCATCTTTATTTTTTATCAAGGCTTCTATAGCCTTAACATCTTTGGGATTATGACCCATTCTTCCAAAGATTTTATTCTGTTATCCTTGGCCTGGGAGGAAGCTTTTTCCAGGTGCAGTTGAGCAGTTGTATTATCCAAGGAATTTTTTAATCTTTGAGCCATCATTGAATTATCATTCAAAGTTGAATAAATCATCTCTCCAGTTTGTTTGTGCAATTCAATCTAATCCAAAGGATGAATATCATTTTCCATGACTTCAAAATTGGTTCTAACATATTCTGCTGCTATTTGAGGCTGTTGTACTTTAGGCCTGAAATGAATCATCCCCATTTTACCTTCCTGAATGTCATAGGCTGACATCAATCTCTGTTGATTTTTGGGGGCCATCTTGAAATATTGATTATAAACTTGAAGTCTTAATGGATCATTTCTGGATTTCATGTTTATAAATGTATTCTTAATATCCCAAGCATCCTTCAATGGTGGTCTAAAGGATGATACCTTTGCATGTAAGTATTATTTGGTTGAATAACAATATGTGTTTGTTTAGAAGGTTGTTTTATATGTGCGTGTATTTTTTAAGATGGGGAAGTAGTTTTTAAAATTGGGATGTATGGTATATATTGAGACAATTTAGATTTTTGTGACTATTCAAAAATTAATAAAGGGATTTAATGTTGCATTCATTCATCTTCGTAGTGGGAGTACATTGAGTTTTCAAAGAAGATAAAACATAGCTTTATTTTTCATGAGTTATGGAAAGGTGTTTGTTTGTGATGAAGAAGGAGGAAACCCTCCCCAAAAATCCACTTCTCACAGAGTGTTTGTTATATGAGAAAACAAGAACAACAAGGCCTAAGCCTTGATTACAACATCATTTAATGAATAGGAAAACCCTTATGTTGTACCATTCACAAATTTTTTTGAATCCTTAATAAGAAAACGGATTCATATGAATCACTTGTTGAGCATGAAGTTGTTAAGTTGATGACCAAACCATTTAATTTTGAATTGAAGGAAGATAAGAGGCTTTCCTTAGCCTCTGAGATAAGAGCCATTATGCACGATATAGAACCCACTAATGTTAAAATGGATGTTCCTCTCAATTTTTTTTATCATGGAATTATGTCCCACTTATTCCCATTATCTCAAGTCATTACAAGGAAATCAAGGATATATCATTTGACTCTCTTGTGGATAAGTTTGCAAAAAGAGAGAATGCTTTTGGCAAGAAGAAGGAAGTTTCACAGAATTTTGAAGAAGTTTTTTTCCTTACACAAAAAATAAGAATCAATGATAGGATTCTTCTAGAGGAAGAGGTGGTTGAATAAGACAAGGAATGAAGAAAAATAGAGGCACATGGGATGACATTTCCAAGGATAAATACTTGACCTTCATTGGATATGGTGTAATAGAAATGGGCATGATGCTTCTACATGTAATATGTCATGGGACAAGATTACAGATGAAAGGGATGAAGAGGAAGGAAAATCATGAGATAAATAGAGAGGTAAAGCACTCAAGTCCTCTCATTATGTTTTGGTAGATTTCAAGATTGGAGTAACTTAAGACTTATTTAATGCTTCACTTTCTTTGTGGAAACATGCATGGTTTCTTGATTCATGAGAAACTTGGGACATAAATTGTAGAAGAGATTTATTTTAAGAATTCATTAACAATTTGGATGGTGTATTCTACTTTGTAGACAAGTCAAAAGTCAAGCCATGAGGGCTTAGCATCGTTAGACTCAAATTACATGGTCTTTAAGAATTTCTTCTACATGATGTTCTTTAACGCGTAGATTTGAGGAGAAACTTGTTATATTTTGTCCACATATACCAATAAGCACACTCCATTCACATATTTGATGGAATATTCAAGTTAAAAAAAGCATCAGACAACTCACTTGTCATGACTCAGATAGAAGAAGAAAGACTTCTGAAGCTATAAGGAAATTCTACTCATGAATAGAAATTTTCATACAATTCTCATTATCATAAAGGTATACTTACATCAAGTATTTTATGGCATTCTATATTTGGACATTTGAACTATGACAACCTTCATTTGTTGAATAAAAATGTCGTTAGTGGCGTTCCTACCATTCCTTGGAAACATAACAAATGTGATGCTTGTATCGTAGGAAAGAACAACAAAAAAACATTTCATGATTCTTATAACAAAGCACATAGAAATATTGAACTCATTCATTCTGATTTCTGCAAATGGTAATAAATACATAAAGACATTTATGGATGGCTATACCATAATGTGTTGGGTATATCTATTGAAGAAAAAATATGAAGCTTTTGAAAGTTTCAAGAATTTTCATACATGAAATGAAAATGATACACAATCTTTTATTGCATTTATTCATATTGATAATGGAAAAGAAGATGGTTCAAATGAATTTGAAAAAAATATCTTTGCCAATATGGGATCAAAAATCAAACAGTTGTGCCTTATAATCCTTATTATAATAGTGTAGTTCAAAGAATGAATTGGTAAATATTAAATATGGTACATTCAATGATGTTTTTCAAGAATGTTAAGCTGATGTTTTGGGCTAATGCAGTTCTATGTGTTGTGTATATCAAGAATATGTGTCCATCGCATGCTCTAAAAAAAAATACTCCCTATTTAATCTAGAATGAAGACATTTCTTTTGTGAGGCATCTTTGGGTTTTTGTTTCAACGTGTTATGCCTTTATACCTAAGGAACAATGAAACAAACTCGATTCAAGGAGTAAAAAATGTATCTTATTTGGGTACTTGGATATCTCCAAAGTATACACTCTCTATGATGAAGTAAATAAGATGTTTATGATATCTAAAGATGTGATGTTTTCTTGAATATTCGAAGATTGACAATTTTTTTGAGCAGTAAGTTGATTGCTTGGATAGATTCAGGAATGGAAAGTATTTTCAATAGTTTGATAATTATATTCAACATATTGAAGGGGGGATCCCTATACTCGATCAATCTATGGAGACTGCTTTTGAAGCACTCTCTCCCCATCATGAACCTTCAAACACTAATTAAGATGACACATTGACTTATGTGATTGAGAGAATTGGGAGGCTAAATCTTGATTCAGTGCCATCTCTTTCAACTAATTATCCCAGGAAATTTTAGAAAGGTCACCCAAAATGACCCATAAAGACCCTTGAAAGTGTTCCTTTAGTGAGATTAGAAATACAAGGATAAGAAGCTCAACTAGATAGAATGGAGGCAATGTAGATGATTCTTATTCACCTGTTGAGATGGATGCGTATTATGACTTTTAATTAAATTTGTCTACAAATTCTAAACCAAATTCCTTCAAATAATTCATTTCTCATGATGAATGGAAATAAGTGACGGATAAAGAATATGATGCTTTGCTAAATAATGGTGCATGGAATTTATTTGATCCTCCACTAGGAACCAAATCGATATTCAAGAACAAGTATAAAGCGGATGAGTCACTTAACAAACATAAATATAGGTTCATGGGAAAAACATTTCCATGGAAGGAAGAGGTTGATTCTGAGGATGATTTTTCCCCCACAACAAAATGGACTGCCATCTCAACATTCTTTCCCTTGGAAGCTAAAAACTATTGGAAAGTCCATCAAAGGGAGGTAAAAAATGTTTTCTTCAATGGATATATGAAAGAAAAGTTTTTTATATCCTAAAAAAAATGATTTATTGTGAAGGGGCAAGAGCATAAAGTATTTAAACATATCAAATCCATGTATGGTCTCAAACAATCACTGTGAGCCTAGCACATTAAATTGGGTAAGCTTCTTATGAAAGTGAATTTCGAACGCTATGATCTTGCTAATGCAACTTTGATTTTCAATAAAGTTCGAAAAATAATTGTTTATCTTGTGGTGCATGTAGATTATATTTTGATGATATCGAAAAATGAAAAACACATTGCATCCACAAAGAAATAACCGAGGAAAGAACCGAGGATATACTTTGAAATGATAGGTTTGTGATATGTTTGCTACTATCTCGGCATTGCGGTAACCCAACATATAAAGTTTATATTCCTCTATGAGAAGAAGTACGTTAGAGGTCCATTGAACAGGTTTAGCATGCCAGAGTGTAGTTGTTTGACTACTCTAATGGAAAAAAATTAAAGCTCAAATAAGTTGAAGGAAAATAATTCGTGGATGCAAGAAAGTTCAAAAACAATTGTAGGAAGTCTCAACAAATTGACTACTAGCTGATCGGTTTATGAAAAAACCTTGAGAGGGTCATTGGTTTGCTGAAAAATGAGTTTTAAAGTACTTGAAGGGATCACAACACTTTGGAGTCAAGTATACCCAGTTGGATGACTTCAACTTGATTGGATACTCAAATTCAAATTTTGATGCAGATAAAGAAAGTGGAGTATCTATTTCAGGTTATGTTACGAGTCTTGGGTTAAGATTTTTCTCCTGTAGATCATGAAAATAGTTAGTTCCAACATATTCCACAACTTACAAATAATATGTGGTATCAAATTAAGGAACGACATAAATTGTGTGGTTCGGGAAAATTATAGAAGATTGACAACACTTATGCAATAAAGTTGTCCAAGAACCCAAAGTTCCATGATTGAACATAGAACATCAATACAAAATATCATTTGATTCGACATCATGTTGAGGAAAAGCTTATTCACCTTCAAAATTATTCTACAAATGAGGGAATTGTAAACATTTTCACCAAATCACTAGGAATAGAGAAGTTTGAAAGATTCAGAATGATGCTTGGAATCACGTACATCCCTTCAGATTAAAGGGGGAATGTTGAAAGCTAATCCAGAAGGATTAGGGTTACTTTAAATAGTTTAATATTTCATTTATGAATAAGAGAAAACTAAGATACCTTAGAATTGGAATCCCAAGAGTCTCTCCACTCATGTATATATCCATACTTAGGCTAATGCAATTACATAAGTTTCATTGTGAAGTTACCCACCTAGACTAATATGCGATGTCTCAATACCATAACCAACCGCTTCATTCAGCTCTCGATTTGGTTGTAGCTAAACTCTATCTGGTTATCGGTCCCACACTCTTCCTTAGAGGCCACTTCCACACATTCTTGCACCAATGCCTTAGGGATGGTTGACAGGAGATATTGTTCCTCTAAAGACATGCACTTGGAGCTGCAAGGATTAAGAGGGTGCGGGGTACCTACCAAAAATTATTTTAAAAGTGAACCATAACTCCTCCATAATTTTTTTTCTAAATAATAAAAAATGTTTAAAGTAAAATAAATTAATGAATAGACTAGCTACAAAATAATTATGTCCTCTAAATATCGAAGGAGAATACAAAACTAGAAGAGGAAAGTGAAGGAGGGGATGGAAAATTACAGAGGAGAGTTATGCACTATATTTCTTAGTTGTTATTTTCCCTCTAACTTATCATTTATCTTGAGTATAAATGATTGATGTTTGTGGTGGAAACAAAAAATTTCTAGGAATGACAAAGAGAAAGCTCATATGTTTCCTTTGACATTTTCAAATTATCACTTATCTTTTGAAATTTATTTATATTGGTAGAAGGTATGATATTTAATATGAGTGCTAATTAGTTGAACATTTGGAGAGAAAATTGTTGAATTGATCCTATTATAGTGGTTCTAGGAGGACTATCAATACTGTCTTTCTTATTTTTTTTTTTTACATGTCTATGTGAATTTGTTTATACATCTTATCCACGTTTGCATTAATTTTTTCAATGATGCTTGCAGGGATTTTCTAGACAAAAAGATGCACTCAATTTTCAGTAATAATATTAGCCTTTTTATCCATTTTATAGTCCATACTTTTTCATAAATTTTATTTATATATATGAACAACCTAGGCTGAAAAATTCAAGTACTATATGAGTTATACTTTACAGACCTTTACATACCTACATAGTCTTCTGGCTAACATGGTATTTCTTTAAGATTACATAAAATTTATCATTTATTTTAGTTTTTATTATTTTTCATATTTATGATATCATGTTGGTATAGAATGTAATTATTGTAAATTCTTCACTTTATTTTTTAACTACTTTATACTATATATATTTTCATTTTGTTGCAGTCAAATTTCTATAAATAAGTAGAATTTTACAAAAAAGTATTAAACACTAAACCTAATCCCATTATCTCATGTTCCCTATTAGATTCAAGGGTTTGTTATTGAAGCATAAAATTCACTAGTCAACATCTTTTAGTTACTCTATTAAGGACATAAATTCATGTATCCCTATACCATAAATCCTAATATCCATATGAACATTCAATCTCCTACTAAACCTAATATTCTAATTCAATTGAATGATAAAACTAATATTTTTCACTCATTATAAAATTTTATCCCTGAAAACATAATATTCTAATTCAATTGAATGATAAAACTAATATTTTTCACTTATTATAGAATTTTATCCTTGAAAACACACATACTCTTGTTATATTGGAGCGAGCTTGGGCTTTTATAGCGTGAGATAATGAGTTGCAAGAGAGAAGAGAATATGGATCTCTTGATGAAATTCAGAGACAAAAATTTATTCTTTCCATCTAATCTCATCATCAATTCCTTCAGGAACTTACTTTATTTTTAGAACTACCTCCCTTCACACAAAATCATGTTTGGAAATCACGCTTCTACCTAATCCTCAACTCAATCTTCTTCCTCTTTGGTGTCATCATGATAATTTACCACATCCTGTGTTCAAATTGGTAGTCTTCATTCTCGATTTAATCATTTTCAATCTACAACAAATCTTCCTAAAATGATCAAGAAATACTAGCTATTCCAATTCTAAGAAGACGTGAATTCCACTCCTTAGAATATATATTCTCCCTTGTGAATTCCACTCCTTAGAATATATATTCTCCCTTGAATCTGACACCAACTAATGCACCATTACCTAAATTCAATAATATTCTGTCTAAATTTTCAATTGACGGTACCACCCTATAATATGCTGCATTCGTTAATCTTGATTAAAAAATATATATACAAAGCATCCAATTTCAATTTTCCATGCATGTGTAATATTTTGACACCGGATTATTATACTAATGAAATCCACTTGACGACTTTTTGGTGTTTTGTTTTCTTATATGTATAATGCAATCACAATTTATATCTACGAAGAATGGATATTTAGTGACAATAAGTAACTTGATAAGGGCATAGAGTATTGTAAGTTTTCTCTATAAATTTGAAAGTTGGCTTTACATCAAAAAAAAACTATTGCTAATAAGGTAAATTGAAAACGAAATTGTAATGTAAAATTTGTAGATACCTCTAGGCCTATCAAAGTGTTTTGGATCATAATTTTTCTTTTATGGAAATCCATGACACAGTTTTAGTATATTCTTGTATTTAGGGACAAACACCTTAGAAGCATAAGGTTAGTTAGCTATCCTACAAGATTGAGTTTTAAGGGAATCCTTTTTCTTTTCCAAGCTTCTTAAACCACTTTTCCTTGATGAACATTGAAACATGTCTTAAATATCCTGTAGGAGAGGGATTTTGAACAGAATTTCTTAAGTTCCTTGAAGAGGTTATTTTGTGTACACATTTAGGTCTTCTTAGTATTTGTAATTTTAAGAAATGTTGGGGTTACTAAGGAATGGGTTTTTCTTATGGCCATGTACCCTGATTTTCGAAATTCATGGTTTTGTGGGTTAAATAGTGAGAAGAAGGTCCATTAATAGGTTTCTCAAGTAAAAGGTAGTCTCTTGAAAATCGTAGCACCTAATGAGTTCAATGTGTAACTCAAGGAACTTATTTACGAGGGGTCAATCAAGCCCAAGATATCACCTTGGGTGATTACTTGTGATCTTGTGAATAAAACGGATTGAACCGTTATGCTATGCAATAGTTACAATGATATACGAAAAGCACTATTACAAACAAGTATGCAGTGTATCACATAAAAAATCTATTAGATAGACAGATGAGAGTTCAGGTATTTTCTATGACTGATTTGAGGATTCGATACCATATAAAACTATTCCAAGAACTAATTAAATACAATATTTGGTCATTTTTATTATATCGTTGTACCATTTTGGTTGACCAACACCACATCAAAATCTATGAACTTGAAGGTTAGTGTATTTTGAAAATGTTTGGATCCTTTTGTCCAAGTATTTGTATATGACATCCTCATTTACACCCGAAATAGGTTGGATCATCAAGATATATTGATACTGGTACTCAAACATTTTAGAAAACACACACATGTTATATGGGAAACTATCTACATGTTACTTATTTCAAAAAGTAAATTTTATAGACAGAGCATACCTTTTGTGGGCAAGGTATATAATATATCATAGTAAAATATAAACTATAATTTGTTATCTTAATCATAAAATATTTATAATGTGTACACATTGGTTAAGTGTATGGGTAAATTTAATAAATTTTGGAATTATTTATCTATGCACAAGTCATGTTACAACCATAAAAAGAAAAGTCTTAAATTTGAAAGAAGAGATGCATATAAAGAAACATTTGTATAGATAAATTGATAAATTACAATGGTCCCAATCCTAAAACTTCTTAACTGGACATATATTCTTTCATATGCAAAGATGTCTTGAGGTAAAGTATAGATGTAGTTTTGATGTAAGAATTAGGATGGTTTACTTAAGATTCAAGTAAAATGAGGTATTTTTGAACTAATTATGTACATTCCACTACAAATTACTCAACCCTTAGTATATTTAAATTGGAGGACTCGTTTAGTGATGGTTTTAGGGCATCATTTGTCAAAGATAAGGAAAAAAAAGGTTATGGATGGTCTAAGTGAAAGGAATAAAATTTCTTTTATATTTTCAATTAATGTAGTCTTAAGAGAATATATTTTAAACCACCTTATAAAATATAGTTCTTACCAAAAAAATAAAACCACCTCATGAGATAAAGTATTATTTTGATCATGATGAGAGGGGTGCATCTTAGACAATTATGGATCGTTATGATTTAAGGTTAGGTAGTTTAAGGAATAATGATATAAGAATATTGGTAATCGAGAAATCTTATAGAACATTAATTTATTTTTTTCAATTGATGTGACAAAGGATATACTATAGTTTGTATTTTCATGTTTGGAATCTCAACAAGTTAATCATGAACATCATCACTCCATAGGTTTTTTTTTTTTTTAATTTATTTATTTATAGTTCTATGATATTAAATAAACTAAATGAAAGCTATTTGAATGTATTTTGTAACAAGGTTATCTATAACCTTGTAAATACATGATTACATAATAGTAGTAGCTTCCATGTAACCAAAAATGCCCACTTCTTTCCAATTAAGAGAACTTTTAAGATAGCATCCTATTTTTATTTTTATTTTGCATTTTAAGAAATCATATTATATAAATATTTATGGTTAGCTTCCATGTTTTTCCATTTACTCCTAAAATCCATGGGTAGTTATCTCAACATTAGTTAGCTATATCATGCAAAAATAAATGTGAAAATAGAGTTAATTACATATTCAAAGATTAGGGAGCTATCAATTAATACTAAAATTTTCGTACAATAATAGTTATCATAACTTCATTCATGCAACCCCATGTAAAATTCTATATGGAAGGCCCTATTAACCACCTTTAAGTTGAGATTGATTAGAGAGTTAGAGTATTGATTAATATTAGGACCTAACATTCTCCATGAAATGGAAGAATAAATGGTTATGGCTAAGAAAAGGTTTAAATAATTTATTTATTTATTTTTTGTAGAGTGTCATCCTTTAAAATTTCATTTACATTTAATAACAAACATATTTTTCCTATAAATTTGTAAGGCCATTTGAGATTTTTGAGAAGAATGTATTAGTTTCTTATAAGCTTGATCTACCAAACCATCTAAGGAAGTGATGCAGGAGCATCCAACTCAGTGTAGACAAAAGGACAGGTGTTTGTCTTACTTTTACGTTTGATTTGTGGATAGGTCATTGAACCTAGGTTTGTTTTTTATTTTATTTTAGAAAGTACATCATTAGGGTCTAATGGTCACTTAAGTTCTGTAGTTATCACTTAAAGTTTTATTTTAGTTTGTATTTACAAATCATTCTTAGATTAAAAGAAAAAATGACAAGAATGTAACTATAACAAACTACTAACATTTTCAAACTGAAAATTGTTTCAATATAGTGATACAAAAGGAAGAAAAAATACATTCGTAAGGTTGATTTCCATGAGAGAGAGAAGGAGAATAATAGAACGAAACATATATTTTGTTTCAAGAAACCATCTGACAATTAAATTGCAGCAAATACTGTTATAATATATTTTTCTGTATATTGTCTATTGTATCATACAGAGTAAATAGAATTAAAGCGCTACTGTAATTAAGGATCAAATGAGCAACTACAACACATGCATCAGAGCAATTAAAAGTAAACGACGAGTTGAAAGCATAGATTTCAGGAAATTTCATACAAGCGAGAGAACTCCGCAAGCATTACGAATTAACATACATACAACCATTCCTAGGTATCACAACATTCTTTTCAGATTGACAGAATTTAATAAAAACATTTTCTATTGATTATAAATATAAATGTCTCTGCTGAAGCGTCCCAAGGGACTGTAAAAAATAAGTAACACATATTAAAGTTACAGATTTGGGTTTTTGAAACCCAGAATCTACAACGTCCTCAACAGAATACAAGCCGACAGATGGATAGGCGGAAATAGAACGAAGGGTTGAACACGAAATCATTTTATAAACCCTCGTATTTTTCACATAGGAAAAGACCTCGACAGCAGAACTAATACTACAGAACTACCATAAGAAAACAAGGGACAAAACCCTGTTCTACGATCGGAAAAACCACAAATCTCAGAGACAAAGAAGGAGGCGACCCTACCCATTTAAGTTGGGGTCGATAACTGTGAAAGCAAGAAGATATCGAGTGACTAAAGACTGTAACCACCTTCAGAGGAACGAATACTAAAAGGGTTAGTCTTCAGGCATGTTATGACTAGAGTATAGAGATTTAAAGCAAGAGAAAGTAAACAAACAACTGAGTGTAATATACCTTGGTGAAGAAAGACCAACAGAAGTGTAGTTTTGGTCAAAAATCCGCAAGGGCCTGTTCACAAGGATAAATAATATTAGAACCTAATCAAAATATTGGAAACACTAAAGCATGAAAGGATAGTTTACCTTTCGAAAGCCGAGTTGAGCTAAGGCAAGTGTCGAAAGAAACCCTCGGAGAATTTCGACCTGTAAGTGATAGAAAGAATAAGGTAAAAGCATCATTAGATTAGAGGCGAAGCTCAAAATAAGTACTGGACTGAAAAATACATAGAGGAGGAAAAACAAGTAATAACAGGAACAGAGAATCACCACTTTGCCTAGAAATTATTATGCGCCATTAAAATATATGGAAAACACTTGTCACGGAGAACCGATGTAAAGAAAGAACGAAGTATTACGGAGAATACCTCACGAAACCCTCACAGTATCAGAACGCACAGATCCAAACCCTCACAGCACTCGAACAAATTAAAATGAGTAATAGCCAATAGAGCTAGGGTTTGATACAACACCGGAAGAGCAGAATCTGAGAAGGTTTGACAGGTGTCAATCATAAACTAGTTACAATGACAAACAAAGTAAATCGACAAGGGTTTGAGAATTAAAAACACATCTCCTGATGTACCATATGGAGCCACCAATATTGAGATTAATAAATTCATAACTATCGAATCTGTAATGTGGTCAATTATATAGTTGAATATATAATAATAATTGGAGACCTGTAATAAGTTTTATTCCATAATTTTTTGAGCGCAATTATTGTGTCAAGGGTTGGGCCCCATCAATTTTTGTATCAGAGCTTTGGCTGTAAGTTAGAAGAAATGGAGGTTGGTCGACAAGGTCAAGGAAGATATGTTCGAAGAGTAGCAGATGAAGGATTGAGGGAAGAGATCCGAATTTTGAATGCCCGTTTGGTAGCAGTAGAGGCAGGAAGGAGAAGAGATCCTGAGGGAGGAGCTGACAGTGATGAAGAAGCTGCAGAGACGACACATGGTTTAGATGGAGAAGGACCTGAACTCAGAATGTTTAGGTCATTTTTGTTAGCAAGAAGTAAGACAAAGCATGAGATTTCTACTTACAATGGAAATTTATCAGCAGAGGTGTTGCTAGATTAGCTCAGTGAGATTAATAAATATTTTGACTCTGAGGAGATCAGCAAAGATAAGAAAGTGAAATTCGCTGCCACCAAGTTGAAAGGACATGTGTCCTTATGGTGGGATAGTGTCCAGGAAGAGAGGAAAAGGTTGAAAAAGCAACCTATAAAGAAATGGGCCAAGATGGAGGCTAAAATGAAGGGTAAATTCTCTCCCAAATATTACCAGATTATGATGTACAGGTAGGTAAAAAATCTGAAACAAAAGGGGTTGACTATAAAGGAATATATGGAAGAATTATATAGAGTAAATTTGAGAGATGTTTATGTAAAATACACCCTTGAAAAGACATCAAGGTTTGTGAATGGATTAAGGGGGGGAAATAATAGATGAAATAAGTATTCTTTCACCCAGAACCATAGATGAGGCATATAGTGTGCCTTAAAAGTAGAGGAGAAAATAAACAGGAACCAGAATGACAGAAGAGGAGGAGGATCTAGCAGAGGGAAAGGATGGGCCTATGGCAGAGGTAGAGCTACAAATCCTAGTGATGAAGGCAGTAGTTCAAAAACTACAGGAACAATAGAAAGAGACAATAACACTAGAGGGGGAAGGCCATACCAGCGTGGAAGAGGTAATGGCAGAGGCAAAGGAGCTACTATCTAGTGTTATAGGTGCCATAAGTGGGGGCACAAGTCTTATGACTGTCTTGAGGGTGAACCAGCAGGATGTAGAGGAACATATGTTGCCCAGATGGAGGAAGCAGAAGCACCACCCCAAGAGGTATAGAATGTACTAGAGACAAGGGAGGCCTTGGTGCTGAATAAAGTATTGCTCAAACCAGCGAAAGAGGGAGCTGAGCCAGATCAAAGAAAAGCTTTATTCCAGATAGTTTGAAATCACATGGTAAATGCTGCAAACTAATAATTGACAATGGAAGTATAGACAATTTAGTAGCCACAGAAATGGTGGAGAAGCTGGGGCTAAAGAGGTAGAAACACCCCACTCCTTACAAGGTGTCGTGGTTACAAAAAGGGCATCAACTGTTAGTTGATGAGCAGTGCAAAGTTGAGTTCCATATTGGCAGGTACAAGGATAAATTTATTTGCGATATTATTCCTATGGATGTGTGTCATATACTATTAGGGAGACCATGGTAGTATGACAGGAAAGTGGTGCATGATGGGAAGAGAAACTATTACATGTTTTCAAGGATGGGATTAAGCATACGCTTGTACCCATCAAACAAGAAGAGACAACAGAGACCAGTGGAATAAAAGCATTGTTGATGGGAGGAAAATAATTTTTGAAGCAGATCGAGGATAATGAAATCAAATTTGTTGTTGTAAGGAGGCCAAAAACAGTGATATTGCATACAAAAATTACAAATCTACTAGAAGAAATCCAAGATATGTTGCAATATTTTGGTGACATTATAGTGGATGATTTACCAGATGAGTTGCCTCGTAAGAGAAGTATTAGTTATCATATAGATTTTATACCAGGAGATAGTTTACCAAACAAGGTAGCATACCGAATGAGTCCTAAGGACAATGAAGGGATTAGGAAGTAGGTACAGGAACTATTAGATAAAGGGTTGATAAGGGAAAGTTTGAGCCCCATGTGCAGTTCCCACAGTTTTAGCTCCTAAGAAGGGTGGAGAACGGCGGATGTGTATAGATTCGAGAGCTATCAATAAAATTACTATTAGATATAGATTCCCATTTCCATGAATGGATGACATGATGGACTGCTTGAGTGGAGCAGCATACTTCTCAAAGATCGATCTGAAGAGTGGTTACCACCATATTCGAATTCGAGAAGGGGATGAATGGAAAATAGCTTTCAAGACAAATGAAGGGTTGTATGAGTGGCTGGTAATGCCATTTGGTTTAAGTAATACCCCTAGTATGTTTATGCACCTGATGAACGAAGTGATGAAGAGTTCATTGGGAAATTTGTGATTGTTTATCTGGATGATATTTTGATTTTTAGTAGGACTAAGGAAGAACACTTTCGACATGTTCGAAGTGTGTTGGAGAAATTGTTGTAAAATAAGCTGCTGATAAATATGAAAATGTACCTTTTTTCAAAAGGAATTGGTTTATTTGGGTTTTTTGATTGCAGAGAGTGAGCTAAAGATGGACCCAAAAAAAGTTTCCGCTATTTTTAATTGTCCATCCCCACAGAATATGTTTGAGGTTCGAAGTTTTCATGGGTTGGAAAGTTTTTATCGGAAATTTATCAGAGATTTTAGTGGAATCTGCGCACCTATGTTGGATACAACCAAAAAGGAAAATCATCATTTATATTGGACAGAAGCAGTAGAGAGAAGTTTTCATACATTGAAGAAGAATATCACCGAAAGACCGATTTTAAGGTTGCCTGATTTTAACAAACTTTTTCAAGTTCGTTGTGATGCTAGTGTTATAGCCATTGGGGCAGTACTTAGTCAGGAGGATAGGCTAGTCGCTTATTTCAGTGAGAAGTTGAATGAAAGCAGGAAAAATTACTCATCCTATGATAAATAATTTTATGCTGTCGTCCAAGCACTGAAGCATTGGAGACACTATTTGTTAGGTAACGAATTTGTTTTATTTTCTGATAATTCTGCATTACAGTATATTATGCAGTGGAAAAAATTAAACCATAAGCATGCAAAATGGGTTGTGTATTTGCAGAGTTTCACGTTTGTGTTGAAACACATTAGTGGATAGGCCAACCAGGTGATAGATGCGTTGAGCAGAAGAGCTTTTCTCTTATAAGAGAGTACGATACAAGTGTTGGGTTTTGAGCATTTGAAGGACTTGTATCAGACAGATGCAGATTTTAAAGAGGCTTATGAAGCCTGTCAAAATCCTTTGCTGAGGAACAATAGTCCATGGCTGGACTATAATTTTTAGGAAGGATTTTTATTCAGAGGAGGCAGTTATGCATTCCCGATTGTTCGATGAGGGAGAACATTATTCAAGAGAAGCATAGTGGAAGTTTAGCCAGACATTTCAACATAGACAATACTTTATCATAGCTCGCACATTTTTATTACTGGCCAAAGATGCAATGGAACGTGCAGCGATATGTGACCATATGTAAAATGTGCCAATTGGCGAAGGAACATAGCCAGAATACAGGACTTTATATGCCACTGCCTATTCCAAGTAGACCGTGGGACTCAGTCAGCTTGGACTTTGTCTTGGGTCTGCCCAAGACGCAACGAGGTTTTGACTCGGTGATGGTGGTAGTAGACAAGTTTTCTAAAATGGCACATTTCTTTCCTTACTGAAAAACAAGTGATGCCACTCACGTAGCGCACTTGTTTTTCACGGAGATCATCAAATTGCATGGCCTACCGAAGTCCATTATTTCTAACAGGGATGTGAAATTCACATGATAGTTTTGGCGTACCTTGTGGAAGAAATTGGACACTCAGTTGAATTTTAGCTCCACATATCACCCACAGACTGATGGGAAAATGGAGGTGGTGAATAGGAGCTTGGGAAACCTGCTACAACGTTTGATTGGTGAAAATTCGGGGATGTGGGATCATGTACTTGCGCAAGCGGAGTTTTCTTATAATTATTCACCAAATCACAGCATAGGATACAGTCCTTTTCAGGTTCTGTATGGCATGCATCCTCATGGAGTGCATGAATTGCGAGATTTGGGAAAGATGGAAAGAAGGAATGCTAATGGGGAATATTTCACCCAAGCAATGAGCGATTTACATGAGCAGGTGAAGTCGAAATTGCATGACAACAGTCAAAAATACAAGCAGCAAGAAAATTTGAAGAGGCGGGAAGTTCATTTTAATGTAGGGGATGAAGTTCTTGCACATTTATGCAAAGAACATTTTCCTAAGGACGAATATAACAAGCTGAAGTTTAAGAAGATTGGCCCCTGTAAAATTCTTCAAAAATTTTCCACCAATGACTATGAATTACAACTGCCACCAGGGATAGGCATATTGCCCATCTTCAATGTGGCAGATCTATTTCCATATACTGCCAGTCCTGAAGACGATAGGGCAGCATGGCCAGAACGGGACACCCAGTTTGACAGTGGTTCTTGGATGAGGCAAATGCCTATGGTGCAACCCCTTGAGATCAAGAGCATTCAGGACACAGAGGCAGCCAAGCGCACTCACACGAAGGAGTACTTACGGTACCTTGTCAAGTGGAAGAACTATCCCATTGAGGATAGTTCGTGGCTTGACGTAGCGCAAATACAGAAAGCAGGCTATTCTGTTGAGGATCTCATGGAACGAAGCCATGAATTTTTGTTACCCCGGGAGTCTAATCCAGGAGCATCCAACTCAGAGTAGACAAAAGGACAGTTATTTGTTTTACTATTACGTTTGATTTGTGGACAGTTCATTGAACCTGGGTTTGTTTTTTATTTTATTTTAGAAATTACATCATTAGGGTGTAATGGCCACTTAAGTTTTGTAGTTATCACTTAAAGTTTTCTTTTAGTTTTTATTTGCAAATCATTCTTAGATTAAAGGAAAAAATGACAATAATGTAACTATAACAAACTGATGATAGTTTCAAACTAAAAATTGTTTCAATACAGTGATACAAAAGGAAGAAAAAATTCATTCGAAAGGTTGATTTCCATCACAGGGAGAAGGATAATAATAAAACGAAACAGAGATTTTATTTCAAAAAATCATCTGAGAATTAAATTGCAGCAAATACTATTATACTATAATTTTCTATATATTGTCTATTGTATCGTACATAGTAAATAGAATTAAAGCACTATTGTAATTAAGGCGCATAGGAGGAACTATAACACGGGCATCGGAGCAATTAGAAGTAAATGACGAGTTGAAAGCATAGATTTTGGGCAATTTCATACAATCAAGAGAACTCCACCAGCATTACGAATTAACAGACATACAACCATTCCCAGGTATCACAACATTCTTTTCAAATTGAAAGAATTTAATAAAAACATTTTCTATTGATTATAAATATAAATATCTCTGTTGAAGAGTCCCGAGGGACTGTAAACAAGAAGTAACACATATTAAAGTTACAGATTGGGGTTTTCAAAACACAGAATCTACAACGTCCTCGACAAAAGACAAGCCAAGAGATGGATAGGCAGAAATAGAACAAAGGGTTGAACACTAAATCATTTTATAAAACCTCATATTTTTCACATAGGAAAAGACCTCAACAACAGAACTAATACTACATAAATACCATAAGAAAACGAGGGACAAAACCTCGTTCTACCATCTGAAAAACCAAAAATCTCAGAGACAAACAAGGAGGCGACCCTACCCATTTAAGTTGGGGTTGATAATTGTGAAAGCGAGAAGATCTCGAGTGACCGAAGACTGTAACCACTTGAAGAGGAATGAAAACTACAAGGGTTAGTCTTCAGGCGTGTTATGAGCAGAGTATAGAGATTTAAAGAAAGAGAAGGTAAACGAATTACTGAGTGTAATATACCTGGGTGAAGAAACACCAACAGAAGTGTAGTTTTGGTCAAAAATCCGCAAGGGCCTGCTCACAAGGAGAAGAAACATTAGAACCTATTCAAAATATTGGAAACACTAAAGCATGGAAGGATAGTTTACCTTTCAAAAGCCGAGATGAGTTGAGGCAAGCGTTGAAAGAAACCCTCAGAGAATTTTGACGTGTAAGTGACAAAAAGAATAAGTTAAAAGCATCAGTAGATAGGAGGCAAAGCTCAAAATAAGTACCGGACTGAACAATACACAGAGGAGGCAAAGAAAGTAATAACAGGAACAGAGAATCATCACTTTACGTAGAAATTGTTATGTGCCATTAAAATATATGGCAAATCCTTGTCACAGAGAACCGATGTAAAGAAAGAACCAAGTATTGTGGTGAAAACCTTACGAAACCCTCATAGTATCAGAACATACAGAGCCAAACTCTCATAACACTCGAATGAATGAAAATAAGTGATAGCCGATAGAGCTAGGGTTTGATAAAATGCAGGAAGAATAGAATCTGAGAAGGTCTGACAAGTGTCAATCATAAACCAGTTACAAGGACAAAAAAAGTAAATCGAAAAGGATTTGAGAATTAGAAACAGATCTGCCGACGTATCATACGGAGCCACCAATATCATGATTAATAAATTCATAACTATTGAATCTGTAATGTGGTCAATTATATAGTTGAATATATAATAATAATTGGAGACCTGTAATAAATTTTATTCCATAGTTTTTTGAGTGCAATTGTTGCGTCAAGGGCTAGGCCCCATCAGGAAGACACATAATGTATTTGATCTTGATACAAATTGGATAATTATATTTTTTTCATCTATCTTAGAAAAACGGTAGGGGACCATTTTACTCATGGTAACTAGTTTTTCCAATTTTAGTTTAAAAACTTATGAGAGAATTTTGAGGCATCAAATCACATTTTTCTGGGGTAAAATTTTTCTTCCTAACCGTTGAAATTTTTTTCTCCTATTCAACACACATATCGATATTTCCAAAGGCATAAGAATTTCCTCAAACAATGTTGGTATGAAAAAGCTATGCCACTCAGAAGTTGAACTTCTTGTTGTGGTCACCATAATTTGAGAGTATCCCACGTCAACTCCCATAAGTCATGGAAAAAATTATAGCCACATGATTATGATGAATAAGACTTGATAAGATTCAATATTGTAACTCTACTTAAGATATAAATAAGCCAAACCTAACCAGTAATAAGATATCATGTTGTGTTATTTTTGCGCCATTAGGTAGAAAAGGAATTTCATCCTATGCTCGTGAGATGGAAGGTACACTTGGCACATTTTTTACTAGTGTGGTGACATGGGTTAACAAATGGGTTTGAGCACAAATATCAAGTCACATGGATGAGGTCACGTGGTTTAGGTCAAACAGAAATGGGGCTAATTCCATACTATATGGAAGAATTATGGTTGGATCCAAATATCTATGGGTCCTCACAACACACATGCACATATGCATATATACAACCAAGTGAAAAACCCAAAAGAACACACACACAATTCAAACTATTTTGATAACACAAGTATAGTATGGTAGCCCGAAGGTTGAGAATTATGGTTGGAGGTATTGGTTTTGTAGTTCGAGTCTATGGACTATGGATTGTTGATGCATTTATACTGTGAGCTCTATGGAAAATGAGGATTTCACACATTGTTGTCTCTATTTTTCCATTTGCACTATGGTATGTATATTTGTGATATGGTAACATGAAAAGACTTCTGTGACTATTTGGTTTTTTTATGTGGATTGGTTTATATAATTTTGTGCATATGTTTGAATATAATTAAGCCATGAATAGTTATTTTACATAAAGTTTATCAACCCATTATTTTTTTACATTTTATACAACACTTAAACATGCAACGATGAGCCTTTTTGTGGCGCTAATTTGAAAAAATGAACATTTTGTAGAGAATGCCTTGGAAATGTCATTGTATATAACATTTAATTTAATATTCATTTTTATATAGTTTTTGGGTGTTTATGGGCTGATTTTTAGAGTCAATATATTTTATCTTTAACAAGATGGATGAAAATGGTTGGAAATAATAAGGCTTTGAAATGTGATATTTTTATCTTTAAAATGATGTCTCAAAATTGTTGGAATTTTACGATTTCTCAAAGTCCTAATATTTTATCTTTAATTCCATTGTTAAAGAGTGTCAATATTGTCACCCAATCATCAACACTTTTTGTTTCCAAGGGTGTTTTTTCAATCTTTTTTCTAAAAAAGAAATTGGTTTTTAATAAAATGTTGAAAATTTACCTTAAACAAAAATGTTGTTCTCGAATACACAATTTGGGTTTTTGGGGTATTTTTCCATGTGTTTTTGGCATTTTTGGGCTAGATTTCTCATTCTGGGGTAATATTTCTCGATTGATCGTTAACTTTGTTATTTCTGTTTGGATTTATGATAGCAATATTTTGACCCAGATAAATCCCTAAGCCTTGATGGCTTCTCGAAATGTTTTTTATAGAATCTTTTTTTTTTATAATTAAAAATTATATGATGCATATGTCGAATAATGCTCGAAGTAAAGAGAAGATCAAAAAAATAAATAACTCGTCCTTTTTGGCTCTTGTTCACAAAGAAATAAATCTATTAAATTTCACCTGATTTTGACCACTCTCTCTTTCTAATTCAGCTTCTAAAATTTCAACGAAGATCATCATGACCAAAATTTAAAAAATATTGTTGGATGCATTATTAGAGAGGTGGCAAGGTTTCATGCAGTGGATATAAATATTGCATATTATCATTCTTGTCTAGGAAGCAATTCATTCAAGAAAGGAATTTGGCAAGCCAATAATGGTGACAAAGTTTGACATGGCCAATTCCTTTGACTAAGTATGGAACTCTTTTTTTTTTCAATGTTAGAGAAATTGGCATTATGTAGGGAATTTATAAGGTTGATACAGGCATGTATTAGCTCCCCATGGATTGCACCATTGGTTAATGGCTGACCCACCATTTGTTTTTCCTCTCAAGGGTTAGGGTAGGGCTACCCTTTGTCTCCTCTCCATCACATAAATATGACTAAATTTATTAGTAGGGATTTGGCGAGATCCATGTAGGAATACAATTTGGTGGGATTGAGTATCGCATGAAATGTTAAAGGTATAAATCACTCTAAGTTTGCATATGCCAATATCCATTTCAGAGGTTCCTCCAAAATAGTAGTCCTCTACTTTAAAAAAATTATAAATAACTACCTTTATCTTTCAGGTAGCATGGTCAATAAAAATAAATGATTATTATATAGTTGGAATGGTTTTGAATTAATTTTAAATGAGATTTAAATGATATTGGAGTTTTCAATCATCAAAAAGTGGAATTATTGAAATATTTAGGAATCCCAATTTCAGTAGGAGCATCTAATGCAGATGAACGGGGGAAAGACCTTTATAAAATCAAAGGATATTACAATCTTGGGGGGAATAAAGGTTAAATGTGGCAGGAAATGATGTCTTAATATAACTACTGTTGTCATCTCTACAATATTATATGGGTTGAAGTTTTATTTTGAAAGGGGGAAAGAAAAATAAACATAGATTTAATTTAGCGAATTTGAGTAACTTGTTCCTTCCTAGAAACTTTGGTGGATTAGCGATAAGAGATCCTGAGATCATGAATCTAGATTTCGATATGAATATAGTTTGGTGTCTTCTTTCATATTCTAAAGAATGGTGGAAGTTTTCTTTTGTGCACAAATATTTCCATAATAATAGGCTCATTGGACCCAAAAAGAAAGCATGCCTAGACCAAGGTTTTAAAATTTCGAAAATTATGTGAAGTGGTGGCCTCGATTATCATGGGCCATTTGGGTTGGTAGGCTTAAAATTCCTTTAGTAGATCCATTTAGTGAGAATGAAGGAGTAATGTAATTAGATAAATATATGGAGTTAAAGGGATTCAAAAAGATAAAATATATATTTCTATGGGATCGCAATGCTTAATGGGTTGGTTTCCACTTTCCTAATTTCCCCTCAAATATTCAAAATCATTAGTCAAAGGTAGTCAAAGCACTCAAAGGTTTCAACACAATTTCTACTTCAAGATTGGATCGATGTATGTGGATGGGTAGTAAGAAGAATATATACATTCTGAGAGTAGGATATGAATTGTTAATTAGAAAATTACTACACTCGCCTTTATAGAAAAAATGGAGAAGAATTTTGAATGATGATGGATTTCCAAAAATTAATCTCTTCCATTGGGAATTAATTCCACATCTTCCAGTAAGGACACTCTATTCACATATTTGATAGAAAATTTGATTCAAATGTACATGAGTTGTAGTTCACTCAACATAATTCTCCACCGATTATTTTGGAGGAGAAAGTTCCTACTACCTCATCAATTGAAGAAGGCCCACATGAGAAAATCAAAAGAGATACCTCAATGTTATTTTCATTTGACATTCAGTCACTCAGCTCTTTTTTGTATAATAGTCTCTTTACCTTTGCCATTAAATTCAATGAATTATAAAATATTAGGCAAAAGACACTTACCTATTGCAATCAGTTGAAAAAAAAGTATCTCTAAAGGGTCACTTGGGAAGAATCTATTATTTAAAAGATCGGGAAAATAATTTCATTTCAAAACAAAAATATACTATCACTAGGGAAGGGAGTTATTACATTTAAAAAAATTTCCCATTCTTGTCACTACAAAATTTGAATGTTGCTTTTTATTTGATGGGAAAATAAATGATCTTTAAAAGGCACTAAAGTCTTGAATTATGATCCTTAAAGAAGTCACTAGATCCCCTGATTATGAGCTTATTTTTTCTTCTTACTTTTGGGTCTTCATGATGTTTGTTATTCTGATTGAGTTTAAAAGTTCCAAAGAGGTGGAATATTGGTTTTTCAAAGAGGAATTATGGAAATATGATTGTAGATAATTTATTAATATAAGTTATATGAACTGAGATTAATTAATCATCCCCAAGGGTTAAAATGGGCCCAAATCTCTCTTAAGCATAAAATTGACGATTAAGATAACTCTATGCCTCTACGTTCAAATGACAGGTGAAGGTGGGTGGATTTACCATAATTAATCTTCTTAGTAGTCTCTTATGGAGTACAACATGTCATAGTGATAATTTTTTATTCCATTAAATAATTCTAGCTGTAGAGTAGAGTGAGAGTTCTAGGAGCAGTATCAGAGGAGTTCAACATTTCGAATGTCATAGAAGAAAATAATTTCATGGAAGGGTGAAGTCTACCCAACTTGATCATAAAAGCCAAGTGCATCCTTCATGCAAAAATAAAATAAACATGCAGATTTCATCATATAGAGGTCTTGAGTACTTTGGCCAAAATGTCTCACCCATTATGAAAAAACACATCTTACATGCAATTAATAACAAAGAAGTTATTCCACATCAATTAGCCAATATGGATATTTTAATTTGAGGTCCAGTAAACATAATTCTCCACCCCTTATTCTGGAGGATCAGTTGGAGCCGAGAAAGTTCCTACTACCTCTTCTTTCTTATATGCTCTTCTTTCCTATACCACAGCCTTATGGCGTTTCCTTTGCAACATGTGGTGCAATTTCTAGTATATGTTTTAATTATGAAGAATTCATGTCTTTATAATATCCACAATGAAAAAATGAATGACAAAAAGAAAAATATGTTATATTCAATATCCAAAGTTGATATTTTGATTAAAAGTACAAAAATATTGATATTTTGAATAAAACTACAAAAATATTAGAAATTAATGTTGAATTTTAAAATTATGCAGTGATATTTCCATGATATTATTTATTGTTATCATTCTTTGATATATTGATTAAAAGTAAAAAATAATAGAAATTAATGTTGAATTTATAAATTATAGACTCATATTGAAATGATATTATTTATCGTTAACATTTGTTATAAGATTCTTTTAAAAATGCTGAAAATTTAATGCCTCACTGAAAGGGGATACTTCGTATCGATAGTTGTTTTTTATGTTTTTTTTTGCAATAAGATAATTTTTCTTAGGCTAACATTGGAAAAGAGTTATAGTTTTATCCTTTAAAATAAAAATTACTCTTGGCATAATGAATCTTTCATTTACTTGTTCATTTTTAAAAATTGTTTGAGTCATATAATTTGTCGATAATTTCATGATTAAAATATGTTAAAAACTTATTATTCTTTATTCCTTGGTTGAAAACTTCTCAAAATATTAAGGATTTTATGAGTTATGATATTTTTTCTTTAATGATATGGTTGAAAATAGTTACAATTTTACGGTTTTTTAGAGTCAATCTATTTTATCTTTAGCAAGATGGATGAAAATTGTTGAAAATTATAAGGCTTTGAGATGTGATATTTTTATCTTTAACATCATGTCTCAAAATTGTTGGAATTTTATGATTTTTCAAAGTCCTACTATTTTATCTCTAATTCCATTGTTAAAAGGTGTCAAAATTGTGACACGAATTTTTTTTTGCTTATTTGAACATCAACACTTTTTCTTTCGAGGGTTTTTTTTTAATCCTTTTTTCAAAAAATAAATTGGTTTTTAATAAAATGTTGAAAATTTACCCTAACAAAAACATCGTTCTCAAATACAAACTTTTTTTTGGGTGTTTTTCCATTCTTTTTTGGCATTTTTGGGCTAGAGTTCTCATTATGGAGTAATCATTCTCGTTCAATCGGTAACTTCATTATTTGTGTTGGATTTATGATAGCAATATTTGAACCCATATAAATCCCTAAACCTTGATGGCTTCTCGATTTTTTTTTATAGAAACTTTTGGGTTATGATTAAAATTTATCTAATGCAGATGTTAAATAATTCTTGAAGTAAAGAGAAGATCAACAACATAAGTAACTTATTCTATTTGGCTCTTGTTCAGAAATAAATAAATCTAGTAAATTTCACTTGATTTTGACCAATATCTCTTTCTAATTTAGCTTATAATTTTTTAACAAAGATCGTCATGACCAAATTGAAAAAAATATTGTTGGATGTCATATAAGAGAACTATGGACGATTTATGCAATCGAGATAAGTAATGGATAATATCATTCTTCTTTAAGAAGCAACTCACTCAAACATGGAATTAGGCAAGCCAAGAATGGTGACAATGTTGGATATGGCTAATTCCTTTGACCGAGGAGGGAACTCTTTTGTTTTCACAATGTTAGAAAAATTGGTGTTATGTGGGGAACTTATAAGGTCGATAAAAGCATATATTAGCTCCCCATGGATTGCGCCATTGGTTAATGGTTGACCCACCCTTTTTTTGCTTTCCTCTCAAGGGTTAAGGTAGGGCTACCATTTGTCTCCTCTTCATCAGATCAATATGGCTAAGTGTCTTAGTAGGAATTTGGTGAAAGGTGGGTAGGAAGACAATTTGGTGGGATTGAGTATCACATGAAGTGTTAAAGGTGTAAATCACTCAAAGTTTTCAGATCACACTCCCCATTTCAAAGGTTCCTCCAAAAAAATAATCCTCTGCTTTAAAAAAATTATAAATACCCATCGTTATCTATAAGGTAGCATGGTCAGTAAAAATAAATGATGATTATATAGTAGGAATTGTGTTGAATAGATTTTGAATGAGATGTCAAGGGTGTTGGAGTTTTCAATCATGACAAAGTGGTATTATTGAGATATTTAGGAATACCAATTTCACTAGGAGCATCTAATGCAGATGAATGATGGAAGTCCTACAGAAAATTAAAAAGAGAATACAATCTTGGGGGGCATAATGGTTAAATGCGAGAGGAAACGATGTATTAATAGAACTAGTGTTGTCATATATTCAAGCTTATATGGGTTGAAGTTTACCTGCCCCCAATGGAGTAATCTATCAAATTGGTGGCATATTGTGGAAGTTTCTTTTGAAAGGGGGAAAGAAAAATGAAGAAAAATTTTATTTAGTGAACTTGAATACCATTTTCCTTCCCAGAAACTTTAATGGATTATCGATAAGAGATCCTCAGACCATGAATTTAGATTTCGACATGAATATAGTTTTGTTCCTTCTTTCATATTCCAAATAATGGTGAAATATGGACTTTGTGCACAAATATTTCCATAAGAATAGGCTTATTAGACCCAAAAACAAAGCATGGCTAGACCATGCTTTTAAAATTTTGAAATTGTGTAAAATGGTGGCCTCAAGTGTCATGGACCATTTGGGTTGGTAGGTTGGAAATGGAATCCACATTATTCTTTTGAAGAGTAAAATTCCTTTAGTAGATCTATTCAGCGAGAATGAAGGAGCAATGTAATTTTCTAAATAGATGGAGGTAACTGAATTCAACAAGGTCAATGATATCTTTGGATGGGATCCCAATCGTTAATGGGTTAATTGCCACTTTCCCAATGTCCCCTCAAATCTTCAAAATCATTTTTCAAAGGTAGTGAAGGAACTAAAAGGTTTCACCACAATTTCCACTTGAATATTGGATCGACATATGTGGATGGATAGTAAGAAGAGTATATAAATGGTGAGAGTAGGATATTAATTGTTAATTACAAAATTAATGAACTCGCCTTTAGAGAAAACATGGAGAAGAATTTTGAATAAGGATGGATTTCCAAAATTAATCTCTTCTATTGGGAATTGGTATTTGGAAAGATATTGACAACATAAAACCTCAAGAAAAGAAATATTAAAGTTCCTTAATGTTTTCTGTGTCTCAGAAGGCATAGGAATACATCCCTTATGTATTTTGAGAATGCCCCTTCTCTGTTGATATCTACAAAATTTATTTGGAAAAGCACAAATATATCACATTCATTCCACAAAATTGGAAAGAAATGTTTGAGCAATGGAATCTTCAAATCCCATGGAAATGAAAATTCAATTCAATAATCATGAGATGTTGGATGGCTTTACAATTTCATTTTTCTAAGTAGATTTGATTTCTCATAATCAAGCTACATTTAACGATGTTCATCTAAATTCAATTACACTAGATTGCAAAGAAAATCAATTTCTCTTTAAGGAAATCTTCGCTAGAGGTTATGATGATGGAATCTAGGTGATTTTCTTAGAAGAAAGAAAGCTTACTCAATATTGGAAATTTTCCAAATCAAGATGGTTGTTGCATTCACAAGTAACCTATCAAATCACCGTACATTATCAGAATGGACTTAAAGGAATTCCAAAATCAGAGAAGCTGTAACGGTTGTTTCTCATTAATTTTTAATGGAGCTTCTAAAGGTAACCTTGGGGACACAAGAGAAGGAGAGGTTATTTTAAACCAAATGAACAAACAGAGACCAAATATTGTTGGGGTTTGGGGCATACTTCTAAAAATTGGGTCAAATTCTTAGCATTATAGCAGGGTCTTGAATTGGTAATTTTAAAAAATATCAGTCAACTAATGGTTTTTAGTCTTTATGATAGCTATTCACTAGGTGTGCAATATCAAATATAAATAGGCACAAAGTATCACTCATATTTTGGATAGAATAATTGTGCCGAGAGGCGCTCTACAGCCCAGTATATAGGGATGTGTAGATCTAACATGTGTAATGTAAACTTTTGATATGTCAGGCCCAATATATAGAGATGTGTAGATGTAATGTGTGAAATGTAAACTTTTGAAATGTTGGGCCCAATATATAGAGATGTGTAGATGTAATGTGTGTAATGTAAACTTTTGATATGTCAGAGTGTATATAGATGTGTAGTTGTCATGTGAGTAACGTAAACTTTTGATATATTTACCACTTTAATAGCATTGGCTGAATACCATGGGCCAAATACCATATTTATAAAATAGGTATGGTAAATAAATAAAATATAAATAAACCATATATATGGTAAATAAATAAAAATACTTTCTATATTTACTCCATAATCCTATTTATATTTATGAACATCAAAAGGTGGTTTTATTTAGCTGAATCCTGAGCTAAATACCATGGGAAAAATTACTATTAATATGTCCGAGTTAATTGAAATGTACCACTTTAATACCCTGGGCTGAATACCATGGGCCAAATACCATATTTATAAAAGAGGTATGGTAAATAAATAGAATATAAATAAACCATAGGTATGGTAAATAAATAAAACGTCTTTTTATATTTACTCCATAATCCTATTTATATTTAGGAACACTCAAAAAGTGGTTTTATTTAGGTGAATCCTGAGCTAAATACCATGGACCAAATTAAAGTACACTATATGCATTGAATATCTTGAGTAACAATAAACATGTAAACGTAAATCTAAAAATAATGTTTAATATTTAACATTTAAATTTAATCTAATTAATCTAATGTCGGCCCTAATGAAAAATCACTTCTCTCCCCACATATGTAAATTTAACACAGTGGGCCAAATACCATATTTTTCTATTTCTCTTCCATTTTATATTGGAGGGAAAAGAGAGAGAGGGAGAGAGAAGAGAGATGGGGGGAGAGAGAGGGAGGTAGGAGAGGAAGGGAAAGAGAAAAATGAAGAGAGAGAGGAGGAGAGAGGGAGGGAAGAAGAAATACATAGAGAGAGCGAGAAGTGGAGAGAGAGAGGGAGTCACAAGGGAGAAATAGAGAGAGTATGTGTATGTTTGGGGGTGATATAAAGAGAAAAATAAGGAGAGATGGAGGGAACGGGGGGAGAAGGAGAGAGGCAGGGATATAGTAACATAACTAGAGGGTGAAGAGAGGGAGATAGAGGGAGATAGAGAGAGAGAGATAGATGTGGAAGAAAAATGGATAGAGGGGAAGGGAGAGAGAGAGAGGATGTGAGAGAGTGGAGAGGGAGGGAAAGAGAGATGGAGTTGGAGGGGGGAGAGAGGGAAGATGATTTCTTGCACTTGATGCATTGATTTCAGTGTGGATGATGATTTCTAATGTAAAGTTTGATAGATCAAGAGTAATGTAAACTTTTGATATGGTGATTTGTAATCCTATTTGATTTCTTGCACTAGATGCATTGATATCAATGATGACGTTGGTTTCTAATCTTATTTTCTTACTTGCACTAGATTCATTGATTTCAGTGTAAATACAGATAATATCAAACTCTTGATCTAGAGTAATCTATTTACATAGGGAGTGAGAAGTGGAGAGAGAGAGGGAGTGACAAGGGAGAAATAGAGGAGTATGTGTATGTTTTGTGGTGAGATAAAGAGAAAAATAAGGAGATATGAAGGGAATGCGGGGAGATTGAGAGAGGGAGGGATATAGAAACATAGTTGGAGGGTGAAAAGGGGGAGAGAGAGAGAGAGAGAGAGGGAGATATAGAGAGAGAGATATGTGGGAGAGAAAGGGATACAGGGGCAGGAAGAGAGAGAGAGGATGTGAGAGAGTGGAGAGAGGTAGGGAAAGAGAGATGGATTCGGAGGGGGGAGAGAGGGAAGATGATTTCTTGCACTTGATGCATTGATTTTAGTGTGGATGGTGATTTCTAATCCTATTTTTCTTGCACTATATGCATTGATTTTAGTGTAGATGTTGAGAGAGAGAGTGTGTGTGTGTGTGTGTGTTGGGGGAGGAAAGAGGATTGAAAGGCAAAGAGAGAGAGAGAGAGAGAGATAATTTGATTGCAAAGAGAGAGAGAGAGAGGAAAAGATAGAGGAAAGTAGGAGAGGAAGGACAAGAGAGAGGACATGAGAGAGAGGAAGAGAGTTATGGGGGAAGAGAGAAAATTGGAGGGAAAAGAAAGAGATAGAGAGAGAGGGGGGGGGGGAGAGAGAGGAAAGACGAGAGAGAGGAGGAGAGAGGGAGGGAGATAGAAGGAGAGATGGAAGGATGGAGAGATGGAGTTGGAGGGGCATAGAGGGAGGGAAGAAGGAATACATAGAGAGTGAGAAGTGGAGAGAGAGATGAAGTTACAAGGCAGATATAGAGAGAGTGTGTATATGCTTTGGGGTGAGAGAAAGAGATAAAGAAGGAGACAAGGAGAGAGGGAGGGATATAGTAACATAGTTGGAGGGTGAAGAGAGAGGGAGATATATATGTGGGAAATAAATGGAGAGAGAAGAAGGAAGAGGGAGGATGTGAGAGAGTGGAGAGATGGAGGGAAAGAGAGATGGAGTTTGAGGGGGGAGATAGGGAAGTAGATGGTGATTTATAATCCTATTTGATTGGTTGCACTAGATGCATTGATTTCAGTGTAGATGTTGATTTCAATGTATAGGAGGAGAGATGGAGGAAAAGAGAGATGTAGTTGGAGGGGGCAGATAGGGAATATGATTTCTTGCACTCGATGCATTGATTTCAGTGTTGATGGTGATTTATAATCCTATTTTTCTTGCACTATATGCATCTATTTAGTGTAGATGTTGAGAGAGAGAGAGAGAGAGAGAGAGAGAGAGAGAGAGAGAGAGAGTAACATAGTTGGAGGGTGAAGAGAGAGGGAGATATATATGTGGGAAAAAAATGGAGAGAGAGGAAGGAAGAGGGAGGATTTGAGAGAGTGGAAAGATGGAGGGAAAGAGAGATCTAGTTCAAGGGGGGAGATAGGGAAGTAGATGGTGATTTATAATCCTATTTGACTTCTTGCACTAGATGCATTGATATCAGTGTAGATGTTGGTTTCTAATATTATTTTATTACTTGCACTAGATCCATTGATTTCAATATAGATGTTGATTTCTAATCTTATTTGATTACCTAAATTAGATGCCTTGATCTCAGTGTAGATGTTATTTTGTAATCTTATTTGATTGTTTTCATTAGGTACATTGATTTCAGTGTTGAAGTTGATTTCTGATTTGATGTAATTGGATGTACATTGATGGTACATTAATTTTAAAGTGACTAGATTAAGATTGTGCATTGATTTCAGTGTAAGCACACACAATTACTAACAATGTACATTAATATGATGATTTCTAATCCTATTTGATTTCTTACACTAGATGCATTGATATCAATGTAGATGTTGGCTTCTAATCTTATTTTCTTACTTGCACTAGATGCATTGATTTCAGTGTAAATATAGATAATATCAATCTTTGGATCCAGAGTAATGTATTTACATAGGGAGAAAGAAGTGGAGAGAGAGGGAGTGACAAGGGATAAATAAAGGAGTATGTGTATATTTGGGGGTGAGATAAAGAGAAAAATAAGGAGAGATGAAGGTAATGGGGGGAGAATGAGAGAGGGAGGGATATAGTAACATAGTTGGAGGGTGAAGAGAGGGAGAGAGAGGGATATATAGAGAAAGATAGATGTGGGAGAGAAAGGGATAGAGGGGAAGGAAGACAGAGAGGATCAGAGAGAGAGGAGAGAGGGAGGGAAAGAGATATGGATTTGGAGGGGGGAGAGAGGGAAGATATTTCTTGCACTCGATGAATTGATTTCAGTGCGGATGGTGATTTCTAATCCTATTTTTCTTGCACTATATGCATTTATTTTAGTGTAGATGTTGAGAGAGAGAGAGTGTGTGTGTGTGTGTTGGGGGAGGAAAGAGGATTGGAAGGCAAAGAGAGAGAGAGAGAGAGAGAGAGAGAGAGAGAGAGAGAGAGAGAGATAATTGGGTTGAAAAGAGAGAGAGAGAGAGAGGAAAAGATAGAGGAAGGTATGAGAGGAAGGACAAGAGAGAGGACATGAGAGAGAGGAAGAGAGTTATGGGTAAAGAGAGAAAATTGGAGGGAAATGAAAGAGAGAGAGAGAGAGAGAGAGAGAGAGAGAGGCAGGACAAGAGAGAGGAGGAGAGAGGGAGGGCGATGGAAGGATGAAGAGATGGAGTTGGATGGGGAGAGAGGGAGGGAAGAAGGATTACATAGAGAGTGAGAAGTGGACAGAGAGATGAAGTGACAAGGGAGATATGGAGAGAGTGTGTATATGTTTTCGGGTGAGATAAAGAGATAAAGAAGGAGATATGGAGATAAGGTGAGAGGGAGGGATATAGAAACATAGTTAGAGGGTGAAGAGAAATGGAGATATATATTTGGGAAAGAAATGGAGAGAGAGGAAGGAAGAGGGAGGATGTGAGAGAGTGGAGAGATGGAGGGAAAGAGAGATGTAGTTCGAGGGGGGAGATAGGGAAGTAGATGGTGATTTATAATCCTATTTTATTGCTTGCACTAGATGCATTAATTTCAATGTAGAGGAGGATAGATGGAGGGAAAGAGAGATGTAGTTGGAGGGGGGAGAGAGGAAAGATGATTTCTTGCACTCGATGCATTGATTTTAGTGTGGATGGTGATTTCTAATCCTATTTTTCTTGCACTATATACATAGATTTTAGTGTAGATGTTGAGAGACAAAGAGAGAGAGAGAGAGAGAGAGAGAGAGAGAGAGAGAGTAACATAGTTGGAGGGTGAAGAGAGAGGGAGATATATATATGGGAAAAAAGTGGAGAGAGAGAAAGGAAGAAGTTGGATGTGAGAGAGTGGAGAGATAGAGGGAAAGAGGGATGTAGTTCAAGGGGGGAGATAGGGAACTAGATGGTGATTTATAATCCTATTTGATTGCTTGCACTAGATGCATTGATATGTGTGTAGATGTTGGTTTCTAATCCTATTTTATTACTTGCACTAGATCCATTGATTTCAATATAGATGTTGATTTCTAATCTTATTTGATTACATGCATTAGATGCATTGATCTCAGTGTAGATGTTGTTTTGTAATCTTATTTGATTTTTTGCATTAGGTGCATTGATTTCAGTGTAGACATTGATTTCTGATTTGATGTACATTGATGGTACATTAATTTTAAAGTGATTGGATTAAGATTGTGCATTGATTTCAGTGTAAGCACACAAAATTATTAACAATGTACATTAATATTTGTGTTATAGTAAATCAACCTATTAATATTGAAGAGCAAGAGAGACAATGTATGATTTTTAGTACAATAGTTCAAGCTAAATATTTAAATGGTTTATTATTTCAATTGTCATTTTCATATAATCGATATGAAAAGATGACAAAATTAAAAAGGGTGACAATAAGAATAGAAAAAGAAAATAATTTGAGATTGGTCACAATGAAGAATATTTGTAATTGACTAAATTCTTATTATTTTCATTTTCTATCGTTCAACACTATTACATTGTCACTTTGCATTAAAAAAAAATATTTCGTCATTAAATTTATTAACAATATTTATCATCTCAAAAAACTGAGGTAACTAAGAAAATTTTAAAATTAAAATGACCAGATAAATATCAGACATATTTAGCATATATATAATTATTACATTTATATTATCTGTATTTACATGTTATTGATAAAATTAATCATATTTTCGATAGATTTTCCTTCACCGCACATGACTGAAACCAGCATAGATCCATCTGAACTCTGGATCTATCAAGCGCCGAGAAGGATCAAATCTCTCGAGGTCCAAACCTTTCCTCAAGTTTTGCACTCAAAAAAAGAGTTTGCACCTCTAGAGATTTGATCCCTCTCGGCGCTTGATAGATCCAGAGTTAAGATGGATCTAGGCTGGTTTTAAAAATTTGGATGTTATTAAGCATGAATTTCTAAGGTCTATTTTCTTGTTATTAAGTATGAATGGAGGAAAATATTTAGTATTTCCATCTTTGAAGTTCAAACAACATGGTTGATGATCCTAGTTTTAATGAAGCATGATTTCAATTAAAGAGTCACTAATTCTATGGTTTTACTTTCGAGACAGACAATGTGTGATGTTAAGAGATGTTTGAATGAAACAATGAGAGGTAACAAGCTAGATCAGGCATGCCTGCAAGTATATAAGGACTGCTACTACACTCTAGATTTCACAAGAATTAGATATTTCATGTTCAAAATTTTAGTAGCAAGGGTATATTATGGGGCGATAAATAAAATGGAGCACTCAGTCAATGCTAAGAAGTAGGATTTTAATCAATAGTTGGACTATTTTATGGTTTAAATGGAGTACATTATGGCGTTGATATCCAAATGGGGAAGATGGGAAAGGTTGTACCTCAAGCCCAATTTATTCTCTTGCATAAAAAAATTAGCTTCTTGTAGACGAAGGTAGACAAGCTACAAATGACTTATGATACTCTAAGTCTAAATATGGATAAAGTGATATCCTTTCTCGAAGGAGGTATTAGTGAGGTGGAAAAGGAATTGAATAAATTTTTTCTTGAGAAACAGAGTGAAGTTTCATTTCTTATGCTTGTGGGAACTCCAGAGGGCACTATGGATTTGGATTCTCTTCCCTCCCAACCTCAAATTATCAATTTTGAAGTTAGTTATTTGGGATAAATAGTAAAGGATATTTCTCTCTATTTTTAAACTATGCTTTGTAAGTTTGTTTATGTATTATGATATTTTTATAGGCAGTATAAATATTTTCTAATGATAAGTTATGTTGATAGTGGGAAACATGTGTTGATATATTTTTGCCATGTGTGTACAAAATGGTAAAGAAAACTTTTAATAATTATTAACAATTAAACTAACATCATCCCCTCTTAACTTTTGATCTATTAAGCCCCACCGGGATCAAATCTCTCTAGGTACAAACCATTCCTCAAGTTTTTCATTTTAAAAAAATGTTTTTATATTCAAAGATTTGGTCATGGAT
This sequence comes from Pinus albicaulis, assembly GCA_034641835.2. Lineage (NCBI taxonomy): Eukaryota > Viridiplantae > Streptophyta > Pinopsida > Pinales > Pinaceae > Pinus > Pinus albicaulis. The sequence goes on along the minus strand of JAXQQM020061426.1, from coordinate 448,883 downwards.
TTAGTTTGGTATAATAATAATTTCATTTTAAATTTAAAACTATTATTGTGTGGATAAGAGCAACATGGAAGATATGTTATAAGGTTATGTTATGTTATGTTATGATAAGACTTTTACTCGATCAAATTACATAAAAATAAAAGTAATGTAAAATAAAATGAAATGAAAGAAGATAATTGGGTTGAGGTTGTCTACAACAAAACTTAGGGGTAGATCTCAAGCTTAAATGTGTATCTTTTCACATTTAGAAAATTTGATCTATTGTGAATATCAACCTACTATAGGGGTAAATGTGTAGGTGTAAATGTTCAAAATTTAACATAAACATTTAGCATTTATATGTTGGCTAAATTTAAGAACTAAAAAACATTAAAAATAATAAATAAAAAATTAAAAGTAATACAAAGTCGAATGAATGTAAAAATTTAAATTTTGCATCATAAAAAGTTAAACGTAATACAAAGCCTAATGCATGTAAACAATTAAATTTTGCGTCAATTAATAATAAAAATTTAAAGTTAAAGTCAATTTGTTAAATTTTGATTTTTTTATTAACTTGTGAATATGCTTTGTTACCAATACCATGGCTTATCAATACCGCATTCCAAAAAACCATAACTTGTTTCACAATCAAAATATATTACAATGGCATAGTCTAAGTTATAGATACAATAGCCTTTTTCATAGGAGTTCACCAAATTATCTAAATACAATTTTAGTACTTTTTGTTATTTAAGACACATTATTTAATGCATAAATGGATTCAACACCCTTGAAAACCCCTAGGGCCTCAAGTTTCTAAAATAAAATTAACTAAAAAAATGATCGTGAAAAATGTCATTTCGTCTATAATTTATACTACGCTTTTTACACCAATATAAAATGATTCATAATCATTGATATACCATTCACGCCCACTTTACCATTGATATTATTAACATGTAAAGAAGATTTGTTACAATACCATGGCTTATCAATACCACATGCCCATATAAATTATTTCACAAATAAAATGTTTTATAAATATTTTATGAAATAAACCTAAAAGGAAAAATATTATCATCACTTTTAAGATGTATCTAAACCCTCTATCCTCACTTAGTCTATAAGTTATACTATGCCTTTCCACCAGTATGAAATGATTCTTAATCATTGATATACCATGGATATTCACGCCCACTTTACCATTGATTGCGCTGAGAGGCGCTCTACAGCCCAGTATATAGGGATGTCTAGATGTAACGTGTGTAATTTAAACTTTTCATATGTCAGGCCCAAGATATAGAGATGTGTAGATGTAATGTGTGTAATTGCGCCAAGAGGCGCTCTACAACCCAGTATATAGGGATGTGTAGATGTAACGTGTGTAAGGTAAACTTTTGATATGTTGGGCCCAATATATAGAGATGTGTAGATGTAATGTGTGTAATGTAAAATTTTGATATGTGGGGCCCAATATATAGAGATGTGTATATGTAATGTGTGTAATGTAAACTTTCGATATGTCGGAGTGTATATAGATGTGTAGATGTCATGTGAGTAATGTAAACTTTTGATATATTTACCACTTTAATACTATGGGCCAAATACCATATTTATAAAAGAGGTATCGTAAATAAATAAAATATAAATAAACCATATATATGGTAAATAAATAAAAAGTCGTTTTATATTTTTACTCCATAATCCTATTTATATTTATGAACATCAAAAAGTGGTTTTATTTAGTTGAATCCTAAGCTAAATACCATGGGCCAAATTATTATTAATACATGAAAAAAAACATTATTAACCCTAATATTATTATTAATTCTAATATTCACATTATTATATTATATTATTAATATTATTAAATTAAACTTCTGATATGTTATTTAAGTGAACTATATGCATTGCCTATCTCAGGTAACAATAAACATATAAATGTAAATGTAAAAATAATTTTTAATATTTAACATTTAAAATTTAATCTAATGTCGGCACTAATGACAAATCACTTCTCTCCCTACCTATATAAAATTAACACAAATAAAGTCTCGAATTTTATTTGTGGGAAAGGATTTCACCGTCAATAGATTTGGAAAATAATATTTGCGGGGAGAGGAGCTGCAATTGATTTTCAGGTTTCATTTCTATTGCTCCCGCATTTTATTTTTTTTCTACCTTTTTGTTTATGTAACGTAAACTTTTGATATGTGCATGTATAAGGCACATGCGTAGATGTAATGTGAGAAATTTAATGTAAGTAAATATTTGAAATGTACTGTGGTATATTTTTATTTAATTACCGAAGTACGGTAAATAAATAAAATCTATTTTTATAGTTATCCTAGAGGTCTGTAAATAAATAAAATATAAATAAACCATAGATATGATAAATAAATAAAAAGTATTTTTATATTTACTCCATAATCCTATTTATATTTATGAACATCAAAAAGTGGTTTTGTTTAGGTGAATCGTGAGCTAAATACCATGGGCCAAATTATTATTAATACCATGCCAAAAAACATTATTAACCCTAATATTAATATTAATATTATTATTAATTCTAATATTCACATTATTATATTATAATATTAATATTATTAAATTTAATTAATGTAAACTTTTGATATGTCGAAGTGCATAGAAATGTACCACTTTAATACCATGGGCCAAATACCATATTTATAAAAGAGGTATGGTAAATAAATACGATATAAATAACAGAATGAGAGAGAGAGGGATATAGTAACATAGTTTGAGGGTGAAGAGAGGGAGAGAGAGGGAGATAGAGAGATAGATGTGGGAGAGAAAATGATAGAGGATAAGGAAGAGAGAGAGGATGTGAGAGAGTGGAGAGGGAGGGAAAGAGAGAGGAAGATGATTTCTTGCACTCGATGCATTGCATTGATTTCAGTGTGGATGGTGATTTCCGATGTAAAGTTTCATAGATATAGAGTAATGTAAAATTTTGATATGGTGATTTCTAATCCTATTTTGATTTCAGTGTGGATGGTGATTTCCGATGTAAAGTTTCATAGATACAGAGTAATGTAAAATTTTGATATGGTGATTTCTAATCCTATTTGATTTCTTGCACTAGTTGCATTGATATCAGTGGAGATGTTGGTTTCTAATCTTATTTTCTTACTTGCACTAGATGCATTTATTTCAATGTAAATATAGATAATATCAAACCCTGGATCCAGAGTAATGAATTTACATAGGGAGTGAGAAGTGGAGAGAGAGAGGGAGTGACAAGGGAGAAATAGATGAGTATGTGTATGATTGGGGGTGAGATAAAGAGAAAAGTAAGGAGAGATGGAGGGAATGGGGGGAGAATGAGAGAGGGAGGGATATAGTAACATAGTTGGAGGGTGAAGAGAGGGAGAGAGAGATAGATGTGGGAGAGAAAGGGATAGAGGGGAAGGAAGAGAGAGAGGATGTGAGAGAGTGGAGAGGGAGGGAAAGAGAGATGGATTTGGAGGGGGGGAGAGAGGGAAGATGATTTCTTGCACTCGATGCATTAATTTAAGCGTGGATGGTGATTTCTAATGTAAAGTTTCATAGATCCAGAGTAATGTAAACTTTTGATATGGTGATTTCTAATCCTATTTGATTTCTTGCACTAGATGCATTGATATCAGTGTAGAGGTTGGTTTCTAATCTTATTTTCTTACTTGCACTAGATGGATTTATTTCAGTGTAAATACAGATAATATCAAACTCTTGATCTAGAGTAATGTATTTGCATAGGGATCGAGAAGTGGTGAGAGAGAGGGAGTGACAAGGGAGAAATATAGGAGTATGTGTATGTTTTGGGGTGTGATAAAGAGAGAAATAAGGAGAGATGGAGGGAATGAGGGGAGAATGAGGGGGAGGGATATAGTAACATAGTTGGAGGGTGAAGGGAGGGAGAGAGAGGGAGACAGAGAGAGAGATAGACGTGGGAGAGAAAGAGATAGAGGGGAAGGAAGAGAGAGAGGATCTGAAAGAGTAGAGAGAGGGAGGGAAAGAGAGATGGAGTTGGAAGGGGGAGAGAGGGAAGATGATTTCTTGCACTTGATGCATTGACTTCAGTGTGGATGGTGATTTCTAATCCTATTTTTCTTTCACTACATGCGTTGACTTTAGTGTAGATGTTGAGAGAGAGTGTGTCTTTGTGTGCTGGCGGAGGAAAGAGGATTGGAGGGCAAAGAGAGAGAGGAAAATATAGAGGAAGGTAGTAGAGGAAGGAAAAGAGAGAGGAAGAGAATTATGGGGGAAGACAGAAAATTGGAGGGTGAAGAGAGAGAGAGAGAGAGAGAGAAAGAGAGGGGGGGGGAGAGGAAGGATGAGAGAGAGGAGGAGAGAGGGAGGGAAGAAGGAATACATAGAGAGTGAGTAGTGGAGAGAGAGATGAAGTGATAAGGGAGATATTGAGAGAGTGTGTATATGTTTTTGGGTGAGATAAAGAGATAAAGAAGGAGATATAGAGAGAAGGAGAGAGGGAGGGATATCGTAACATAGTTGTAGGGTGAAGAGAGAGGGAGATATATATGTGGGAAAGAAATGGAGAGAGAGGAAGGAAGAGGGAGGATGTGAGGGAGTGGAGAGATGGAGGGAAAGAGAGATGTAGTTCAAGGGGGAAGATAGGGAAGTAGATGGTGATTTATAATCCTATTTGATTTCTTGCAATAGATGCATTGATATCAGTGTATATTATGGTTTCTAATCTTATTTTATTACTTACACTAGATGCATGGATTTCAGTGTAGAGGAGGAGATATGGAGGGAAAGAGAGATGAAGTTGGAGGGGGGAGAGAGGGAAGATGATTTTTTGCACTTGATCCATTCATTTCGGTGTGGATGGTGATTTCTAATCCTATTTGTCTTGCACTATATGCATTTATTTTAGTGTAGATGTTGAGAGAGATGGAGAGATAATTGGATTGCAAAGAGAGAGAGACATGGAGGAAAAGATAGATGAAGGTAGGAGAGGAAGGACAAGAGAGAGGACATGAGAGAGAGGAAAAGAGTTATGGGGGAAGAGAGAAAATTGGAGGGAAAAGAGAGAGAGAGAGAGAGAGTGGGGGTGGGGGGGAGCGGAGGGGAGGGAGAGAGGAAGGAAAGGAGAGAGGAGGAGAGAGGGAGGGAGACAGAAGGAGAGATGGAAGGATGGAGAGATGGAGTTGGAGGGGCAGAGAGGGAGGGAAGAAGGAATACATAGAGAGTGAGAAGTCGAGAGAGAGATGAAGTGACATGGGAGATATGGAGAGAGTGTGTATATGTTTTGGTGTGAGATAAAGAGATAAAGAAGGAGATATGGAGAGAAGGGAGGAGAGAAGGAGAGAGGGAGGGGTGGATGACAGAGGGAGGCGAGAGAGAATGACAAAGAGAGGAAGGAAGAGAGAGAGGACTCAATAGAGAGAAGGGGAGAGAGGGAGAGGGAGATGGAGTTGCAGGGGGGAGAGAGGGAGTTGTAAGGGAGAGATAGAGAGAGCGAGGGACAAAGGATCATGGGAGGGAAGAGTGAGCGGAGAATGACAGGAGCAAGAGAGAGAGAGAGAGAGTATGTTTGGGGGGTGAGATAGAGAGAGGGAATAAGAAAAAAACACATAGTTACAATTATAGGTATTATATAAAGATCCTAGATCCATCTTAATCCTGAATCTATCAAACATCTACAACGACCAAATATCCCGAATCTATCAAACATCTACAACGACCAAATATGCGGAGATGCAAACCTTTCCTCAAGCTTCTCACTCAAAAAGAGAGTTTCACCTAGAGAGATTTGATCCCTCTTGGCTCTTCATAGATCTTGGGTTAAAATGAATCTAAATTTGTTAATAGTTATCAATAATTAAATTAGCCTAGATCCATCTTAGATCCAGATCTATCAAGCAAACAGATAGACCAAATATTTTCAAATACAATTTTTCCTCAAATTTTACACAAAAAAAAATTCACAACTTAAAAAAATTGGTTTCTCTTAAAACTTAATAAATCAGAAATTAAAATAAATCTAAACTATTAATAATATAATATTATTGTTAATCATTAATCAAATTCTCTTTTTAACCATTACATCTATTCTTTTAACCATTAAATCCAATTTGGAAAATAAAAAAACCCCTTTATGGACCATTCCTTTGGTCAAACCTTAAGACTTTAAAATGAATAAAAGGAGGAAATTCATGGCAACTTGTACTTTAACCCCAATAGACGGAGGAAAGGAAATTTCCTTCTTCAAAACACGTGAGGCTCCAAATTCTGAGAGTTTCGTTGGTGTGCGAGAATATTTTTCGATGGTCTCAGGGTTCTGGGTTATGCAAGGATATTGTCGGCATTAGACTTACTTTTAATTATGTATGGTATTTATTTATAAATTGTATTAAAATAGATTGGTGTGTGGCAAGGAATTATCTCTTTGAAAGGTCTGGCGAAAACTCAGAGAAATTATACACAAATTCTTTACCAAAGTTTGGGAGCTATGGCCGCACGTTCATCATCTTTTTCAGAGAATGCGCGTATTTCTAGCGAAGAAAAGTTAGTTGGTTTCGATTTGTCAAACGATGGACCTTCAGAAGTCATGAGAGTGAGTGATCAGAGGAGCAGAGAAGCAGAAAGATCTTCTTTGGCGAGACAACTTAGTAATTCCGAAAAGGGAAAGGGTAAGGTGTTTCGGGGATTTAACACCCTAGAGGTTGGTTGGGATTCAACCTCCACAGAGCAGGGACGTACTACTTAACAGAGACTCACACGATCATGCACATTCATAAAAACGAAATCGAGTAGAATGGGAGGTTTACCCGTTGGTCCTACGTTTGAAGTAGATCCACGTGGAGTTCAAACTCCCTGCAACCGTCCTTCCTCTTTCACCTGAAATACAAGAAGAAACCACCACAAAGAAAAAGTTGTACAGTATATTTCTACTCTATATGTTAGTGAGATTCATATAAAACATTAAATAAATCATCATGAATGCATGTATAACAAATATTCTTCATACATTAAAGCATACACCAACATATTTACTTCGGGAACAGCATGATACTTCTGTATTATAAAAATAGTACGTACAAAAGTAAGTGGAGAGATCGCCTGATCCTTCCAAGGCCTTCGCAGACCGTCGTCCGGATCCGTCCAGCCCTTGCCTCGCTAAGTCTCCTTCCAAACAGGTGCATACGAGATAACATATAAAGGGATGTGTATCTCAAGGAAACAAGGGTTTCCTGAAATGAACTGGGAAAGTGCAGGAGGCACGGGGAATCAGACTTGGATAGGGAACCAACAGAGTATAATAATAATAATTCTCTCTCTCCCTTTAGGCCATACATATGAGGTCTTTTTATAGTCCCTCCAAGTAGTTTCAGCAGTTGGAAACAGTTGGCCACGGGCTGGGGTGGTTGAACTACCTGAGTAACCATCAACCCAGCGCGAAATTAGGGATTTTTTATATATTTTTTAATCATTTTAATGGCATACGCGGAAAAGTCTAGCTGGACTCGCGTATACACGCGAAAAAACACGGGCATAGTCGCGTATGGGGGATTTTACACTGTTTTTAAGTGAATTTGTCCAAGTCTGTAGGAATGGGTGCCCAAAAGCCATGAAGCAATCATGAATCATGTCAAGGTGAGAAATGATGCTATAACAGATGCCCCCTAATATATGAGGTCCGAAGGGGTACATGATGGCCGAAATGTATTATGCACATAGAAAGAACTTCGCAAGGACAAGAGAGGACTTCACCAGATTTCAGCCTGCCAAAAACCAATGAAAGAAACCAGAGAGTCAACACATGCTGAGGCGGGCATACCCATGCTCAGTCAATAATACATCATATAGATAGAAAGTACTGAATAGATCCAACATGTATACAAGTATAACTGAACTGAAAATACATAGTGAATCATCTGAGCAGGGCCCGGAAAGACAAGTCTGTATCAATGTCCAAGTATCACATATAGAAAGCTGATCAAAGATAGTGCAACTGGATGTCTGATCAAGTAACCGAATCTCCAAGTACCGGATCATAAGAGGCGGATCAAACGGTACAATCACGCAACTCGGGGATCAACATATAAGATGCTGCTGTGCTGAACTGCAACATATAAGGGTGGACGGCAACACTGGCAGAAACTGAAAGAACTGTCAACAGTGATCCGAGAAATGCCGATGCAACCCAAGGTCTTCACCGATCACAACGGCACAATTCTACACACTGGGAATAAATGAGCTGAAGTCGACCATGTGAGAAATCGTTGGATTACCGGGCAATGGTGTTTCCCGTTAACCAACGCGAGACAACCCACCGATAATGATAATGAGTGTCAAGGTGCCCTAGTACAATCTGACAAGTGTGAATGAATGAGTTGAAGTCGAACACTTGAAAGAATCTACCAATCAGGAGGCAATGATGAATCCCCACTGTCGATAGCGAAGAGTCTGCCACTGATGACTGCAAACCCTAAGGTACCGACAAAAAGACTCTAGACCTTATTCCCAGAGCAATGAGTCGGAGTCGATGGGAAAAGATCTGCTGGAAGGAAGGCATTAAGGCATCCCACATCAGTCCAGCGCGAGTGTAACCCGCGGGCCAAGATTTGGAAGGAATCGGACGAAGTAGAGTGATGGAACCAAAACCGAAGTACGTTTCCGACATGCACAAGATGAAGCTAGCGCACGGAAGAAACCCTCTGAACCAACCAATAATGAAAGCCGACACAGAGGCGAGAAATCCACCGATAGGGTCAAATGGAAATCAAGGTACTGCACGAATCCCAAGTGTGATAATGTGTGCTGACGTCGAACACAGGGGAAACCACTCATTCAAAGACCCATGATGATGATCAAATGTTGAGCACGAGGTCACCTATCAATAATGGAAATAGGCCCAAGGTGCGGCTCTAGGTTTGCTCTCAGAGCAATGTGTCGTAGTCGATAAGAGACAAACCCGCCGGCAAGAAGTCAATGGGGACCTTCTCAAACCAGCACGAGCAGAAGATCAAAACATCCGATGTGATAGAACATGATACTGACAAGACCGGGAAGGCCGACTGAATAATGAGTCAAGAGACACCGCAGAATGGCCGACTCAGGCTAGACTTCCCTTGAACAAAAGCACGACTCCGTGATGACCATGGCAGTAAAAAGTGACACTGTATAAGTCTGTCTTGCAGGAGGCAAAACAAACTCTCCATATGATTGGAAGAGATAACCAACCGGGGGAGAACCGACAAGTGAAACATGGTAAAGGCTGAACCTAGGTCAAACTAGAACCATCCCAAATGAAGGAAATATATATAAGTATATGTGCTTTGTTCAAGAGCGACAAACTGACTCTGTACTGCCATCAAAATAATGAAGATACATCCCGTTCCCGCTCTTTTTGTTATATTTGATTTTTTTGTCTTTTTCATAATAAGCCTGAAAAAGAATAAAAGAATGCTATGGTACAATGGACAGAACGAGTATCAAAAAAGTAGATGCACTATTTCCTGGGATATGGAACAATCCTATGCTCAATGCAAGCTGGCGAAAACTGGTCAGTGATACTCAGAGGAACGTTCCTTCCATGGGTACAAAGGTGTCAAGTCGTGATAGCTAAGTGCATGCAATGGTTAACTTGTACAGAAAGTCAAGGTCAAAAGTTGGCTTAAACATCGAGTCCGAATGAAGCCGGCTAAAGGCCAGGATAAACAAGCAGCCAATATGCAATGCAGTAATACAACTTAACGACACGAGGGAGCCTCTAGGGTATAAGCCAGAAAAATGATAAGTGATGAAGGAGAAGAATGAAGCTTCAACACAAAAGACATGGCGGGACTAAAGAGGACTCCCGAGCCTACATAAAAAGCAGCATGGGCAACAAGTGATAGCAAGGAACTAACTAGGAAGCCCATGTAAAGGAAGACTCTACCATCAAGTCATGATTTAAAAATCGGCGAGTGAAAAGGGTGTAATGCTCATGACCTGATGGGATCGACCCTAAGGCAAGTGATCAGTATGGAGGCTAGAATGCAAGATGCAACGGAAAGTGATTCCCTAACCTATATGCCAGTGAAGATCATATACCTGCCGTGACGAGTCTGAAAAAATGGGTCAAAAACCGGGAAAAGTCTCGAAATCGTCAAAATGTACCTGAAACATACCAAACTAGGCACTTCCAAGCAATCAAGTTATACAACGTAAGATAGATCGAAAAAATAAGCATAAGGAAATTTTTGCAAAAATTTTCAATTTTTTAGCCATAAATACACAAATTACCTCCCAATTGGTTCATTATTGCATAGCTGATTTGGAAAAAGAGCTCTGGAGCTAAAAACTTGTTTCGTCAAATCAGCAACAACCGACCGTCGGAATCCAGCGAAACTTCAGGTAGGCTCCTTATTCATCCTGTTTAATCATTTTGTCCGTTTAAAAAGTAAAATTAAGTGAATTTCTGCCTAGAAACCCTTCTTAAAAAATGCGTATCTGCGCATACGCGGGTTCAATGAAGTGGAGCCGCGTATACACGCGACTGTGCACAGAATAAGTCGCGTATGCGCAGGTCCATAACTCAAAAAGAAGTTTCTAATGCAAATTTTAATGAAATTTTTCAGGATGACTATTTCTTGGAGGGAACGTGAGCACAGCGCAATAGACCAAGAGGTCATGCAGGACCGCGCGACACAAAATGTCCTCCGAAACTGTGGATTATTCAAATTTTTCAAAATGCCCAATATGAAAAGTAATGTGAGATTGCTTGAAATGCTGGTAAATTATTGGGAACCGGATCAGGATTGCTTCATCATTGATCAAATGCCACTACGCATAGAAGTGGAAGATATATACTTCATCACTGGACTCTCCCGGAGGGGAGACCCAGTGGATCTGCACGGAAAGCCCCTGGGAGGGTTAACCGTGGAGGATTATGTCCAAATCTATTGCATAGAAAATTCCAAGAAAGTTGGCAAACAGATTGCAATCAGAGATATCAGGGACTTGCACATAAAGATCCTCCTATTCACCATCGGCAGAGTGGCAGGATCTGCCTCACTGCATCAGGCGTCCAGGACGCACATGAGCATAGTCGTAGAGTGCTTAATTCATGTGTATGATTGGTGCACTGCCCTGCTACAGAACATGAAACAACAACTGACCTCCATTCGCCAAACAAAAACAAAAAACTTTGGCTATGGAACCATTTTGACTACATTCTTCTTCGAGAGAGTTCCAGCTTTGAGACCCAAAGTCATCTCAACTATCAGCAGCCCTCGGGACACAAGAATTGCCCGTTGGGCAGACATGATGAAGAGACTGGGGGGCAGCGAAGTACCCCGCACCACCTGGGATGATGAGTTCTTCTTATGGTGGAGAGAACAAATCATCGCAGTGGATGACTACCCCTATGCCGGGATGGATTTCCGAGGAGATCCAGATCTAGTACTTCCACCCGGTGCAGCATGGGGAGCAGTCGGTAAGTTTTTTTTTTTAAATTTTAACTTATATGATTTTTTTTGGATTTTTCAAATATGTATGAAAAATGAAAAACAAACATGTTTTTGGATTGGATTCATAATGACTGACAAATGAAAAATGATCATGTTTCAGATGTTGGACCAGTTCGTCCTGAGGGCCTAGCACGTCACAAGCGCCGCAGAGGTGAAGCAGAGACAGCGGATTCTGATAGGACCCTCCAAGCCGTACAGAGAAACTTGGAGGGACTGACCCGCCAAATCCCTCTGGCTGCTGTGGAGGACTTGCCAGAAGCTGTCCAGAGACGGGTTATAGGAGTACCCCGGGACTGGGTTAGACTGTTCCGCCGTGTGGCCACTGCAGTGATGTTCTATAGGAACTCTGGGCAGGGTCCTCAGGAGTAGATAGATTTTACATATTAGATGACTGTATATTTTTTGAGACTGAACATGATGGGGCATAAGCCCAAGTTTTGTACGGCATTGATGGATCCAAAATTTTGTAAAGTTTTTTGACATACCGATGATATATATACAACGATATTTGATGTGATGTGATAAATGTATCAAATGTATGATGTTTTTGATGATTAAAATTTATTGTATTGAATGATTAATATGCCAATCTAAAGCTTGATTAGCTAATGAGTCAGCAAACCAATTGTCAGCTCGAGTAATATGAATGAATGTTAAAAATTGAAATGACCTTTGTAACAAACGTACCCTCAAGAACAATCGTAATAAAACTGGATCTCGTACCCGATAAGTGTTGTTCAACTGCGACACCACCAGCTCGGAGTCCAAGAAAACTACCAACGAATCAACACCCAAAGATATTGCCTCCGAGAGTAGATGAATGACTGCAGTGTATTCTGCTACATTATTGGAAGCAGGACCAATGCAGACCCCTCTTGATACCAACAGCTGACCGGAAGGATAGTGAAGAACCCAAGCCGCGGAAGCTAAGTTCCGGGTGTGTCTACTAGCACCATCGGCGAAACCAAAATGACTCATGACATCAACACAACCTGCCAAAGCAGATCAAAAAACATCACCATCTCATCAAAAATTGAAAATCAAACAGATATGTACAAGACAAAAACTACTATATACAAAGCAAAATGCCAGGCCAAAGCCTAGGCATAATACTTCTTCAAATAGAGCCCATTTCGGGGCTCCGGCAACTCATTCCCTTCGAAGTCAACCAAGGTATACGCTCCTTTCTTAAGGACTTTTTTGACGATATATGGGCCATACCACATCGACTTAAACTTTCCCGCCCCCAAGGCATCTTTTTCCTGGGCATAGACCAAAACAAGGTCACCTTCGGAAAAGACCCTAGGCTTAACCGCCTTATCGTACTGGACTTTGACTCGGTTTTTATGCGCTTCGTTCAACGTGGCAGCATCTCGACGCTGCTCATCAAGATGTTCCAGATGAAGAAGCCGCTCTGCCAGACTAGAAGTGTCAGGAAGAAGCTCAACAGCCAGCTTAAGGGAAGGAATCTCGCATTCAATGGGAAATACGGATTCCACCCCGTGGACTAACTGAAACGGAGTAAAGCCAGTTGCAGTTTTAACTGACGTCCTGTATGCCCAGAGTGCAGGATATAGCATAATGTGCCAGTTGGATCTATGTTTATCAATCGTCCGTTGAAGAATTGTCTTCAAGGACTTATTCACGGCCTCCACCTGGCCATTGGCCTGAGGATAATATGGAGACGAATGCTCCTGCCGGAAACCCAATTTAAGAGCCAACTCAGCCATCATACTGTTCTGAAAGTGACTGCCATGGTCAGTGACAATCTCTCTAGGTATACCGAACCGAGCGATGACTTGGTTGAAGAAGAAAAGAGCTGCAGTCTCACCATCGTTCCCAAAAGTAGGCATAGCTTCGACCCACTTCGTAAAGTAGTCTACCGCTACGATAATGTACTTGTGACCTTTTGCCGAAGGCGGGTTACAAGTAGTATAATCCATACCCCACTTCGTAAAGGGTCCGACAGTAACGACTGGAAAAAGCGGAGCTGGATGAGCGCGCATTTTTCGAGTATACACTTGACAAGGATGACACTTCTTGACCGATTCAATACAATCTTTGAAAATCGAGGGCCAGAAGTAGCCAGCGCGCAAAATCTTTTGGGCTGTAGCAAGCCCCGATAAATGACCCCCACAAGCTCTACCGTGAGAATCATTAAGCACAGCCTCAGCTTCTTCGAAAGTTAAGCAGCGTCTTAGGATTGAATCAACCCCTCGACGGTACAAAGCATCACCAATAATCAGATAACTTTTAGCTAAGTGACGCAGCTTACGACGCTCATCTTTCAAAAAAGAAGAGGGAAACTTCGCAGTCTGGAGATACACGATGATATCCCCATACCAAGGATCTTGTGGAGAGATCAAAAACAAGTGTTCGTCCAGAAAGGACTCATCATAGATCATCTCCTCTCCACAAGGCAACTCGGAGATCAATTCCGCAAAGACTAATGACTTCTTGGATTTGGCAGACATGAACTCTAGATCAAATTCCTGTAATATCACAATCCATCTATTATATTTGCCCCCAATCACTCGCCTGCTGAGGACAAACTGAAATGGATTGGCAGCCGCCAAGATGTAAGTTTTGCGAAGAATAATATAGTGCCGGAGTCGCTGTACAGCATGAACTGCTGCCAAGGCTAATTTTTCTATCGGGGTGTATCGCAGTTCAGGTCCTACCAGTCCTCGACTAAGGTAGTAAATAGCATGCTCAGCCAGAGCATCATCCTCCTGAACCAGAACCATACCAATGGTAGATTCTGCTGTAGCCAGATACAAAAGAAAATCTCTGCTATAATCGGGTGGGCTCAGTAAAGGAGCAGAGGTCAATGCCTTTTTCAAGGCATCGAATGAACGTTGAGCATAGTCGTCCCAAAAAAAAGGGACTCCTTTCTTCAACAGCCTCATATATCCCTTTGTAATCTCAGCATAGTTAACGATAAACCTCCGAAGAAAGTTAGACTTCCCTTGGAGACTTTGAAGTTGACGGATTGAAGACGGGGGAGGCAACCGAAGTATTGCCTCAACCTTGAAGGGATCTACCCTTATCCCTTCACTAGACACGATAAATCCCAACAGCCGACCGGATGTTACCGCTAAAACGCACTTGTTCGGATTCAAACGAATTTTATAAAAACGACATCTCTCAAATATTTGCCGGAGGTGACCTGGATGATCCATCCTCTTTCGAGAATGAGCAGCCAGATCATCTAAGTATGCCTCGATGATTTTCTTGATGTCGTGGAAGGCGTAAGACATGGCCCGCTGAAAAGTGGCTCCAGCATTTTTAAGACCAAAAGGCATTTTCTTATATGCAAACGTGCCCCAGGGACAAATAAATGCGGTCTTATGTTGATCTTCTGGACGGATAGTAATTTGATTATAACCAGAAAAACCGTCCATGAAGGAAAAAATCTCGTTACCGGCACACTCGTCAATAATCTGATCAATGAAGGGTGTGGGGTAATTATCTTTAGGACGCGCCTTATTCAGGTCTCTGAAATCGATGCATACTCGAATTGTTCCTTGCTTTTTATCAACAGGAACGGGGTTTGAAACCCATTCAGTCAGAGGAACTGGGAAAATGAATCCCGCCTTAAGCAGCTTTTCAACTTCAGCTTTGATAGCTGCTGCCTTCCTAGGATTAACTGGACGAAGTTTCTGCCTGACCGGCTTAGCGTTTTCATACGTCTTGATCTCATGCTGGACGATAGATGGGTCTATGCCAGGCATTTCCTCATAAGACCAAGCAAAAACATCCCTATACTCTTTGAAGAGCTCGGTATAGATTTGAACTTCTTCACGGGAACATTCAGCTCCAATGAAAACGTTCTCGATAATGTTGGGATTCCCGGAGATGTTCACCGGGATAGTCGGAGAGATCACAGCCATGTTCCCTTCAGCATAAACCTGTGCTGGTGCTAAGGGGCTCAAGACTGGGTGAACAGGTCCAGGAGACTGAGGACTTGGAAAACTAGCTTCGACTTCGCTCAAGTCAGGTAGGAAGTAAGACCGATGATGCAAGTCATCCCACTGTCTCTCTATACCTGTCATTGCTTCCAGGATGGCCTCTTCAGATGGAAGAGTAGTATCTAGACAATCCTGGGCAGAAGAAGAAGTAAGCGTCCAAGCCGGAGCCACATCACCATCCAACTCTTCCGGCGAAAGAGGAGCTGGATCAGACTCTGCAGTGTCAACAACAGACTGATATGCAATCTCAGCTGCAGAAATCGGGAATGCCATTCCACCCACTTGCCCTTCCTCCAAAGTGGCGTTTGGGGAAGGTAAGGTCCAAGGGTCCGAAAAATAATGAGTTCGAAAGAACTCTCTTCGAAGGGGAGCCTTGGAGGATGAAATAGCATTGATAGACACCTTAGGAGGAGGAAGATCAAAATATCCCATCAGGGAAGAATACATCCCAACTCCCAGATTCTCGATAGGCGCCTTAGTATTGTCCAACTTAGGGACAGATGAGTCAGGAGGCGCATCCAGGTCTACAGGAGGACAGTCCAGTTGATCCACCGTAACTATCCTCCCTTCGTGGGGGAAACATACTATCCGAAATAGTGAGGACGCAATAGCATCCATATCATATATCCAGTTCCTCCCCAACAGAAGGTTGTAGTCCAAGCCTGCATCTACTACCTCAACCTCTATGTTAACGGTTTTGCCCCCAACACAGATGGGCAAAGCCGGGACAATACCATGGGGCCTATGAGAATGGCCATCGAATGCAGTAAGAATAGTGCTAGATGGAACAGCTTTGGGAGATCCTAGTGTCTTCCAGCATGCGAGAGACATCACGCAAGCAGAAGCACCCTCATCAACGACCGTGCGAAAGATATTAGTCTTCCGGTACGATGATTTAATATGGAAGGCCATATGATGAGGAAGTCTCTTCTTAAAATTCTTCATATCAAAGGTAATCAGAAGAGAATTTTTCGGATCTATAGCTCCAATGGCAGTGAGCAAAGCACTGCGCTGAGCCGGACAAGACTGGAGTACCTCTAAAGCTGACATAGCACAAGGAATCTGCGCCAGATCTTCTACAATCGAGTAGTTCTGGGCAGCCCTCATGTTCGGATTAATCGTTGACCGCTTAGAAGATGCTTTTGGCACCCGAGGCATAGACTCGACAGTTGGCTTCGTGATGTGAAGCGGCTCAGTAGCATTAGGAACTTCCTTAGCTTTCGAAGATTCCTCTCCGCCATAATCACGGGATCTCGTAGCAACATCCACGTGAGCACTCATCATAAAGATATTCGATGGAATTTCCCCTTCCTGAGGACCTCCAGAGGAAGCCCCAGGATTTTGGTTTGCGCCAGCAATTAATTGCTACCCTTGGGGAAAAGGGTTTGTTAGCACAGCCTGGGAACTAGAAGAACCCTGCTGAGATAACAGGCGCTGAGCATCCTGAATTTTCGGGCAAAGGTGTGTTAGATGGTCTCCAGCACAAAGCTTGCATGGAAACTTCACTTTCTTTTTCTGCTTTTGCCCTTCACCAACACGCTCGTTGGTTTTATTTGCATTGCCCTTCCCATTCTTGCCCTTCTTCTTGTTATTACGTCCCTTCTTCTTCCCATCGGATTGTTGATTTCCTTTGGGTTCAGAAGATTGGACAACATTTATGGACAAAGACTGGGAAGGTGATGAATCAGCAGGCACAGCCTAACCAGAAGGAGCAGATTGTAAAGACAACTGCTGCAATTGAGAAAGCAGGCTGGCTGCACTACTACTGACCGATCCGACAAGTCCGTCACCATGCGGACCAGGTTTGGGTTTCGAAAGATCCAATTTGGAGCGAGGAGCATTAGGAAAATACTTGTAAAGAATGCCAGTCTGAGAATAGATCAATTCTAACTGCTGGGCCCTAAAGATGGCCTGCTCCTCGGAATATACCCCTGACATGGATACATCCTTTGAAATATCTGACTGAAGCGATTTCAAAAACCACTCGAGAAGGAATTCACCTGGAATATGGGCTTTGATAAGCCTCTTCCTTCTCCTCCATTCCTGAATATGATCAGAAATGTGAGTTGTCTCATCCTGCTTAAAATTAGCCAGGAGTTCGGTCCCAGCCTCATATCTGACGAGCATTTGGAAATGGTTAAGAAAAGTTACAGCCAGTTCTCCAAATGTGGCGAAACTGCCCCCAGTGAGCTCTATATACCACTTAGATGCATTCCCAGTTAAGGTGCGCTGAAATAATCTCAATCTAATCGAGTCGTCGATCAGAGAGTTGGAAGAGCACCATAAATGGAATGTGGTGACGTGGTCCGCCGGATCTTCACCATTCTTACCTTCAAACTTAGGAATGTCTGAAGGACGTTTGGTTGGAACCGGAGGCCACCCCGGACTATACCGAATCGGGTCATTAGTTAACTTCGCCAAGTCTGGCAAGTTTAACGTTGCCAGAAATGGTAATCGCGGCGGAGCCTGAGAATTCCATCCTTGATGGGATGAATTTCCCACATTCTGAAAAGAATAGCCTGGATTTGATGAGGCACCAGGCTGCCAATAAGAACCCGTAGAAAACGGAGAAGAACCTCCTCCCCACGCCAAGTTACCAAAACCCAGGCTAGTTCCCCCCGCTGAAGTATTGACAGAGGAAAGCCCCTGATAGGGGTTCCACGCATTAGAAAGAGGAGAAAAATACTGATAAGCACTCGATGCAGGGAAAGAAGCATTCCCTGGATGACTCGCGATGAACTGATTCCCTGCCCCAGACGTTGCAAACATAGGATTCCATCCCGTAAAAGCGGTCGAACTTGGTCCCTGAGCCAAAGGGTTGAAACTCTGGGTCTGGGACGTGAAAGGAAACGACCCTAAAGAAGGATTGGGACTAGGAATATGCCCAGTCCCAAAGGGGAAACCCTGAAACGAAGCCGATCCACTAGCCATGTTAGACATGGGCGTAGATCCAGTTGTACCGGCGGTAAAAGAAAAAGAGGGATTTCCTGCAATGGACATCCCTGAAACAAAGGGACCAGATTGAGAAGCATATGCTTGGGTGAACCCAGAGCCAAACATAGCAGTGCTAGAAGCACTCGAAGATAGAGCAAGAGTGCCCCCTGCCTCGACAGAATCAGGGGTCTGAATGCCCGCAGCACTCACGGTTGAAGCCGCGTTCTCAGTCGTGGCCATCGAAAGATAAGCAAGATATGGAAGATCCGGCGGTCTCTCAGACTCCGGTCCGACGTACTAAATAACAAACGGATGATCAAGAGGAAGAGGAGATGGACCTGTAGCTGCAGGCTCAGGTATATCTTCTATCTGAAAATCCTCCTCCTGAGGAAACAATACTCTCGAGGTGAGCGAAACGCTCCTCTCGGCACCGACACCGGACTCAGCAACGAAACCTTCAGACCTTAGTGGAGGATCTCTCTCCACATCGTCAAACTCTACAGGGTGAAAACCACCAGCTAGATCGCTCCTACGCCTTCTCGAAGAAGGCTCTGTACTCTCGGGAGATAACCCCCAGACTCTCCTCGAACGTCGAGGCGCTTGATCAGCCACTTTTACAAATTTATTATATTAGACTCAAGAAAAGTGAAAAGCTAGGCAAGCTAGGAGCAAAGAGCACTCACTAAAAACAAAACCCTGAGAAACAGCAAGCAAACAACCTCCAAGTATTTCCGCTCCGGGTGATGAGGACCGGACACCAAAATACAGGAAAGCGAAGTATAGGGCCTTCCGAAAGCAGTCTGGGATGATTAGGGCCCATAACAACTAGCGAAGGTATCAGAAACAGTTACGCCGACCTCCTAACGACAGCCTTTGCCGGCTCAAGCACCCAAGCTTCGCAAGGGCACCCCCCAGAAGTACTGCTGAAAGTGATGCGACGTCTGCCTCAGGTACCACGGTATTCCCCCCCGCAGTCACCTGTGTGGAACCTAGGAACAACAACTATGGACACCAATCCGTATCAGAAGCTGGGCGGAACGGTCTTGAGGTCAGATTCAGCTAATCGGAGGGGGGGTATCCCTCTTCTTAACCTTCACTTCCCGTCGCGCTTGACTCTCGGATGAGAGCTTTCCCAGTCCACCTCACGGAGTTGGATTTCGCTCAATTAATAAACTTCTATGTTTGTTTGAGCGGCCTTGGAGAGTTAACTCTCCTCTCTCCTATTCCAAGGCCCTACAACCTAGCTAGTTGGTGATTGACACTTAATAAAACTTGCTAGTTGATTTTAGATTAAATCTCTTATTTTAAGGGCTGTTGTATTAAGTCATAAGGATATGGAGTTGAAACCAATGATTTTCTAACACAAAAGAAATTAATAAAAAACCTGACTACATGCACATGCAGTTCTTTGTCTTTCGATGAAGAGCAATTTCTATGTAAGTTCTACGAGACTAAAAATGTATTTTTCTTTTCGAATTACAAACTCACACGCACAAAAATTAAGAAGCTAACTAAATGATTCAATGCACCTAATGCAAATGACCACTAGCATGTAAATTCTAAGATGCAAAAAAGTCCCTTGAAACAAGGTGAAATTTCCCAAAAGTGCTCCTTCAGTTTTAACTCATCTTTTGATATCCAGAAAGCCAATTCTTGCAAACAAGAACTCTCAATATAAGACACCAAAATACTCCACAAGAAGAAGAAGAAATCAAAAGACACCCTCTCCTCAAAATCAAGCTAAAAACTAGAAGCAAGAAATTTCACTAAAGTCCCAAAAGATGAAGCCAAACGAAAATGAAAAAGGCAACAACAAAAACGAAAAACAAGAAACAATGTTTTTTGAGTTTTTGATATGCAAAAACAAAAAGCAAAACAAATGTTTTTGGGCTTTTCAGTTTTATAAAACAAGAGTTTCAAGAAAAACCAAGAACAACTATCCCAATCCAAGCCAAAACGAGACCGAATTTCAAGCATAAACTTCAGCTATGCCCCCAAACCTTATAAGGCTAATGATAGCAAGATCAATGAGAGCAACGGAAGACCAAAAACTCAATCAAACAGCCAAGAGAAATAGTGCAAATTCGTTGCGACACAAAACTCCAAAGAAACAAGAAAAGATCTTCGAAAATTGCAACAAAACCCTAGCCTATGAAACTCAAGAAAACCAATCGAAAACAAAGCAAAGAACGCAATGCGAAGCACAACACAAAGATAGGAGCGAGTCAGTGAGCAAAAGCTCTCTGTTCTGGTAAAGCAGAACAGCCAAGAACGCTCAGAAAGCGATCTTGGAACTCAATCCAGGAGTGCTAGCACCAACAAGAACACTTCGCCAAAAGATCAGTTTTCGGACAAACGAAAGAGAACCAAGACTTAAAACCACTTCTGTCACACTCCAGTAAGTACAAAGACTCTGCAAACATAGGCTTCCACAGCCAGTAAAGACCAAAAACACCAGAATCTTGAAATTTCAAATTCAGCCTAGGTATACGCGACCTTGCAGTTATGCAACAGGCGTGTATACGCGTCTGTGTTGAGGGAGACCCGCGTATACGCGGTTCCTTCTACACAAACTCGCGGGTATACGCGACTGTGTGCAAGAAAAACTGCGTATACAAAGAAAGATAATGAAAAATAAAAAGTACAAGCCTGGGAAAGGTATAAAAGCTTCAGACTGACTGCAAGAAAGCAAACTGGACTGTAAAAGACAGAAAAAACTGTTGGTATCCTACCAAACAGCTGAAACAACACAACAGGAGAATCACAAAAATGTGATCCCCAGCGGAGTCGCCAGTTCTGTTTCGGGGATTTAACACCCTAGAGGTTGGTTGGGATTCAACCTCCACAGAGCAGGGGCGTACTACTTAACAGAGACTCACACGATCATGCACATTCATAAAAACGAAATCGAGTAGCATGAGAGGTTTACCCGTTGGTCCTACGTTTGAAGTAGATCCACGTGGAGTTCAAACTCCCTGCAACCGTCCTTCCTCTTTCACCTGAAATACAAGAAGAAACCAGCACAAAGGACAAGTTGTACAGTATATTTCTACTCTATATGTTAGTGAGATTCATATAAAACATTAAATAAATCATCATGAATGCATGTATAAAAAATATTCTTCATACATTAAAGCATACACCAACACATTTACTTCGGGAACAACATGATACTTCTGTATTATAAAAATAGTACGTACAAAAGTAAGTGGAGAGATCACCTGATCCTTCCAAGGCCTTCGCAGACCGTCGTCCGGATCCGTCCAGCCCTTGCCTCGCTAAGTCTCCTTCCAACCAGGTGCATACGAGATAACATATAAAGGGATGTGTATCTCAAGGAAACAAGGGTTTCCTGAAATGAACTGGGAAAGTGCAGGAGGCACGGGGAATCAGACTTGGATGGGGGAAATACCAACAGAGTATAATAATAATAATTCTCTCTCTCTCCCTTAGGCCATACATATGAGGTCTTTTTATAGTCCCTCCAAGTAGTTTCAGCAGTTGGAAACAGTTGGCCACGGGCTGGGGTGGTTGAACTACCCGAGTAACCATCAACCCAGCGCGAAATTAGGGATTTTTATATATTTTTTAATCATTAAAATGGCATACGCGGAAAAGTCTAGCTGTACTCGCGTATACACGCGGAAAAACACGGGCATAGTCGCGTATGAAAGATTTTCCACTGTTTTTAAGTGAATTTGTCCAAGTCTGTAGGAATGGGTGCCCATAAAGCCATGAAGCAATCATGAATCATGTCAAGGTGAGAAATGATGCTATAACGTAAGGCCATAATTAAACAACCAAGCGACCATGAAAGGACGACCAGACAAACAGAAAGATCATCTTACAGGAGAGAGCTCCGTAATTCCAGAAAAGCAGAGATTGAGGCCATAATTAAAGAAGCAATAGTTGATTTCAATGAAATGGTTCATGGAAGAGTTGGGATTTCACAGAATTTAGAAGCAGAGACACAAGGAGTTGAAATGGATAAAGCAGGGGCAAGAGTTGGGACTTCACAGAATTTAGAAGCAGAGACACAAGTAGTTGAAATGGATAAAGCAGAGGCAAGAGTTGGGACTTCACAGAATTTAGAAGCAAAAGCAGGGGCAACGGCTACAGAATGTGCTTGTTGCTGTTGGTATTACCAATCTGAAAATATGGTACAGTGTAGGGATGGGCATCGGTTTTGTTTTAAATGTATAAGGAGGCAGGTTGATGAAATCATTTATGGAGGTCTCAGAACACATGCACATGGCTCTTTTTCATGCATGTATATGTATCACTGCAAGGAGTCAATTCCTTTGCCAGAGATTAGGAAAGTTATCCCAAATGATGTTGTCGAAAAGTATGAATATCGCGTGGCCCAAGATGCTATTGTTGAAGCCCAAATTGAAAATTTGGTTTATTGCCCATTTTGTAACATTCCATATGAAATAGAAAAGTGTGTACAAGTCATGAACTGTCCAAACGCAAAATGTCTAAAGTCTTCATGCATCCAATGCAAGAAGCTGAGTCACTTACCATTAAGTTGTGATGAGATTGAGAAAAAATCACCTGAAACTGCACCTCGTAGGGAAGTTGAAGAGAGGATGACGAAAGCCGTGATAAGAAAATGTAACATTTGCAACGTGGGGTTAATCAAGGCGTACGGATGCAATAAGGTGACGTGTAAGTGTGGAAACACAATGTGTTACGTTTGCAGAAAGACACTTTCAGATTTCGATTGTTCTCATTTTTGTATGTGTCTGCTATTAGTATATAGTAGAGAAGAAGGCAGATTCTGTCGAAGATGCAACAGGTGTAACCCAATGTATGATCAAGAAGACGACGAGGCTTTGGCTGCTAAGGAGGAAGCATTGATGGAATTGGAGGAAGCATTGATGGAGTTGCTTGATTTGGAAATTGGGCCTCCCCTGACAACGCAAACACAACAACCAGTTACAGATGGAGAGGAGCATTATATGCAACCTGTTCCTCCAACCGAAATTAGACATCAACCAGAATTCAACGCTCAAGGTGATCAACCTGCAAATATGAACGTACCTCCCCCGCAATTCTTGAGACTTGGTGATCAGATTGCAAATATGCCTCTCAATCCAACGTTACCTCCTCAATATTTCTTCAGATTTGGTAATGGTGATCAGTTTCCAAACATGGATGTACCAGTACTGCTACTTCCACCACCTGTCATCAGAAATGGTAATCAGCTTGAAAACATGGCTGTACCTGCACCCTTGACTCCACATCCAACGTCACCTCCCCAAGAATTCTTCAGATATGGTAATGGTTGTCAGCCTGCAAACATAGCTGTACGTCCACCGCATTTCGTCAGATATGGTTATGGTGGTGAACCTGCAAACGTGGCTCTACCTGCACCGTCACCTCCACAACATTTCTTCATATATGGTAATGATGGTCACCCTGCAAACATGGCTGTACCTCCACCGTTACCTCCACAGTATTTCTCCAGATATGGTAATGGTGATAACCCTGAAAACATGGGCTTTGTACCTGCACCGTTACCTCCACAGCATTTCGTCAGATATGGTAATGGTGGTGAGCCTGCAAACATGGTTGTACCTGCACCGTTACCTGCACAACATTTCTTCAGATATGGCAATGGTGGTCAGCCTGCAAACATGGCTCTACCTGCACCCTCACCTCCACAGCATTTCTTCAGATATGGTAATGGTGGTGAGCCTGCAAACATGGGTTTACCTGCACGATGACCTCCACGTCATTTCGCCAGATATGGTAATGTTGGCGAGCCTGCAAACATGGGCGTTGTACCTGCACAACATTTCTTCAGATATGGTAATGTTGGTGAGCCTGCAAACATGTCTGTACCTGCACGATTACCTGTACGGCATTTCGGAGGATATGGTAATGGTAGTTGGTATGCGAACATGAATTTACCATCTCAGCAACATTTTGGCGGTCGCTAACGGCGGTCACTTAGAACTAGGGTTTTAAGTATTTTATGAAGCAAGTATTTGAAGTCTTGCTAACTCGTAGTTATTATCGGAAGGTTATGGAAATTAGTTCCTCTCCCTACGATATTTATTCTGGTTTGGAATTGGTGGAATTGGCAATAGATTAGTAATTCTTGTTTGGAATTGGTGGAATTGGCAATAGATTAGTAGGTTAAAAGGTAGGTATTGCAGTCTGCATATTATCAATTAGGTTCAATTTTAAAAAGTTAGGGTTTTTTTGGTCTATGTATAAATTGCTATATGAGCTAGGGCATTTAGATTGTGCAAGGTTACTCATCAAACTTCTGTTTTCAATGAATTCATGTAGGATTTTAGAGAAATTAGACTGAAAAAACCAGTGTAAGCCGGAACCACTGTAAAAACCTTCAAAATGTCGCACTAAAGACTACTCCCTTTGAAATGATTTTTCTTTAGTGCAACATTTTGGAGTTTCAGGTGTCCGAATGGGGTGAAAAAATTTGAGATAAAATCTTGAATTCTATTATTTAAATTGGTTTTTTTGACTGTATATATGGATTAAGAACCCTAAACAATCCCTGGGGCATTTAGATTGTGTAAGGTTACTCATCAAACTTTTTCTTTCAATAAATTCTTGCAAGATTTTAGAGAAATTAAACCAGAAAAAACTACTATAAACTTGAAAAAAACCAACATAAAAACTTTTAAAAAGTTGCACTAAATACTACTCCTTTTGAAAAGAGTTGTCTTGAAATGCCCAATTGTTTCTAATGTATTGTTGTTACTATGCATTGGAATGGCCAATTGTTTCAATCGTACTGTGTTGAAGTATGAAACTAGGAGATGGTGTGTAGGAAATCGTGTGATGTTGTATGGTGCATTGAACACTTTAAATTGAGGCTTGAGTTATCTGTTAATTGTGACCGTGAACTATGTTGTTCGTTGGTAGAGTATCATGGTGGTGGTTGGTTGATAATGGTATATGCTTTTTTTAAGGTCGTTTTATTTGCGCTTTGAGTTTTTAAAATGGGGGAAGTAGGGTGGTTGTTGGTTGAATAATGGTATGTGCTTGTTTAGAAGGTCGTTTTATATGTGCGTTTAGTTTTCAAAATGGGGAAGCATGGTATATATTGTGGATGGCCTATAATGTTTCTTTATTGAAATAATATATGTGCACTAAGATCTTTTTGAATGCCATATGTTATATGCTTTAAAATTACCTTTGGTATATGGCATTATTTTGAAGATCGTATACGGCTCATATATATGATGGTTGACGCATAACCTTAAAGATTATGCATTCAATATATATATATATATATATATATATATATATATATATATTTTGAGGCCATGGTATATAATATATGAAGGGTAGACATGTATCACATATTAAGATTTGTTGAATTATATAGGACATATATGTTATATATTTACTTTGTTGAAATTTATATATGTTATGAATAGTTGATGGCATAAGTGGGATGTTAGTTTTATTGCATATACATTTTAGATTTTTGTGATGATTTAAGAAGTAATTAAGGGATTTTATGATGCATGCATTCATTTAGATTTATAGTGGTAGTACTTCTCACTAGTAAAGAGAATTACAATAACTGGTCCAAGAAGATAAAATATACCTTTATTTTTAATGAGTTATGGATAGGTGTTTGTTTGTGATGGAGAAAGAGAAGGAGGAAATCCTCCTCAAAAAGTCACTTCTCATGGAGTGTTTTTTATATAAGAGAACAAGAACAACAAGGCATAAGCCTTGATTACAACACCATTCAATGAAGAGGTGATTCCATATGTTATAGATTCACAAATTCTTTTGAATCCTTAATAATATAAATGATTCATATGACTCACACTTTGAGCTTGAAGTTGTTTAATTGATGTCCAAACTGTTTAATTTGGAATTGAAGGATGATGATCCCCTTGCCTTAGCGTCTGAGATAAGAGGCATTATGCACAATATAGAAACCACTAGTGTTAAAATGGATGTTCCTCTCAAAAAAAAAAAATCAAGGAATTATATCACACCTATTCCCATTATCTTGAGTCATTACAAGGTAAGCAAGTACATATCACCTGACTCTCTTGTGGTTAAGTTTTCAAAAGGAGAGATATTTTGGGAAGAAGATGGAAGTTTCACAGTATTTTGAAGAAGTTTTGTTCCTTACACAAAATATAAGAACCAATGATAGGATTCTTCTAGAGGAAGAAGTGGTTGAATAAGAAGAGGAACGAAAAATAATATAGGCACAGGGGATGAAATTTGCAAGGAGAAAATACTTGACCATAATTGGATATGGTGTAATAGAAATGGGCATGATAATTGATAATGTGGATGGAGTATTATACTTTTCACACAAGTCAAAACTCAGGCCATCATGGCTTAGCATCGTTAGACTCAAATTACTTGGTCTTTAAGACTTTATTCTACATGATGTTCTCTACCTCGTAGAGTTAGGATAACCTTGTTATATTTTTTCCACATCTACCAGTAAGTACACTCCATTAACATATTCGATGAACAATTTGAGGTAAAAAAACCATCAGATAACTCACTTCTCATGACTCAGATAGAAGAAGAAATACTTCTGAAGCTATAAGGAACTTCTGCTCATGAATATAATTTTTCATAAAATTCTTATTATGATGAAGGTATTCTTACATCAAGTCTTATGTCATTCTATATTTGAACATTTGAACTATGACAACCTTCATTTTTTGAATAAAAATGTTGTTACTCGTTTTCCTACCATTCCAAGGAAACTTAAGAAATGTGATGCTTGTATCATAGGAAAGCAAAAAAACAACATTTCCATGATTCTAATTACGAAGCATATAGAAATATTGAACTCATTCATTATGATTTCCGCAAATGGTAATAAATACAGAAAGACATTTATCGATGGCTACACCATAATGTGTTCGGTATATCTATTGAAGAAAAAATATGAAGATTTTGAAACTTTCAAGAATTTTCAAACATGAAATGAAAATAATATACAATCTCATATTACATTTATTCATATTGATAATGGAAAATAATATACTTCAAATGAATTTGAAAAAAATATCTTCTCCAACATGGGATCAAACATCAAGCAATTGTACCTTATAATCCTTAATAGAATAGTGTAGCTGAAAGAATGAATTGGACAATCTTAAATATGCTACATTCAATGATGTCTTTCAAGAATGTTAAGTTGATTTTTCGGGTTGATGTAGTTCTATGTGTTGTGTATATTAAGAATATGTATCCATCTCATGCTCTCAAACAAAAAACTGCCTATGAAATTTGGTATGGTCACATTCCTTTGGTGAGGCATCTTAGGGTTTTTGGTTCCACCTGTTATGCCTTGATACCTAGGAAAAAAATAAACAAACTCAAAGAAATGAGTCAAAAATGTATCTTCTTTGGGTACTCTGATATTTCCAAAGTGTACACTCTCTAAGATCAAGTAAATAAGAAGTTTATAATATATACAAATGTGATGTTTCTTGAATATTCCAATATTGACAATGTTTTTTAGTAGTAACTTGATCCCTTGGAGAGATTCAGGCATGAAAAGTACTTTCAAGAGTTTGATAATTATATTCAATATCTTGAAGGGGGGATCCCTATACTCGATCAATATATGGAATCTTATTTTGAATCACTCTCTCCCCCTCATGAACCTTCATCCACTAATTAAGACGACACATTGAGTTATGTGATTTACAGAATTCGGAGGCTAAGTGTTGATTCAACCTCATCTCTTTTGACTGAGTAGGCCGGGCCATTTTAGAAATGTCACCCAAAATGGCTCACAAAGACCCTTGAAGGTGTTCCTCTAGTGAGATTGGAAAGACAAGGACAAGAAGCTCAACTAGATAGAATGGAGATGATGTAGATGATTCTTATTCACCTGTTGACATGCATGCTTCTTATGATTGTGAATTAAATTTTTCTACAAATTCTAAACAAAATTCCTTCAAATAAGTCACTTTTCATGGTCAATGTAAATAAGTGATGCATAAAGAATATGGCACCTTGGTAAATAATGGCGCATGGAAGTTAGTTGATCCTCAATTGGGAACCAAATTGATCTTCAAGAACAAGTATAAATCAGATGATTCATTTAACAAGTGTAAAGCTAGGTTCATGTGAAAAATAATTACATGGAAGGAAGAAGTTTCTTATGAGGATGATTTACTCCCCACAAGAAAATGGGCTTCTATCTAGACATTCTTTTTCTTGGAAGCTAAAAACAGTTGGAAAGTACATCAAATTGATGTAAAAAATGTCTTCTTGAATGGAGATATGAAAGAGAATTTTTTTATGTCCAAACGAAAAGGATTTATTGTGAAGGGACAAGAGCATAAAGTATGTAAGCTTGTCAAATCTATGTATGGCCTCAAACAATCACCATGAGCCTATTAGAATAAATTGTTTAATATTCTTATGAAAGTCAATTTCAAACACTATGATATTGATGATGCAACTTCGATTTTCAAGAAATTTGGAAAAATAGTTGTTTATCTTGTGGTTCATGTAGATTATGATATCATGATAGGGAAAAATGAAAACTACATTGCATCCACAAAGAAATAACCAAGGAGAGACATTGAAATGACAAATTTTGGATATGTTCACTACTATCTCAGTATTGTAGTAACCCAACATCTGAAGATTTTATTCCTCTATAAGAAGAAGTGTGTTAGAGATCCATTGAATAGGTTTGGCATGGCAGAGTGCAGTCCTTTGACTACTATAATGCTAAGAATTTAAAGCTCAAATATATTGAAGGAAAATAATTCAAGGATGCAATAAAGTTCAAAAAAATTGTAGGAAGTCTCAACGACTTGACTACTACTTGAGTGGTTTATGAAATAGCCTTGTCAGGGTCATTGGTGTGATGAAAAAAGAGTTATAAAGTACTTGAAGGAAGCTCAACACTTTGGACTCAAGTATACATAGTTGGATGACTTCAACTTGATTGGATACTCAGATTCAAATTTTGATGGAGATAAAGAAACTTGAGTATCTACTTGAGGTTATGATACGAGTCTTGGATTAGGATTTTTCACTTGGAGGTCATGAAAATAGTTAGTTCCAAAATACTTCATAGCTTAGGAATAATATGTGGCAGAAAATGAAGGAACACCAAAAATTCTGTGGTTCAGGAAAATTCCAGAAGATTTGCAAGAGAAACAACTCTATTCAAATCCTCTTTTGATTGACAAAACCTCTGCAATAAAGTTCTCCAAGAACCCAAAGTTCCATGATCGAACCAAGAACATCAATACAAAATATCATTTGATTCGATGGCATGTTGAGGAAAAAGTTATTCACCTTCACCATTGTTCTACAAATGAGAAAATTGTAAACATTTTCACCAAATCACTTGGAGTAGAAAAGCTTGGAAGATTCAGATTGATGCTTGGAATCACGTACATCCCTTCAGATTAAGAAGGGAATTTTTAAAGTTAATCCAAAAGGATTAGCATTATTTTAAATATTTTAAATAGTTTAATATTACATTTATGAATTAGAAAAAACCAAGATACGTTGGAATTGGAATCCCAATATTCTCTCCACACATGTATATATCCATACTTTGGTTAATGCAATTACATAAGTTGCATTGTGGAGTTACTCACCTGGCCTAATAGGCAATGTATCAACACCATAACCAACTACTTCATTTACCTTTCCATATGGTTGTATCTCAACTCCATCTGCTTATAGGTCCTACACTCCTCCTTTGAGGCCACTTCTGCACATTCTTGCACCAATTCCTTAGGGATGGTTGAGAGGAGATATGTTTCCTCTAAATTCATGCACTTGGCGCTACAATGATTAAGAGAGGAAGAGAAAAATACAAGAAATGAATAAGAGGATGTATTCATTTCATGTAGATTTCTAGTTTGGTACATTATACATAATATTTTTTTAGCACATCTTATTTTGCGACAACACTTTATTTTGTTACACACACACACACACACACACACACACACACACAGATATATATATATATATATATATTTATGTATGTATATGTATGTATATGTATATATGTATGTATATGTATATATATGTATATATGTATATATATATATTTGTGTGTGTGTGTGTGTGTGTGTGTGTGGCATATTATGGGAGGTACACCATGTTTTTCATTAAATTATATGTCATGGATGATGTGGAATTTTTATTCATTCATGATATTATTCTATATTATTATGAATGAAGATAATGTACCTACAGGTGTCACAAGGGTAAAGTTTGGTTTATAAGATGTAGGAGAAGGGAGGGGGTTGGGGAGGTGGGTGTGAACCTACTAAAACATATTTTAGAAGTTAATCACAACTCCTCCATAAATTTTCTTTCTAAATAATAAAACATGTTTAAATTCAATTAAACTAATGAATAAACTAGTTACAAAACAATTGTCCTCTAATTATCTAAGGCGACTACCAAACTAGAAGAGGACAATGAAGGAGGGGATTGAAAAATAATGAGGAGAGGTACGCACTATATTTCATAGTTGTTATTTTCCCTATAAATTATCATTTCTCTTGAGTAGAAATGATTGATTTGTGTGATGGAAACAAAAAATTCATGGGAATCAATTAATCAATGCTCTCTTAATTGAGTTTGTTTACATGTCTGTGTGAATTTGTTCTTACACCTTATCCACTTTTTCATTAAGTTTTGGTCAATGATTCTTGTAGTAATTTGCGAGACAAGAAGCTGTACTCATTTTTCGTTAATAATATTAACATTTTTATCCATTTTATAGTTCATTCTTGTTCATAATTTGTATTTATGTTTATGAACAACCTATGCTGAAAAATTATAGTACTGTATATGAGTTATACTTTACACTCTGTTACATACCTACATAGTATTGTGGTTAAGATGGTATTTCTTTAATTTTTCTCATAAAATTGATCATTTATTTTAAATTTTTTATTATTTTTCATATTTATGGTATGATGTTGGTATATAATGTAATTATTGTACATTCTTCACTTTATTTTTGCAACTAATTTATACTATTTATATTTTCCTTTTGTTGCAAGAAATTTTTCTCTAAAATAAGTAGAATATTACAAGAAGGGTGTTAAAACTTAACCTAATCCCATTATCTCATGTTCCCTATGAGATTAAAGGGTTTGTTAGTGAAGCATAAACACCGGTCATCAACATATTTTAGTGACTCTACTGGGGTCATTAATTCATGTATCCCTAGACCATAAATATTTATATACATATGAACATTCAATCTCCTACTAAACTTAATATTATAGTGTAATTGAATGATAAAACTAATATTTTTCACTCATTATAAAATTTTATCCTTGAAAACAGACATACTCTTATTAGATTAGAGTAGGCTTGGGATGTTATAGCTTGAGATAATGAGTGGCAAGAGAGAAGGGAATATAGATGTCTTGATGAAATTCAGAGACAAAATTTTATTCTTTCCATCTAAGCTCATCATCAATTCCTTCAGGAACTTACTTTATATCTGATAACTGCCTCCCATTCACATAAAATCATGTTTTTAAATGATGCTTCTACCTAATCGTCAACTCAATCTTCTTCCTCTTTGGTGTCAGCTTGATTATTTACCTCATCCTATGTTAAAATTAGTAGTCTTCATTCTGTATTTGATCATTTTCAATATACAACAAATCTTGCTAGAATGATGAAGAAATACTAACTATTTCAATCATAAGAAGAAATGAATTCCACTCCCTAGCATATATATTCTCCTTTGGATGTAACACCAGCTAATGCACCATTACCTAAATTCAAGGATATTTTGCCTAAATTTTTAATTGACGGTACCACCCTATAATATGCAGTATTCCTTAATATTGATAAAAAAAAATATGTAAAAAGCCATTCAATTTCAATTTTCCATGCATGTGAAATGTTTTGACACCATATTATTATACTAATGAAATCTACTTGACAGTTTTTGGCATTTTGTTTTCTTATATATATAATGGAATCACAATCTATACCTACAAACAATGGATATTTAGTGACAATGAGTAACTTGATAAGGTCATAATGTATTGTAATTTTTCTCTATAAATGTGAAACTTGGCTTTACATCAAATAAACGATTGCTAATAAGGTAAATTGAAAATGAAATTATAATGTAAAATTTGTTGTGACATTCATGGATACGACTAGGCCTATCAAAGTGTTTTGGATCATAATTTTTCTTTTATGGAAATCCATGGCACAATTTTCATATATCCATGTATTTAGGGACGAACACCTTACAAGCATAAAGCTAGATAGCTATCCTACCACACTAGATTTAAGGGAATCCTTTTTCTCTTCCAAGCTTCTTAAACCACTGTAGCTTGATGAACATTGGAACATGTCTTGAATATATTGTACGAGAGGGATTTTCTGATGAACCCTTAGTTAAATTGAGAGGGGTGGTGAATCGGTTTAATACATTCATGGAAATTTAAACTTTTCATTCAACTCATTTACACCTTCATTTCATAAGTAGCTTAATAAATAATGGATCGTTAAACACAATTTGTCGACAAAAAGTAATTAAACAGATTAAAACATCACCTCAAATCTTATTATTTTTTTAATGCAAAGGCAAGCTCCAAATCCCTCTCACAACTAATTTTATGTAGGTTCCAACCTACATGAGGCTACTACCCCAAATTCTGCAAGTTACAACTTGTAAGGAAGCTCCAAATCCCATCCATTTTCTGTAGGCTACAATCCCCAGGAGGCTCCTACCTCAACCACCTAGAATTGGACATCTATCAAGCTACATCTTGATATGGAAGTACCAACTCCATCACACTACAATAAAATCATATGTTGAATTACCTAGATATCAGCTTTGTTTTTCTCCTTCTTCAATGTTGTCCTACCAACCTTCAAATTTGCTTCATATCAACTCTTGGTCTGCACAGCATCTGTATCTTTGCTCTCTCATTCTTTCACTCTCTGACATCTCTATGCATATTACAATAACATCATTTATAGAGATCACATCATGATTGTTTTCATTCTATGTGGGAATATGAAGTTAACGGGCACGACTCTTTCCTTCCACCCACTCATTTCCTCACTCAGCATATTTAGGATGTTACAACAATATATACACTCGTTTCAGTATTAAATGGAGTTTTGATTTTCCTTGGATACTTGGATTTGCATCAAAAGCAATATAAAATAATTATTACACGTATAGTTATAGTCAAATATTTCACTCAGCCCTTTCAGCTTCTTATATTTGCTTTGTGTTTTTCCTCTTCTGCCTGCCATCCCTTTGTCTTTTATGTTTCTGCAGTTATATTCCAACTGTGTTGCATGACCACCATTTTTCCGGACTTGACCCATGTTTTTGCACTATTCTACATGAGCTCCGAGTTCTTTTCTTACCCGAGCCTTTTCTTATTGTGTTCAGTCTTTTATTTTGTTACCCAAGACTTTTCTCCCATGTTCAGCCTTTTCTTTCACACACAGGCGCATCTACATGCCACTTTTCATCTTAGTCGGCTTCATTACACAAACCCCGTGGACCTGTGGCTCATGGTCTACATAAACTCCCTTTTAACACAACAAAGTACAATATAGGAGTTTATACAACATACATACATTGATCAAATAGTGCATAATTTATAATAAAATGCACATAACAGATGCAGAATAGCGGTTATCGCATCCCACAATACTTGACCAATCATAGTACATTTCACTTCGCTTTCCTGTGACTTTTAACGTTTATCACTAAATGTATCTCTTGTATTGTGCGATATATGATTGTATTGCATCGCATCCAACGTAACTGACTGTGCGAACCGTAAGAACAAAAACATAAAATCAACGATGTGCGCTAATGCATAATGCCGACACATGGCTTCTCTCGTTCCCCGCATCACAACTTTCTAACCTTATCGCATTGCAAAACAAATTAACATATCTTAGTGCTATCTACTAACATTTGCGATGTGCGAAATAGCAAGTTTCCATCTGCCATTGATCTGCGCCTAGATCTAATGGCCGTCACCTGATCACACTTCGCACTTTACAATATTTACTTTGTTGTTACCCTCTATTTATTGCGATCTACGATATTGCGCAGTGTTGGCATGTGCACTTCTCCACTTCGCATCACATACAATTTGACTTACCTTGCGATGACCTTGACACTATCTATTAACGTTTGTGATGTGCGAACTTGCGATTCGTCATCTACCATTGATCTGCCACCTTTACTTCCTCGATATAATCCTGACCATCTACTCATCCGTCACGTGGCTCTTCTTCATCTCTTCCACCCGCTTTGATCTCTACCATGAAATCTTGAAACTTCAATTCTGTGATTTGATCTTTGCCTTCTGATTTCTTCCCTTGGAATTCTTCTAAGTGTTCTCTACCTTAGTCAATTTTTCTTCTTTTAGCTGTCATCGTTGTGCACCACCAGTTCCTCCACACATAGACACTGTAGTTTCTGATTGCTTTCAACTATGTGATTAATACAATATTCAATCAAACATAGGATTGTGTAAGATCTCTAGTCCTCATTATGTCTTGCAAATCCGATTGCCTTCTGATGTGCGCTGAAGTAGTTCAGTTTGTCACCTTTTTAAAAGAGCTGAACTATCCTAAGCTTGTTATTATGTTTGTGATTCACTCCAACTTGGGATTATCATGTTTGTTGCCTTTTCCGCCTTTGACTTTTCGCTGCCTTTGCATTTTTTTGTTGCCTTTGCCTTTTCCTTTTTGTTGAATTTTCTCCTTTGGTGCATTTGCTGATGGTCTAATGCTGCTTCTTGCCTCTCTTTTATGTTGTCTTACTACAATATTGCTTGATCTTCTTCTTTGCCTTATTATTGATGCTTATTTCTCCTTTGCCTTAATGATAGTTTAGGTGTTGCTCCTTTGTGCTCCTTTTCCATCAATTAAAATATTTCCAACAATCTCCCCCTTTGTAATTGATGGCAACACTTCCTCCACCACTTCAATACTTCAATACTTCCTCCAAGAATTCCTCCCCTTTTCATTCTGAGAGGTGTCTTTCTTCCTCTGCTTGCTTTTCAGAAGAGTTTTTCTTCTTCTGCTTGCCTTTCCTCCCCCTTTGACATCAATGGTAAAGGGTTGCATATTTCCTAGTGTAGATTCTATCCTTGCATTACTTATCTCTGATTTGTTTATAGGCCTTCTAAATTTATACTTTGCTGCTCTAGGTTGGTGTATAATATTTTTTGGGAGAACACTTTGAAAATTATCGATATTGCATGAATGGAGGGAATGTCACCATAGAATGTTCTGTACTTATATCCCTTACTGCTTGATAGAGGTGATATGTGCTATAATTTTGACGTACTTTTGTCATAATACTCCGATCTTGAGGAACCAAACCATACCATACTCTGGAGATATTTACTAGCTTCATAGCTCTAGCTCCTCTCTGACAAATTTTATGGGTTGCTCTCCCCCTGGAATGATGATTTCTTGTATGATACTAACTGTCACTTGTCTACTGCACTATTTATGTTCCTTATATTGCAGCCATAGAGTATCATCTGCAGACACTACCCCTATTTTTTCTCTTATATATTCGAATGGTTCTCTAGCAAGAGGTTTTGTGAATATTCTTGTTGTTTGTTCCTTTGTTGGTACATACTCCATATTTACTATTTTCTCTACTACTTGCTCTCTGAGGAAGTGGTACTTTATTGGGATTTTCTTGGTTTTCGAATGAAGTACTGAATTTTTTGATATAATTATTGCACTTGTATTGTCACATTTGATAGAAATAGGTTTAGTGATGCTTACCTTCATGTCTTGGAGATTTTGTTTCATTCACATTACTTGTGTGCAACAAGCTGTTGCTGCTATGTATTCTGCTTATGCAGTAGATAGAGAGACACATGTTTGCTTGTTTCTTAACCACACAACCAGACTTTCTCCCAAATAAAATGCACCTCCACTTGTGGTTTTCCTATCATCCACAAAGTTGGCCCTATATGCATTTGTATATGCTGTCAATGTGAAGTCTTTCCTTTTTGGATAACATAGGCCATAATGAGAAGTTCCTTGTAGGTATCTAAATATCCTCTTAATTGCTAGCAAGTGATTTTGTTTTGGTGCTGCTTGATATCTTGCCAGAAGTCCTACTGCCAACATAATGTCTGATCTAGAGGAAGTTAGGTATAGAAAACTTCCTATCATAGATCTATAAAACCTTTGATCTACATCTGCGGATCCATCATCAACACATAACTTGCATCCAATGATCATGGGCATTGACACAAGTTTGCAGTCTTCCATTTCAAATCCTTTCAACATATCTCCTAAGTATTTTTCATGTGAAATGAACATTTCTTTATTCTTTTGTAGAATTTGAAGTCGTAGGTAGTAGGTAAGCTCTCCAATCATAGACATCTCAAATTTTGACTTCACCTCCTCTGCAAATCCTTTTACTAACTCATCGTTGTTGCTACCAAACATGATGTCATCTACATATACTACTACAATTAAGATTCCATTTTCATCAGCCTTTATATACACATTGTTGTCTACTCCTCCCTTCTTGAAACCTTGTTTTTGAAAGTACTTGTCCAGCCTAGTGTTGAGCCTCAAAACTGTGCTTTCTTTCACCTCATTTTACCTCATTTTCCCTTGTCCATTTCTATCTTAAACCCAATTGATCAATAAATATAGTTAAAATTACTTCTAGAATGATTTACATGACTGACTTGTTGAATTTTGTGATTTTTGCCATTGTTAAGCATTTTGACCAGAACTAGCTGCAGAATGCAAACATTCCGTAGCTAACCGGCGATTCTGCAGCTACCTTCATGTTTGAGTATGTTCCAGGTGGCCTCTTGAGAAAAACCGTATATGGGCATGATCCACGTCCTGTCTACATGGTTCGTTGCTCATCATGGAGGAAGAAATGGATTCTGGGTACGGTTATGCACGTGGGAACACATTTATGAAGGGAGACTCCTACTAGGATTGTCTCAGTCCAGATGTCTTTTCTTCTTCACGTAGCCACCTCAAAGACCCCTAAGATGATTCGGATAAGGAAAGACATATTCCTAAATTGTTGTAATTATTGTTACTTGCATTTACTTTATAAACTCTTGAGTAGACCGAGAGCTTAGTTAGAGATTTTATGTTAGATTTGCTGCTAGATTTTGTGCAAACTCTGTGATGCATTCCTGAGAACGCAGAGTGTCATGTTCAAACTTTTGCATCGTTAATGGAGCAGACAAAGTTATTTTGAAGGCGTGATTTAATTTGGAGTTGAATGCCGTCAAGTGGTAGAGGGTCCCTGCCTCTTGCACAGATTTCTTTTGCGTAATTAGATGAGTTTTTTCCTAGCTGCCTTTACACTTTGCATTTGAATTAATAGTTGTTTTTGTTAGCTACTGTAGACGTTCTCATTCTAACTCTTCCACCAGAAGATACTCTTCCAAAAGACCATAATGATGAATGTTGAATGACTATGGTATTGTAGGATTAGGAGTTGAATGTATAGTTGTTTTAACCAGCTACTGTAGTTATATTCATTCCAGTTCTTCCACAAGAAGACATTCTTCCAACATATTATAATGATGAATAATGAAAAGCTATAGTACTGTAGGAATTAGTTGTAGTTTTTGCTATTCACTATCACAGTTACACTTGTTCTAATCACTCTTCCACAAGAAGAAATTCTTCCAAGACATCCTTAAGAAGTTCAATACATGACCGTGATAATGAATGATTTAGTTGTGTGTTTGTACTAGGTTTCATCTCTGATCTTGCTCTTAAACGCTTGCCCAAGACATCATAAGAACGAGTAGGGTATGGATGTGACAACTTAGTTTTTCATTTGCTTTCAGTTCATTTGCTTTCAATTGCATTCAATTACACAGTTAGAATTGTTCTATCCCTTCCAAAAGAAGGAACTCTTCCAAAATATCATTAATGATGAACAAACAGATTGTGTAACTTCATAGAATAATGCATGTTAGTATAGTTAGAATGCTCCGGAGTTTCATTGCATTTAATTCATGTTCAGTTACTTTGTTTCAAGTTTGATGATGACTTATAGTTCAACATTGTTCTAGTTTAGTAGCATCTTAGGTTCATTCTTAGATTAACTCATTGCACTTGCATCTCATATTCAAATTGTCATCCATTGCACAATAGATTACTCTAGTTGTTAGGATTAACAAGACAGCCTTCATTATTCACAACATCTTCTTGTTCTAAAAACTACAACTGATCCATAGCCATAGGAACAGAAGACAACATCACTATAAGGTCTGAAATCTCTCTGCAATCTCCTCATCGTTTTATAAACAGAGCTCTTCCTCAAAAGAACTACTTTGAAAAAGAAACCAATAACTCTTTGAGTAAAGGTTCTGTGATATTCAATTGAATTGCAGAATAGAACTAGGAATTAGTCATAGAATAGAAGAAGCTTAGGATAGAGTATTGCATCATTGTAAGTTAGTTCACTATCGATGTAGAGAATTTGCATATTTAGTGATCACTTCTCAAGATTAGTTTGTGTCATTTGTCTAAAAAGTCATTATCAAGCTTTTTCTTTTATTTAGTCATAGTTCAGATTTTGCTTCAGTATTTCCAATTGCATTTGCCATTCCACACATTAGATTTAACTCTGTTTTGACCACCAACTTCTTTTCATTAAGTTTTCTAGGCAGTTTCATTGTAAACATAAAACACCAAAAGACCAAAAACATCATAAATCAACATAAAAGACAAAAAACATCACAACACACTACACACAACGCACTAGGAAACAAGCACCTAGGTACATATGGTACACTTCACTTCAGCAGTTTACAAATCCTGGTTGACAATTAAATGAGCTTAATTTAGGAGACTAGATTGAGACCCAACATTTTGGCGCCGTTGCCGGGGAAGTGAAAACTAGGTAACCTTTGTTTCTTAGCATCCAAAAACAATTTTATGTGTAGGGAGAGAGATTCAAGGGGAAGATTTATAAGCAGCAGAGGCAGATGTTTGATTTCTAGAACACCACTTGTTTCATCTAGATCCAGAGCTAGTACACCTTCAACTCAAACCCATCTTCCATCCTTTACTGATCCTGGACTTCTAGAAGATCTAAGGTCACCTATTCCATTAGAGAAACCTTCCACTTCATCCACTGAACCTGCCATAGAAGAAGATCTAAAAAATCCTGTTAGGGACACAAACCTTTCTACTTCCACAGGAAAGTCAACCATGGCAGAAGAAGGAGGAGGAGGAGTTGTTAATGGAGAACACACATTATTTGGAGGAGGTAGAGGTAGAGGAAGAGGAGAAGGAGGAAGAGGAGAAGGAGGTAGAGGTCCGGAAGGAGGAAGAGGTAGAATAGGAAGCTCTTTTGGGTTCCCTATACTTGATGAAGAAACCAATACAACCATGAAAAATATTTCACCCTCTGTCCTTCCGAACTTCTATGGACTTAAAACTGAAGATCCTGAAACTTTCTTATTCGAATTTGAAGTGTTGTGTAGAACTTATGACTACCTACAAGATGCTCAAAAATTGAAATTATTTCCTTCAACTCTGAAGGGAGCAGCATTGAAGTGGTTTATGAGTTTAAACAGTAGTTCTATTAGAACATGGGAAGACATGAAACAAGCATTTCTAGAGAGATACTTGGATTATTGTATGCCAGTTAATCATAAGGAAGAAGTGTTCAAGATGTTACAAAAAGAAGATGAAAACTTAGAAGATTTGTTGGAAAGATTTAAATACAACATAAAAAGGGCACAAATGGAAAACCTAGATCAAGATACTTTAAAAGCTCTTTTGTTGAAAACAATTAGGGATGAATGGTTGGATATCCTTAACATGATGGGAAAAGGGGATATATCACAACTCACATTACTTGAAATATCTGAGTTATGTATCAACCTTTCAAGAGGGAAATCTAAAACTGTCAAAGGTCCAAGAGATCCCGCTCTTGCAAGGGCAAGTAAGTCTGCTTCTGGGACAGTAAGTAGATCAGAAATAGGACACATGCTTGATGATTTTAAATCTGACATCTTAGGGAGTCTTAGTGAACAAATAGACACCCTCAAGATACAAAACAAGCAAAAGGCCGAATCTGATGCCTTGGCAATCTTTTGTCCCAAATGTAGGAAGAAACATGCCTTGAGAGAGTGTCCTCTAGATGTAAAAGTTGTAGAAACCTGTGTTATTTGTTCTGAGAAACATGAGACCAAGAGTTGTCCTTCTCTTCCTGGTCTCAAGGCTGTTTTTCAAGAAGAAACTTCTACAGACTCCACAGAATCTCTTAACTTTGTATCTAGAAGACCTTGGTAGGGACCTCAGACACAAGGATTCCATGATCAAATGTATAATCAACCTCCACCTTGGAATTCTTGGCAGCAACCTTGGCCCCAATTTCAAAATCAATCTCAAGCTTGGGCACAAGGATCACAAGGTCCCTATGGAAGATACTCTCCATATTTTTAGTATCCACCATCCTATCCACCATATCCACATTTTTATCCTCAAAATCCTCAACAAAATT
Source organism: Pinus albicaulis (assembly GCA_034641835.2). Classification (NCBI taxonomy): domain Eukaryota; kingdom Viridiplantae; phylum Streptophyta; class Pinopsida; order Pinales; family Pinaceae; genus Pinus; species Pinus albicaulis. Next base: position 408,000 of record JAXQQM020061426.1, on the reverse strand, counting down.
TTCCTCAAAATCTTCAACAAAATTTTCAACAAAATCCTCAACAACATCATCCGAACCAATCTCATCAAAATCAACCACTTCCATTACCATTCCCTCAAAAATCCAATCAATTTCCAGCTCAGCCCATACCAAACCCCAATAATAAGAACCCTCAGAATACATACATGATAGAAGGACAACAATTTCCAACTTATTTAATTACTCCTCTAGATCTTAGTGATGTTCAACTTAGGTCTGGAAGGATACTTGAGAGGAGGAAACCTTCTGTGATCATACAAGAACAAGATAATTCTGAGGAAGACTCCCTACGGGTTAATAAAAGTCTTGAGGAAGATACATCCTTTCAAGACCAAAACATTGAAAAACTAAAACAAAAAGATCCAATAAATCCAACTCCAGTATTAGAGAAACCATCCACATCTACTTCTATACCTCCCTTTCCGGAAAGACTACAAATTGATAAAGGTGTAGAAAAACAAATAATGGTGCCTAATTATGATTTTTTGGATGATTTGAGAAATGTTTGCATTAAAATTCCATTATTTCAGGCCATCAAGGAAATCCCAATTTTAGCCAAAACAATAAAGGAGTTGAGTATGAAAACAACAAGAAAAAGAATAAGAGAAACCAAGAAAATTCAACTGGTAGGAAAAATAGCAGACATTATGATGGGTAAGATTACTATTCCAAAGTACCTTGACCTAGGAAATCCAATTGTCAAAATTCACATCAATGGAATTGAAATTCAAAACACACTCATTGACTTAGGAGCAACAATAAATATCATGAGTAGACAAATCATGGACAAACTGAAACTTCCTAATCTTCTCTTTACACCCACATTATTACAATTAGCAGATAGATCTGTGATCAGACCAGATGGGGTAATAGAAGACATTCCAGTGTCCCTAGACTCTTGGGAGTACCCTGTAGATTTCATGATCCTAACACCCAAGAATAATCTAGGAGGCCATCCTGTTATACTAGGAAGACCTTGGTTGGCTACAGCTGATGCTTTTATTAGTTGTAGGTCCGGTGATATGTATATTTCCGATGGTAGTTCAACAAAGAAATTCACTTTATATCCTCCAGCTAGGACAATTACAGATCTAGATGACACTCAATGGATAGAGGATGAAGAATATTTACAACCACTCTTCACAATTTCAGAAATTAGTGAAGATAATCAAATTTCGAATACTCTAGAAAACTTTGAATCTTCTCCAGAACACAAACAAGAATCATTTCAAGAGAGATCCAATATTGAATTCTTGTCATCTAGGCAGATGTCTCTTCATTCTATGGACAAATTTGGCAGCTCTACAAGTGAAATTTTTCCAGGCAAAACCTTGAACATAAACAAAAACCTAGAAAAATCTCAACAAGAAGAGTTAGTCAAAGTATTACAAAGACATTCTTCTGCATATGCATGAGAATACATTGACATGAAAGGGATAAGTCCTAAGACTTGTACTCATCACATCTATATAGAGGCAAATTGCAAACCAATCAGACAACCTCAGAGATGGATGAATCCAAATCTTAGGGAAATTGTCAAGGAAGAATTACAAAAATTGTTAAATGTTAATTTCATCTATCCTATTTCAGATAGTCAGTGGGTTTCCCCTTTAGTAATTGTACCTAAGAAAAATGGAAAATGGAGGGTGTGTGTTGACTATCGAGAACTGAATAAAGCTACTCTTAAAGACCATTTTCCCTTACCTTTCATTGATCAAGTATTAGATACATTAGCAGGTAAAAAGTACTTTTCATTCCTGGATGGATTTAGTGGTTACAATCAAATCCAAGTAGCACTTGAAGACCAAGATAAAACCACATTTACTTGTCCTTGGGGTACCTATGCCTACCGAGTATTGCCATTTGGGTTATGCAATGCACCCGCAACATTCCAAAGGGCAGTATTAGGAATTTTTTCTGATCTGATACATGACTGTGTAGAGGTGTACATGGATGATTTTACAGTTTATGGGGATACATTTGAAGAGGCTTTAGAAAACTTGGAAAAAGTCTTAAAAAGATGTCAAGAAGCAAACCTTTCACTTAGTCATGAAAAATGTTTTATGATGTTCACTGAAGGTATTGTTTTAGGGCACCATATTTCAGGGGATGGGATTAGAGTTGACGAGGCAAAAGTGGAAGTTATTTCTAACCTATCCATTCCAAGCTGTCAAAGAGATGTAGTTTTCTAGGATTTACAGGGTATTATCGGAGATTTATAGAAAACTTCACCAAAATAGCATCTCCTCTCTTCAAATTACTCACAAAAGATTTTGAATTTAAGTGGACTTCTGATTGCCAGTTAGATTTTGAAACCCTGAAAACCGAAATTTCTGAAGCACCTATATTAAGGGGACCTAACTGGAAGTTACCTTTTCATATCTCGACAGATGCTTCCGATACAGCTCTAGGAGCAGTATTGGGACAGAAAGATTTAGTTCGCTATGCCATCTATTATATCAGTAAAAATTTGACTCCTCAGAGTTAAACTATACTGTAACTGAAAAAGAGTTTTTAGCTGTTGTTCATGCCATTAACAAATTTAGACACTATATAACAGGCTATGAAAATTTTGTTCACACTGATCATTCTGCAATTAGATATTTAATGAATAAATCAATTACTAATGGCAGAGTTATAAGATGGTTGTTATTATTGCAACAATTCAACATTACCATTCTAGATAGGCCTGGAAAACAAAACACTGTGGCTGATTTCCTGTCTAGAATTCAAAATATCAAAGATGATACTCCGGTTGAAGATCAATTTCCTGATGAATATCTTTTTGCAATCTCTACTCAAACTCCATGGTTTGCTGATATTGCCAATTATTTAGTTTCAGAAAAATTTCCTTCAATTATGAATGCAAGGGATAAAAGAAAAATCATTAATGATAGTGCAAGATATTCATGGGTCGAGTCAGACAAGACAGTCCATCTGATTGTCAGAAGGCACTGTGGAAGATGAGATGCTCAAATTTTACATGTCATGATGAACCTGTGGGTACACTTTGCGTATAAGAGGACAACCCATAAGATCCCCATCAGATATTATTGGCCATCTTTGTTTAAGGATGCAAGGAGTATGGTGGTGGACAATAAGCTAAAGGATAGGAAACCCTTTCTCGTCTGTGAGATGCCATTACAACCTCAGGTACACATTGAACCTTTTGAAAAATGGGCTTTTGATTTTGTAGGACCTATTAGTCCTCCATCAAGACAAAAGAAATACATATTAGTTTGCACTGATTATGTTACTAAGTGGGTAGAAGCTAAACCATTACTTGTTGCCAATGAATCATCTGTAGTTACTTTTCTTTTTGAGGATATTTTTACTCGTTTTGGTGTCCCAAGGGAAATTGTTACAGATCAAGGAGCTCAATTTACATCAAGGCTAGTGGAGCAAATGATGGAGAAGTACAAAATCAGACATAGAACATCTACTCCTTATCATCCACAAGCAAATGGTCAAGTGGAATCCACTAATAATGTCATTGAAGGAATCCTAACAAAGACTGTTCATCTACATAGAAGAGATTGGGTAGATAGGCTTCCTGAAGCCTTGTGGGCCTATAGAACTACATGGAGAAACACAACAGGCCATACTCCTTATGAGCTTGTTTATGGAAAGAAAGTTTTGTTTCCCATAGAGTTCCAAATTCAAACATTCAAGATGGCAGTTCAGCTAGGACTTGATCTAACGGAGGCACAAAAGCATAGACTGGAGCAAATTAATGAATTGGATGAGGTCAGACAAGATGCAGTTCAGAAAACAAGTCTAGTCCAACAGCAAAGGGCTAGATGGCATGACAAGTACATCAAGGAGAAGAAATTCAAAGAGGGTGACTGGGCTCTCTTGTTTGATTCAAAATTCAAGAATTTTCAAGGGAAATTTCAGACACATTGGCTTGGGCCATATGAAATTGTTCGAATTTTTGATAATGGGGCAGTAAAAATCAGAACTATAGATGAAGAGGAGGTCACTTTTCTTGTGAATGGTCATAGACTGAAGCTATACCACAAGCCACTCTCAAGAGAAGAGTTTGTCAAGAAGTTCCAAGAAGATAATGATGTGAAGTTAATGAAGAAGAGTCTCTCTTCTTCATCAACTTGATTAAATTTTCTGAAGCATTTCTCTTTTGAAAAAAAAAAAAAAAAGGTATAAACATGAAAACCAATCATTGATTGGCATGTTTATACAGAAAAGATAGGGTGAAAATCAGAGTCTCTCTGACACTCTAACTTTTCCCATTTTTGTTTTTATAAGCAGCTGTTATAAAAATCATAAGTACAGTTCCATAGTACGTATGATTCATTTCATCTCACTACATTCACTTATTCATCCATACTCCATCTCATCCATCATTCATATTTCACTCCATTCCACATCTCATTCATCTCATTCCATCTTCCATTCATTTCATTTTCATGTCAAAACACAAAATTTGATATCTTGCTGTAAGTGAATAAAATATGTCATGAATTGCAATACAACCTTATGTTCCTTCATTCCATTTCATGAACTGAATCCATTTCATTCCATTATCCACTTCATACATATCATAATCCATCATCCATTTTCATTCATACCACATAACATTTCACCCATACTCCAAAAACATTCCATTTTCATGATTAAAAGTGTTCTACAGGAACATTCTGCAGCTGATCAGCCTTTCTGCAGCCCGATAGTCTTTCCGCAGCTAAAAATCCTGAAGGCACCAACTAGCAGACATCAGAATTACAACAAAGTGACCCAGTATATTCATGAATCAAAAGCATCAAAAAAAATTATGAAGATTTCTCCAAAGATGAGCAGAGAAGACAAAGGCTACAAAAATCAAATAAAGGGCAGAGGTAACAAGTTTAAAATTACAATGGCATTTCATAGAAATTTAACATAGTTTAGTTATGGATTATTCGAAAATGTTGTTTTAATTGTTTTTATTGATCAAACACCAACAAACCCTCTACAGACTTTAGATTAAAATCTTCCATTTCAAAATTCATATCCGATAGCATTTAAGCAGTGAAATGGCCAAAGCATTTGAATTTTCCACGTCTCTTAACCAAGTCATTTAATGATGATGATTCCCTCTGCTGTCGTAAAATCCTCCGCCGTCTCCTCAATCATTAATACAATCCCTCCACCTCACTCCACTACTCCATTCCGTGACCACTGCCATAACTTCATTCCGTAGCCGGTATTCCATTCCGAAGACAGAGATATTATTATCACCAAGAGCAGAGCTAAAGGATATCAGTTTGAATAGCATTGAGCATTGTAAACGCAGAGCAGAGCAGAAGGATAAATTTGGAAGAATAATAGTGTGAGGACTCGAAGTCACTTGATTCCGTGGGCAGATAAAACATCATTGTGGACAGAGTTTGAAGCATTTTCACTATCAACACATAATTGTAAGCAGTGTGGAGTTTGAAGTCTTTTGTTACCAAAAGACAGAGGTTTTAAAATTAAAACCATTTGCTACAAAAGACAGAGGTTTTAAAATTGAAACCATTTGCTACCAGAGACAGAGGTGTTGTAGTGTTGAGTTTGAAGTCTATTGTTACCAGAGCCAGAGGTACTGCACAAAAAGAAATTTGAAGCCATCTCCTACTGTCTATCAGAGACATATCAGCTCAGAATTTGAAACTGCTTTCATTATCCAACAGAGGCATATCAGCCAGAGGTTTTGAAGTTGTTGCCACTATAAATCAGAGGTATGTCATTCCAAAATTGAAGCCATTTCCATTTAGAGGCTGGGTTACTTCAACCCAGCACAAGCAGAATTTCATTGTTTCTGGTATATGTTAATTATAATAAAAAATCATGGGTTTCATTGTAAGGACTGAACCAGTAGGTTCAAAATATTTAGAAGGCTACCCTCAATGCAAAGAAATGTTACAACAAATAGGATGGCTTCAATTTTTGGAGAAATTTAATGGCTTCCACAAGGAAGTCACTAAAACATTTGCAAGATCATTTCAAGAAACCGAAGTTGAAGTAGGAGGTTTGGCAGTTGACTGCACTCAAGTTTTTGTATTACAGAGGCTACAAAGGATTTGCTCTAACTGAGAGAGATGTTTAAAAATAGGGAATTCCTCACAATGACTCCTCGAAACAAATTTTAAAATCACCAAATATGGATGTTAGTGTATTCAAGAAAGGAATTCCCAGTACTGCATTGGAAAGCAAATGGAGAAACATACTACTTCTTTTACAAAAATTTGTTACATGTGAGGGTAGATATGGGACATTTTATGTCTACCACATTAGACTAATGATGCATTTTCTGGGAGAAGATTTAAATCTACCATATTTCTTGCATCAAAGTCTGAAGAAAATGGCTTCCCGTGTTCAGAGAAGAGTTCAGTTTTTAGAGACTACCCTGTATCATCATGGGTTGGTCAAAATTTTGATTGAGCATCATCTATCTAAAACAAATGATACATGGGATGATTTCTTAATAAGAAATCATTTTGAAGAAGCAAAAGAACCATCACTTGAACCACAGCCTACAAAGAGAAGTAGGAAATGGAGGGCTTCAAAAGTTGAAACTGACAAACCAACCCAAGAGAGCAGTGAGGAAATCATTTTGGAGAAGTTGACTCGAATCAAGAGGCAACTTAAGGAAGAAAAGATAATCAAGGAATCTGTCACAGAGAAAGGAGAGGGATCCTCTCAGCCTAGGAGAAGCCACAGATTAAAGGGAAAACTGAAGAAAACACCAATCAAACAAACAGGGGTAATCAACATAGAAGATGAAAAAACACCCATTGAAGAGGATGATGAAGAGGATTTTTATGAAGGAACCCCTGAAATTGATCCTGCTCAACAAGAAATTTATGACTATGTGGAAACTTTAGAGAGGACAGCTTCAGAAAGCAGAGAGAGAACCCCTAGTCCTCCACTGTCTGAAATAGATATATTAAGAAGGAATAGGTATGAGTTGGAATTACTGAATAGACACATCAAAAATGAGAATGAAATTCTCAAGGATCAAGTCAAGCTCAAAACTGATATGAACTCAACCTTATCCCCGCATATAGACAAAGTGGAGAAGACCAATGAGAAGTTGAAGACAAGGAACAAAAAGCTAATCAAACTCACCAACCTCAAAGTTCAAACTTCGTTATCAGGAAACCCAAGACCCCCAGGCCTCGACAAAGGAGAAGCAGGGATGATGTGTCTGCAGTAAGCCTCTAACGATAGATAATTTGTATGAGGACATGCAAAGAGACAGAAAGGGGGTATGTTGAGCCTCAAAATCGTGCTTTCTTTCACCTCATTTTACCCTCATTTTCCCCTTTGTCCATTTCTATTTTAAACCTAATCTATCAATAAATATATGCTAAAATTACATCTGTATCGATTTACATGATCGACTTGTTGAATTTTGTGATTTTTGCCATTGTTACATTTTAACTCCCAAATTTGAATGCAGTACGTACAGTCCGTAGCTAACCGGCGATTCTGCAGCTGCCTTCATGTTTGAGTATGTTCTAGGTGGCCTCTAGAGAAAAACCGCATATGGGCATGATCCACGTCTTGTCTACATGGTTCGTTGCTCATCATGGAGGAAGAAATGAATTCTGGGTATGGTTTTGAACGTGGGGAACACATTTATGAAGGAAGACTCCTATTAGGACTGTCTCAGTCCAGATGTCTTTTCTTCTTCACCTAGCCACTTCAAAGAGTCCTAACATGATTTGGATAAGGAAAGACATTATTCCTAAATTGTTGTAATTATTTTTACGTGCATTTTCTTTATAAACTCTTGAGTAGACCGAGAGCTTAGTTGGAGATTTTATGTTAGATTGCTGCTAGATTTTGTTGGAACTTTGTGATACATTCCTGAAAACACAGAGTGTTATGTTCAAACTATTGCATCGTTAATGGAGCAGACACAGTTATTTTGAAGGCGTGATTTAGTTTGGAGTTGAATGCCGTCAAGTGGTAGAGGGCCCCTGCCTCTTGCATGGATTTATTTTGCGTTAATTAGATAAGTTTTTCTAGCTGCCTTTACACTTTGCATTTGAATTAATACTTGTTTTTGTTAGCTACTGTAGTCGTTCTCATTCTAACTCTTCCACCAAAAGATACTCTTCCAAAAGACCATAATGATGAATGTTGAATAACTATGGTATTGTAGAAATAGAAGTTGAATTTGTAGTTGTTTTAACTAGCTACTGTAGTTATATTCATTCCAGCTCTTTCACAAGAAGACACTCTTCCAACAGATTATAATGAAGAATGATGAATAGCTATAGTACTGTAGGAATTAGTTGTAGTTTTGCTATTCACTGTCATAAGTCACACTTGTTCTAATCACTCTTCCACAAGAAGAAACTCTTCCAAGACATCCTTAAGAAGTTCAAGACATGACTGTGATAATGAATGATTTAATTGTGTGTTTTTACTAAGTATCATCTCTGATCTTGCTCTTAAACACTTGCCCAAGACATCATAATGACGAGTAGGGTATGGATGTGATAACTTAGTTTTTCATTTGCTTTCAGTTCATTTGCTTTCAATTGCATACAATTACATAGTCAGAATTGTTCTATCCCTTCCAAAAGAAGGAACTCTTCCAAAATATCACTAATGATGAACAAACAGATTGTGTAACTTCATAGAATAATGCATGTTAGTATAGTTATAATACTCCGGAGTTTCATTGCATTTAATTCATGATCAGTTACTTCATTTCAAGTTTGATGATGACTTATAGTTCAAGCATTGTTCTAGTTTAGTAGCATCCTAGGTTCATTCTTAGATTAACTCATTGCACTTGCATCTCATATTCAAATTGTCATCCATTGCACAATAGATTACTCTAGTTGTTAGGATTAACAAGACAGCCTTCATTATTCACAAACATCTTCTTGTTCTAAAAAATACAACTGATCCATAGCCATAGGAACAGAAGACAACATCACTATAAGGTCTGAAATCTCTCTGCAATCTCCTCATCATTTTATAAACAGAGCTCTTCCTCAAAAGAACTACCTTGAAAAAGAAACCAATAACTCTTTGAGTAAAGGTTCTGTGATATTCAATTGAATTGCAGAATAGAACTAGGAATTATTCATAGAATAGAAGAAGCTTAGGATAGAGTATTGCATCATTGTAAGTTAGTTCACTGTCTATGTAGAGAATTTTCATATTTAGTGATCATTTCTCAAGATTAGTTTGTGTCATTTGTCTAAAAAGTCATTATCAAGCTTTTGCTTTTACTTAGTCATAGTTCAGATTCTGCTTCAGTATTTCCAATTGCATTTGCCATTCCACACATTAGATTTAACTCTGTTTTGACCACCAACTTCTTTTCATTAAGTTTTCTAGGCAGTTTCATTGTAAACATAAAACACCAAAAGACCAAAAAACATCATAAATCAACATAAAAGACCAAAAAAATCACAACACACTACACACAACGCACTAGGAAACAAGCACCTAGGTACATATGGTACACTTCACTTCAGCAGTTTACAAATCCTGGTTGACAATTAAATGAGTTCAATTTAGGAGACCAGATTGAGACCCAACGCCTAGCATACAATGCACGTGGTGATGTTTGAGATAATATAGGGCTTTTATTAATTTTCACACATACTCATGTTTATTTTCTAAGGAAAATCCTTCAGGTTGTTCCATGTAGACTTCTTCCTCTAGATCTCCATTCACAAAGGCAAACTTCACATCCATTTGATATACCTTGAAATCATGATAGCATGAAAAAGCCAAAAACATTCTAATTTCTTCCATCCTTTCTATAGGGGAAAAAGTTTCATCATAGTCAAGTCCTTGAATTTGAGAGTATCCCTTGCATACAAGTATGGCTTTATCTCTGATTACCTCACCTTTTTCATTCATCTTATTATTGAAAATCCACTTTGTGCCAATGACATTTTTCCCAGCAGGTCTTGGCATTAACTCCAAGGTCTTGTTCTTCTAAATTTGGTATAATTCTTCATTCATAGAATTTACCCAATTTTTGTCTTTGTTGGATTCATTGAAAATTTTCAGTTCTATCTGTGACAACATAGCTAGGTACACTTCCTCGGTCTATTTAGCTAGTTGTTTTCTAGCTTGGAATCCTACACTCTTCTATCCAATTATTTTATCTTCAATATGGTTCTTCTGAGTGTGTCTCGAGGGTCCTTTTGAGTTGATTTTTTATCTACTTTTGTATTACCCTGTTCATCATTTTCTTGACTCTCATCTTCATGATCATCTGGAGGATCGACACAGTTTCTACTTTTGGTTTTGTGTGGTAGATCTTCATCGAATATCACATCAATGATTTCCACAATTTTATGCAGTATTTTATTGTAGCACCTATATCCCTTACACTTCGATGCATACCCCAATAATATTCCTTCATCACCTCTTGCATCATACTTCCCTAATTTTTCATCATTATTCTTTATGAAACATTTGCTGCCAAAATCTCTAAAGTGCTTAATTGATGTCAGTTTCCCATGACATAATTCAAATAGAGTCTTGTCACAATTTGGTCTTAGATGATATTTGTTGAGAATATGGATGACTGTATATACTGCTTCTGCCCAGTAGGTTTGGGGAATGTTTATTTCTTGCATCATTGCTCTAGAAATTTGTCGTACAAACCTATTTTGTCTCTCTGCCACTCAATTATGTTGAGGTGTACCTTCAACTATAAACTGTTGTTTTATCCCACATTCATTACATAGTTCTGCAAAATCTTCATCTGTGAATACACCTCCTTTGTCTCATATGATGCATTTTAGTTTACATCTAGTTTGATTTTCTGCTAGTGCCTTGAATATCTTAAATTTGTCAAACGCTTCAGATTTGTATCTGAGAAATGACACCCACGTTAAATTGGAAAAATCATCGATTATTGGCATGAAATATGATTCTCCACTTGGTGCATTTTTTGTTGAAGGTCCACACAGTTCCATGTGTACGAGCTGAAGGGGCTTGCTTGTAGATAGTTGGTCTTTAACTTTGAACATTGTGTGAGTTTTTCTTCCCAGTTGGGAGGACTTACATATGGCATTTGGTGGCTTCTTTATTGTAGGAAAATCTCTAATAGCTTCCTTTTTTCTTATTTTGACGATGTGGTCAAAATTTAGATGTCCCCATATTCTATGCCATAGCAAAGATTCGTGAAGTTTGCTGATGTGGCTTGCTTCATTCTTTTCTTCTAATATATAAACATTAATCTCTATTCTAACACCTTTGACCAAGGTCTTTCCTGTGGTGATTGAACTTACTTGACAGTCTTGGGCTTTGAAAAGGACCTCACAACCTTTATCACACATTTGACTAACACTTAGCAGATTGGCTTTCAGACCGTCTACAAACAATACATCCTGAGCCTCTCCTCTTCCATTATTCAGGCTGATTATGCCTTTTCCCTTGATTTTCCCTTCTTTTTAATTACCAAATGTTACATTCCCTGATTTATTTTCATCAAAAGTTACAAACTTGCTTCAGTTTCAGTAATATGTTTTGAGCACCCACTGTTCGCATACCATGGATTTTTCAGATCTTGAGCAATTAGAGCCAGATAACATTTATATAGTTTCCTTTTCCATTGCATGCAATTTTTTTCTCTATAACCTTTCAGAGGATATGGATCACAGTATTTGAGAGGACACTCATTAGACTTGTGCCCATTTTTATGGAATCTAAAACATTTGATTGTATTTCTAAATATTTTTTTTACATGAGTAAATCCATCATTGTTATTAATTCCCCTTGAGTTTCCATACATCAGTCTCTGTATATACGCTCTGCACTCCATGGATTTATGGCCTAACCCTTTACAACAAAAAAATACCCATGGAAGTAGTATCTGTCTCCGGCAGAGAGAGTTGTTAGAGGTAGTATTTTCGTTTGTTGCATCTTTTGTTGATTGTACTATATTTTATTTGTCTATAGAGTGCCGCAATATGTCCAGGTTTGTGGCAGGCAAAGCAAGTGATACTTCTCACAGGTGGAAGGAACTTCCTTTGATATCTTTTGAATTTGTTCAATTCATCCTTAGGAGCATATACGTCTTTTGCAATTGACTATTTATTCATTTATTTCTTTGTCACTTGAGGTTGCTTCTTGTTTCTGTTAATCTCATTATATAACATTTTATTACTTGTTTCTAATTCTATGGATCCCCTATTTTCTACTTCATTATTCTTTACAACTTTTACAAAAATGATATTCTTGTTATCTTCTACCTTGGATTTGTTCGTTTCTCCTTCATAACCTATCCCAGCCTTTATATGAGGAGTTCTTTGAGCAGTTTAATTTTTTCCAAACTTCCAGAGCTTTTCATTTGAGAAATATTTATAGTTAATTCAATTTGGGCCTTTTTTAATTTCTTCCTCAGGCTTTCCACTTCTTCTTCCAGTTTTTCTCGCTCTTGATTTTTCTCTTTTATTTCTCTTCTCGGAATATCCTCTATTTTACTTGATTCTTCTAGCTCAATATTCTGCTTAATAAGATCTTCTGAATCTGGTTCTGTCTTTACATATTTCAGAAGAATATCTTTTTGTTTCTTACTCTTAATTTTAAGTCTTTCTACTTCCTCCAACGCACCAATTAGCTCCCCCTCAAGAGCTACCTCCCCTTATTTTTCAAATTCTTGAAGATCTTCCGCAATCTCTTCCTTGGCCATCAAAATGAATTCTAATGTTCCTTATTCATTGGGGGATTCATCTGAGCTCCCAAATGCATTGTTGTCTTGTTGGGCATAGAATGTTCTTCTATTGAATCTGTTCGCTTTCGTCTTATTGTTGAAACTGGTTTTGTCTTTCCCTCTTGAATGATTCTCTATTTTCTTATGAGGAAATTTTGATGCATAGTGCCCTACCCTTCCACACTTAAAGCACTTAAATCGAATTTTACCTTTATACTCATATGTGCATTTCTCAAATATTGTGACAAATTTGGCCTCTTCTTCATCGGAGAAGGAGGATGTACCTTCCTTCTCTTTTCTGCACTTTTCTGCCTTAAAGGTTGCCTCCATAACATTTGACTTCCCCTCTGGAAGTTTCATCTCATAGGCCATCAAGTGTCCAAGCAATTGGTTCATGGTCAATGTTTCCCAGTTTGTTATTTCTTCTATGGTAGAAACCTTAGGGTTAAAACGAGATGGTAAAGATCTCAATATCTTTTTTACAATTACACATTTCTTAATGGTTTCTCCTAGAGCTTTCATGTTATTCACAACTTCTGCAACCTTTAAGAAGAAACTTGCTACATCTTCATCTTTATTCATTTTTACATTTTCAAACTCAACTCTATAGGCTTGTAGTTTGGCCATATTCACCTTTTTATCCCCCCATGGATATTTTCTAATGTATCGCAGATATTTTTGGCAAACTCACTGTGCTTTACTATGATAAATTATGACTCATAAAAACTGCTCAAAAGTGCATTCATGGGTTTTGCGTTAGCTATCATGTTTTTTTTGGCTTCTTTTTTCTGTGTGAGTAACCTTCTTCCACAGAAGCCTAAACTTCTATTCCTAGATACATTATGTATGTCCTCATTCCTATTTTCTAGAAAGAATAGGTTGTGCCAGTAAATAATGGGCCTTTATTTGGTGAGCATCCTTCTAGGCTAGCCATTTTGGGAACCTAGGATCCCCTTACAGTTGTTAAACTGATACAGAAGGAACTGGCTCTGATACCAATTGATGAACCCTTAGTTAAACTGAGAGGGGGGGGGTGAATCAATTTAATACATGCATGGAAATTTAAACTTTTAATTCAACTCATTTACACCTTCATTTCATAAGCAACTTAATACGTAATGGATCAAAAAACGTAATGTGTGGAAAACAAGTAATTAAAAGGATTAAAAAATCACATCAACACTTAATCATCAAGCGCATAGACAACAGATATAAGTGGAAACCAATAAAGGGAGAAAACTACATCTTATTATTGTTGTGATGTAAAGGCAAGCTCCAACTCCCTCTCATAACTAATTTTTTGTAGGCTCCAACCTACAAGAGGCTACTACTCCAGATTATGCAAGCTAGAACTTGTTAGGAAGCTCCAACTCCCATCTATTTTCCATAGGCTACAACCCACATGAGGCTACTACCTCAACTAGCTACAAGTGGACATATATCAAGATACAACTCAATATGGAAGCACCAACTCCCTCACACTACAATAAAATCATATGACGATTTACCTGGATATCAGCTCTTTTTTTCTCCTTCTTCAATGTTGTCCTAATAACCTTCCAATCTGTTTCATATCAGCTCTTGGTTTACACATCATCTCTATATTCTCTCTCTCATTCTTCCACTCTCTAACCACTATATGCATATTACAATAAAATCATTTATAGATATCACATCGTGATTGTTTTCATTTTATGTGGGATATGAAGTGAATAGGCATGAATCTTGCCTTCCACCCACTCATTTCCTCACTCAACATATTTAGGATGTTACAAAAATATATACACTCGTTTAAGTATTAAATTGAGTTTTTCTTTGACTTGGAGACTTGCCTTTGCATCACAAATAATATAAAATAATTAATACATTTACAGTTACAATCAAATATTTCACTCAGCCCTTTCATATTCCTAGATTTGTTGTGTGTTTCTCATCTTCTGCTTGTTTTTCCTTTGTCTTTTATGTTTTTCAGATATATTCCAATTGTTCTACATGACTGCCTTTTTTCTGGACTCGACCCATGTTGTTGCACTATTCTGCACAAGCCCCAAGTCCTTTTTCTTACCTGAGGCTTTTATTGTTGTGTTCAGTCTTCTCTTTTGTTACCCGAGTACTTTCATCCACGTTCAGCCTTTTCTTTCAACACACAGCTGCATCTTCATGATGCTTTTCATCTTGGATGGCTTATTTACACAAACCCCGTGGACTTGTGGGTCATGGTCCACATAAACTCCCTTTTAATGCAGCGGAGTTCAATATAGGAGTTTAGTCCACATACATATGTTAGAAATCAAACAACGTATACTTTATAATAGAATGCACATAAAAGACACGGAACATGGGTTATTGAATCCCACAATACTTGACCAATCATAGTACATCACACTTCTCTTTCCCGTAACTTTTAAGGTTTAGCACTAAATGTATCTCTTGTCTTGCGCGATATGTGATTGTATGGCATCACATCCAACATAACTTACTGTGTGAACCTTAAGTAGAAAAACATAAAATTACTAATGTGCGCTAATTCTCATTACTGACACATGGCTCCTCCCTTTCCCCGCATCGCAACATCCTAACCTTACCACATCACAAAACAAATTAACATACCTTAGTGCTATTTTCTAACATTTGTGATGTGCAAACTCATGATTCGTTGTCCTCTGTTGATCTGTCACTAGATCTAATGGTCCTCACCTGATCGCACTCCACACTTTATAATATTTACTTTGTGGTTACCCTCTATTTCTTGTGATCTGTGATATTTTGTAGTACTGACACTTTCCCTTCTCCACTTCGCATTGCATACAATTTAACTTACCTTGTGATGGCCTTAACACTATCATATAACAATTGCGATGTGTGAACTCACGAGTCGCTGTCGGTCGTTGATCTGCCACCTTCACTTTTGTGATCTAATCTTGACTGTCTGCTCATCCTTCACGTGGCTCTTCTTGATCTCTTCCTCCAGCTCTAATCTCGACCGTTAAATCTTAAGACTTTGATTCTGCAACTCGATATTTTTCATCCGATCGCTTCCCTTGGAATTCTTCTAAGTGTTCTTTACCTTAGTCGATTTTTCTTCTTTCAATTGTCACGTCTCAGCACAACTAGTTCCTCCACACATAAACAATGTAATTGGTGATTACTTTTTGCTATGTGATTAATACAACATTAAATTAAACAAATGATTGTGTAATATGTCTAGTCCTCGATGTGTCTTGGAAATGCAATTGTCTTCTATCGTGCGCTGAAACAGTTCACTTTTTTCCCTTTTTAAAAGTGCTAAACTTTCCTAAGCTTGTTCTTTTTTTTGTGGTTCACCCCGACTTGGGATTATCATGCTTGTTTCCTTTGACTTTTTCTGCCTTTGATGCCTTTGCATTTTTTTTTCCTTTGCCTTTTTTTGTTACATTTACCTTTTCCTTTTGTTGCCTTTGCTCCTTTGGTTCCTTTGTTGATGGTCTAATGCTACTCCTTGCCTCTCTTTTATGTTTTATTACTACATTATTACTTGATCTGCTTCTTTTTCTTATTGCTACTGCTTCTCTACTCCCTTTCCTTAGTGATAGTTCAGGTGTTGCTCCTTTGTGCTCCTTTGCCATCAATGACAATATTTCAAACATTTTGAACATAAGTTCTTAAGTTCCCTTAGGAGGTTATTTTGTGTACACATTTAGGTCTTCTTAGTATTTTAAATTTTAATATATCTTGGGGGTTGCTAATAAATGGGTTTTTCTTGTGGCTACCTACCCTCCTTTTTTAAATTCATTTTTTTTTGGGTTTAATAGTGTGCGGAAGGGTCATTAATAGCTTTCCGATGTAGAAGGTAGTCTCTTGAAAATCGTAGCACCTAATGAGTTTAATGTGTACCTCAAGGAACTTATTTACGAGGGGTTGATCAAGCCCAACATATCACCTTAGGGATTACTCTTGATTTTGTGACGAAAGGGGATTGAACCCTAATGCTATGCAATAATTACATTGATATACAAAAACCACCATTACAAATAAGTATGCAGTGCATCACACAAATGATATTTTTTATCGACTCATGGGACTATTGGTATTTTCTATGAATGATTTGAGGATTCTATACCATGTAATAATATCCCAAGAACTTATTAAATACAAAATTTTGTCATTTTTAATCTATTGTTGTACCAATTTTGTTGGCCAATGCCCTATCAAAATCTATGAATTTCATGGTTATTGTATTTTGAAAATGTCTGAAACCTTTTGTCCAATTATTTCTATTTTACATCATCATTTACACCGAAAATAAGTTGGATCATCAATATATATTGATACTGGTACCCAAACACTTTAGAAAGCATATGTTTTATGGGAAACTATCTACATGTTTCTAATTTTAGAAAAAATAAATAAATAAATAAATAAAAATAAAAATAAAAAAATACTATATAAAAAGTGTACCTTTAGTGGAGAAGGTATATAGTAGATCAGAGTAAAATATAAACTAAAATTTGTTATCTTAATCCTAAAATATTTAAAATGTGTGCACACTTATTGAGTCGATAGGTTAATTTAATAATTTTTGTAATAATTTCGCGATTCACAAGTCATGTTACAAACATAGAAAAAAGAAAAGTATTAAATTTGAAAGAATAGATGAATATAAAGAAATATTTGTATAGATAAACTGATAAATGACAATTGTCACAATCCTAAAGCATCCTAACTTGGACAAATCTTCTTTCATTTGCAAATATTCCTTGAGTAAAATTATAGATGTAGTTTTAATGTAACAAGGAGGATGGTTTACTTATGCTTCAAGTAAAATTAGGTATTTTTTAATCAATGATGTACATTTCACTACAAATTACCCAACTCTTAGTATATTTAAATTGGAGTGAGTTTTTAGTGATGATTTCAGGGTATCATTTGGAAAAGGAAAGGAAAAAAATATTATGGATAGTCTAAGTGAAAGACATAAAATTAATTTGTTATTTTCAACATAGTCTTAAGAGAATATATTTTAAAACACCTTATAAAAGATAGTTGTTACCAACAAATAAAACCACCTTATGAGATAAAGTACTATTTTGATCTCAATGAGAGGGGTACATCTTAAACAATTATGGATCCTTATGATATTTGTTTAGGTAGTATGTTTAAGAAATAATGTTCAAATAATATTGGTAATAGAGAAATCCCATAGAGCATTAAAAGTTTTTTTTTTTAATTATAGGACAAAGGATATACTATATTTTGTATTTTAATGTTTTGAAAGTCAACAATTTATTTAAGAACATCATCACCCTATAGGTTTTTTATAGCCCTATGATATACCATAAACTAAATGGGAGTTATTTCAATGTATTTTGTGATAGGCTTACCTATAACCTTGTAAATACATGATTGCATAATAGTAGTAGCCAACAATTCCCACTTCATTCCAATTAAGAGAACCTTTAAGACACCATCCTAAAATATGTAATTTTCTTTCCTTGACCATTTTGAAAGATCATACTAGATAAATATTTACGGTTAGCCTAAATGATTTTACAAAGACTCCTAACATCCATGGGTACTCATCTCAACTTTAGTTAGGCACAAGGAAACTTTCAAGGATGGAAAATTATCTTGAAGTTTAAAACATTGGCGAATCTCACTAGTCCCTAATATGAAAATTATAAAATGTTTATTGATGTATTTGTAAAATAATTCAAATTTATAATGATTTTATATATAATCTCTATATAATATTGGCAACCTTTAGGGTAAA
Source organism: Pinus albicaulis (assembly GCA_034641835.2). Classification (NCBI taxonomy): domain Eukaryota; kingdom Viridiplantae; phylum Streptophyta; class Pinopsida; order Pinales; family Pinaceae; genus Pinus; species Pinus albicaulis. Next base: position 389,548 of record JAXQQM020061426.1, on the reverse strand, counting down.
ATAATTTTGTATTGTAAAATTTGGGAGAATCATTTGTATAAAAAATGGAAATTAGCAAATCTATTTTTTGGGAAAATCATGGAAAATTAGCCCACCTGCGAATATTAGCCCCTACAATTTTAGACGGTTAGGAATATCATGAAAAATTAAATGTGAAAATAGAGTTATTTAGATATTGAAAGATGGTATAATTTTCAATTCATACTAGAATTTTTGTACACTAATAGTTATCATAGCTTCATTCATGGATCCACATATGAATTTCTATATGGAAGACCCTACCAAAAACCTTTAAATTTAGATCAATTAGAGTACTGATTAATATTAGGACCTAACACTCTCCATGAAATGGAATAGTAAATGGTTATGGCTAAGAGAAGTCTTCAAAAAATTAATTTTTTATAGAGTCATCCCTTAAAATTTCATTTACATTTAATAAGAAACATTTTTTTCCTATAAAATTGTAAGCCCATTTGAGATTCTTGAGAAGAACATATTAGTTTCTTATAAGGTTGATCTACCAAACCATCTAAGGAAGACATATAATGTATTATATTGAAAAAAAATGGATAATTATATTTTTTGTCATCCATATAAGTGCTATAAGAGGGCGAGAACTGGAGTAAACGACTCATGGGAACATTTTACCGATGGTAACTAGTTTTTCCAATTCTAGTTTAAAAAATTCTGAGATCATTTTGTGGCATCAAACAAAATTTTTTTGGGGTAAAAATTTTCTTCCTTAGTTTTCAACATTTTTTATACTATTTGACATGTATCTATATCTCCAATGGCATAATAATTTCCTCAAACAATGTTGGTATGAAAAATCTATGCCATTGAGAAGTTCACCTTCCTTTTCTGGTCACCATAATTTGAGAGGATCCCACGTCAACTCCCATAAGTCATGAAAAATGATATAGCCATATGACTATGATGAATAAGACTTGAGAAGAGGTAGTATTTTAACTCTAATTAAGAGATAAATAAGCCAAACCAAACCACTAATAGGATATCATGTTCTGTTCTTTTTGTGCCACTAGGGTAAAAAGGTATTCCATCCTATTCTTGTCAGTTTGTAGGTACACTTAGAACATTGTGACTAGTGTAAATTACAAAAAAAGGTGACACATGGCACCCCTAAAGGTATACCACATGGTATGATGACGTAATGTTTCATTCATAATGTAGATGACCATGGACCACTAAGGTTAGGGCTGCATGACATGGTGACATGGGTTACCGAATGGGGTTGAGCACAAATATCAAGACACGTGGATGACGTCACATGGTTGACGTCAAATAGAAATTGGGATAAGTCAATACTATATGGTCGAATGATGGTTGGATCCAAATAATTATGGGTCCTCATAACACACATGCACATATGCATATATACAACCATGCCACAACCCAAAAGAACATAGACACAATTCAAAATATTTTGATAAGACAAGTATAGTGTGGTAGCCTAAAGGTTGAGAATTATGGTTTGAGGTATTGGTTTTGCAGTTCAATTCTATGGACTAGGGATTGTTGATGTGATTATACTATGAGCTCTATGACAAATGAGGAGTTCACACACTATTGTTTTTGTATTTTCGCTTGAACTATGGTATGTATAGTTGTGATATCATAACATGAAAAGACTTGTTTGCCTAGATGGTTTTTTTATGTAGCTTGGTTTGTACAATGTTGTTCATATTTTTTAATCTAATTAAGCCTATCAAATACTTATTTTACATAAAGTTTATCAATGCAAGATTTCTTTCCATTTTATAGAACACTTAAATATGCAACGGTGAGCCCTTTTGTGGAACTGATTTTAAAAATGATAATTTTGTAGAGCTTGCCCTAGAAATGTCATTATATATAAAAATTAATTTTATATAGTTTTTGGGGCTGATTTTTAAGTCAATTTGGATTTTGGAAGATGAAATATCAAGGTTTATCTTTAAAAATATCTGATGGGATGGAAAGCCTTGATGATATATTGTGATGTCTAAGATCATTGTTATGTGTTTCGAAGGATTATGATAAGGTTGTATTTAGTGTGATGCATATGGGAGAAATAGGTTTTGGAAAGGGTTTTATGTGACCACATTGATGAAAATGTTAACGTATAGTATGAAAAGTTAATGAGAAAAGTATGATAGAAATAACATGATAATTTTTTAAGTAATGCATTGAAAATAGGCAAATATTGTTTCAAATATTATGAATATTGGTCCACAAGAATTTCAGTAAGGAGGTGGTTTTCTCCACTTAGGTTGGTGCTTAAATAAATTTGGAGTCTACCTCAAGTCGAAGATTGTATAACTCTAAGGTTGGTGCCTCAGTCAAGCTGTAGCCTACCACAATTAGAGTCTTTCATATCATGGGGGTGGGTTTCTCCAAGAGGTCGATGTCTGCAAATATGTCTAATGAATTGAAGAAAAATAGAAAGAATACAAATTTGTGATTTTCTCCCATAAGGGTTTCCACGTAAAATATTGTGTCTTATTGCATTGATGTGAAGGATTCTTGTTGTATTGTTGATGTGATGATGGCTTCATCATTAAATATTTCATTTAGTGATATGGTGTAAATAGTTATGATAAAATGCCACATAAATTTTCATTGTTGAAAGGTTGTGAAATGATCAAATTGTTAACACACGGATTCAACCCCCCTCATAGTGTGATCATTGGTTTACCAATTTGTTTCAGAGTGGGTTCCTTCAAGAACCTTTAATTTCTATAAGGTAGATCAAATCCATGGCCAATAAAGGGAAGAATACGAAGAAGCATTATTATAAAAGGAAGGGTTGCAATCGTGTGAGGAATATATCCCAAAAATACTGGTACATACTCATGGATTGTGAAGAATCAAGGATTGCATTTTATTTAATTGTGGTAAAGAAGGTAACCATACTTATATGTTTCCTTGTGATAGATAATAAAGATGATATTTTTCAACTAAATGAAGAGGATATAAAAGATGAAATTTAAGAGAAAGTAGATTATGAAGAAGAACTCGAGAGTTTCTTAAAATAACTAAAAGTTTCAACAAGAAAAATCAGTCAATAAAAAGAATATATCCAATATTATAAAGGAAAATACGATATATTGAGAATAAGGATCATGATATTCGATGAAGTAACGAAAACCTATCTAAAATAAGAAAAATATCATTATAAGGCAGTAGAAGCCAAAATTACATTATTGAATTTTTTTTGTAGAAGAGATCAACAATAAAAATAATGGACAAAATGATGCAGCAAGGAAAACCCTTCATGATTTTTAATATGGATCTATTGTCTGTTTAATGGTGTAGTTAGTTGAAGTTGGTTCAGAGGTCAGTCACAAGATTTGAAATTTTTTCAAGATTAGCTCTTTGGTTAACTATGAGAGCTAAGGAATCTCACATATCTTAATAAAGAACAAATAGAACTAATGGAAATAAATGATCATGGTGTTTTCGTTCTACAAAAATATTTAAAATAATATAAACAAAACGATGAAATCATCGTGAAACAGTTGAAAGAAAAAATGAAATACTCTAAAGAGAAGAATGAAAAGATTATCAAGGCAGAATAAGAAATCATTTCCATGAAATACTAATTTGAAGAAAAAAATAGATTAGAAGAAATCATGAAGATCTATATGATGAAAAATAAAGAATTTTGTGAGGAACTTAGAGAAGAAGTTGTTTGATTAAATTTGAATTTGAAAAGCTCAACAAGAACTTGAGGAGCTCAGATGTTTTGGGTGTCAGGTTTAGCTATCAATGATAACAATATGATAAAAAAGTTCTTGGTTATACACGTTATTATCCTTCAAAAGAAGAATGAAGCTCCAAATCTCCAAAAGTTAAATTTTAAGAAATATTTGAAGACAAATATGGAGAATTCCAAATTGGAAATATTGTTACTCTAGGAATTTGTGTTAATGTAATGAAGAAGAATAATTTGCAAAGGATCAATCCTACTCCAAGGTTGAATATATTTAGAATATATTCAAGGGATTGGAAATACTTTGATATAAATGATTACCACACCTATAGAAGCAAGTTTGTAGGAAGATACGATCCATATCGCTTCAATACCAGAATTTTTTGGATAGTTCCTTCTTAATTCAAGAATTATACAACATGTTTCAGATGAAACAATATTAGTCACACTACATGAAAATATAAAATGAACATGTTACCTAACCAAAATACGAAAGGAAAGGGTTCTACCTGGAAAGGACAAAGTCATACGAAAGTGTGGAGAAGAACACAAGTTGAAAATAATGAACTTTCCTTTAGTTCTCAAATAATTTATGAGTTTTTGATATGCTATGTATCGTAAGGAATAACCCATTAATTTTATATTTTAATTCTTTTTGAAGGAATAATTTCTATGATGAAATATTATTATGACTAGAATGCTCCTCGAAATCATCCATAATGACCATGTCGAGTACAATATAAACGATACTATGGATGCTAGGAAAGGAAGAGAATGGACTAAAAATATGAAGGATGAACAAATGAAGGATGATCACTAATAGGGAATCAATTATCGATATAAGATATTAGGGTGTTGTAGATGAGACAATTTGAACATTTACATTCTCAAGTATTTTTTCAAGTCTTTGGGAGGTGACATATCATGCTTGATGAAATATCATGATAGAAGGCATGTATAGATCATATGATATTTATAACATGTGGGAATACATTATTAATTTGTACAAGTAGGATGATTAATAGGGCGAGACTTTATTTATAGTCCAATCAGGTCAATAGGAATGTTCCGGCACAAAGCATTGGAAGGAACTTACAAATTTGTGAAGAAGCATGGTCCTAAGGGGAGAACCCATAAGGCCCACTTAAAAGCTTAGGAATAACTAGAAAGAACTTATCAAACCTTGCATACAAAGGAATCATAATCTCAAGAGGAGACTATATAATATATCTATAGGAAATTATAGGAACAATTGAAGAAGAATTGGTACCATGGTCTCAATGGGAGACTTTATTAAGTCCATAAGAAATATAGGAACATGTGGAAGGGTATTGGAAGCATAATATTAGAGGGAGATGTTGGAAATATTGTCATTTATGGCAAAGGAGCACAAAGGAGCAACACCTGAACTATCACTAAGGCAAAGGAGCAGAGAAGAACTAGCAAGAAGGCAAAGGAGCAGATCAGGCAATAATGTAGTAAGAAAGCATAAAATAGAGGCAAAGGAGTAGCAGAAAGGTAAAGAGCATCATTAGACTATAATAAAAGGCAACAAAGAAGCAAATGCATCTAAGAAGCAAGGCAGGCAAGGAGCAGAGAAAGCAAAGGTAACAACGAAGCAACAAAAGTAGAGAGGCAGCGAATGCAGCTAAGAAACAAAGGTACAGAAACAACGAATGTAGAGAGGAAAAAAATATAGCAGAGGAAGTGAATGCAGCTAAGAAGGCAACAAAGGCAACAAAGGCGGTAGAAAGAAGTAGACGCAACAAAGAATCCGTTAAGGAAGAAAAGGAGCAAAGACAACAAAACAAGCTTAGGAGAGATCGACGCGTTTAAGACATGCAGCAAGGGAAAGAATCCCAAGTCGGAGTGAATATCGAATAGAAGAACAAGCCCAGGAGAGAATCACATTGAAGAAAATAGAACAAGCTCAGAAGGAGTAACGTGGAGGAACCGGTGTCACAGAGCGGGATAGTGTAAACAAACGAAAAATAGACTAAGGCAGAGAAGTCTTTGAAGAATTCCAAGTGAGGTGGTTGGAAAGTCACGATTAGATCGCAACAAAAAAGGTAAGAAATGGATGGATATGATTCATCGTAAGATAAGCAGGGCATAAATACAATTGAATTGCAAACAACAACGAGGACTGTATGTCTAGGTAGATCAACGGTGTTGATTGCATCGACGAAAATTAGATCGCAATTCAGAAGCAAGAGAAATATATAGTGTGACAAGGACATTGCGATAGCCAATATTGCGATGCAATAGCTAATAATGCGATGCGAAATTGTGAACTTTTAAGTACAGAAGATGATGTGGTGGATGTCATGGCAGCGACGTTGCACCCCCTGTGGGACCCAATCGAATATTGCAACTCGCAAGCTCAAGAGGATAAGCACTCAAGAATCATGTTGGAACGTCGAAGTGAAAAGTGAGATAATGAAGCAGATGCGATATAGTTCAAAGATAAAATCTAAATGAATTGAATTCTGGCTGTGGGACCCAATCCCATATCATAGATCGCAAAGATTAGAAGAGATAGCACTCATAAACCATGTTGAAAGGTCGACTTTGCTGAAGTGTGATAAAGGGGACAGGTGCGATGCAGCTCAGAGCTATTACTTAGGAGATTTAAAGTCAGGAGGTATGGATTTTCCCTTTTTAAATCACATCAGAGAGCGAAGGAGCCATATAGCAACGAACGGTTGAAATACCTGAATGCGATAGAAAGTGGATGCGATGTAGTTTCAGAGTTAAATTGCATAGGATTTAAAATCCAGATATAAGGCCTTTTTTTTGTTAAGAAATCACATTGGAGAATGGAAGAGTTGAATATAACATAGAACCACGCCGAAAATTTCAAAATACGATAAAGGAGGTCCGATACGATTTCATTCAGAAGTTTCATTGTAATACATTTCAGATCCACGGTTCTCTGTGAATATGCCTGTTTAAAAATAAGTAAAGCTAAACAGATAGTTGACTCAGGTGTATGAAAAGGAAAGCTTGAATGCAAGGATAGAATCAGGTAAGTAATAAGACCCGATACTCGTGGAGAATAGTGGTTGATGCGGCAATGGTAGTTTATGAAGAAAAGGTTGAACATGGCAGAAGGACTCGGGGAGAATAAGACCCGACACTACGTGTAGAGAGTAAAGTAGTTCCGCCTTGATAATGGAATAAAGTATGAACATGGGTAGAAAGGCTCGGGTAAGGACCTTGCTATCACTCAGATTTTCCTTGAATTTGTTGAGAAGAGGAAAGGGGTCCAAGGTAACAACAAACCAACTTTTTGGTACAGAATCTAGCCAATCTGTACCCAGAGAGGGCTATACCCAGAGAGGCTAGTTATGAAAGTTTAGGGATTTTGATTGTGTTTACATGATGGAATTCAATAGAAAAGAGATAGGAATGAATATTTTAGGCCATTGGGCTAATGGAGTCAAAGAAACATGGCTTAACTGGATTTAGCTTCTTAACAAGGGATGGTTTCACAGGGCAAGGTAATCAAATAGGGAACAATTAAAGATCTAAAATGAATGGAATGGACTCGAAATGGGTGAAGGGAAATTAAGAATCGTTCAACATATTCGAAAGAGGGAACTTGAATGATTATTAATAAATGGCAATTAAGAATTCTTTACCAAATAATCAAAATGAATAAACTAGGAAACATGAGCAATTAAGAATTCACTGTTCATACTATTTTAGAGGAAAACATTAAGAATAACAATGATTGAAAAGAGATTGCACTCAAGAACTTTTTGATTTATAATTTTTCATTTATCATTCAGATATGAAACATAGATGGTATAATAAACAAGTATAAAACTTTAAAACCAAAGAGATAGAAGACTTATTGATCCGTTATTTGACTCAAGAATCCTGTGAAAAATCCTTTACATCAATTCTTTATCCAGCTAGCCATACGAAATTTTTCCAACAACACTTTATTCCAAAATAATCAATACTACAACAAAGTTTAAGAATCCACCCCCCTCAATACTCTAATTGAGGGAGTATTTATACAAAAAATTATAAAAAATATCTCCTAACAAAGTGAGATATATTTTAGGATGACTTCATGAATAAGTTACAAGAAAATAGAGACAGATAGTCTCGTAGATAGGAGAAGAAGTAAAACGATGTTGTGCTGTTCCTATTTTTGCAAGTGTGCTGGAGGCAGGCCCTATGATTAGGCTTGTTGTTGTCTTCTTTGGTAACTCTGTGCTGGCTGCCCTATTTTACTAATACTCTTTACCTGTACTAATACACTTTGACCTGTTTGATCTCTCTTTATCTTTTTTTATCATTACTTACTGTAATAAATAATCAAAATTCATCTAAGGATATTTTTACAAAATTTCCAACATGTCTTCCCACCATTGTGCTTCTGGTATTCTGGTTCTCTGAAGCTTTCTCAGGGTCTCATCAGTTTCAGTGTATTTGAAAAAATTAGGCTGAATTGGAAATAAGTGCTTAACCTCATGTTCGAGATAAAACAAATTTTCCAGACTCTCATAAAGAATTTTTCCTGTAGGCAACACTTTTTCTGCTGATGAACTTGTCAATGAACTGCCCTAGTTTTCTGCATACTTATTCAATTTCTCGACATAGCTTTGATGACTCGTTAGTTTATCATGAGTAACTAAAGGACTTGGCAACCCTTTACATTGCAAAATATCAAAACTTTTTGTAAAAGCATTAATTTCCTCCTGCATATCATGGCATCTTCTTTCTAAGTTTTTCATTAAAGTTCTTTTAGTAAAAACCTTTTTTACCACCAAAATTGTCCCTGTTCCATCTTGGATGCCTAGTTCTTCAAGCTGATATTTGTTCTTGGTATTTAAAAACCATAAGATCTTGCTGGCTTCTTCAGGCATATTTCCTAATTCTTCCCTTTCCTTTTGAACTTCTTCTAGAGCCAGTTTAACTAAATCATTTTGTTCATGAATTATTTGGATTGATAGCCAGACATCATATATTGATTGAATGATGTTGTCCCAAAGAATTTCCTTGATTTCGTTTAAAGGTTTCTCCAATGTGAGATCTTTTTCTAATGCTTTCAACAATTTTTCTAACCTGTTGATCTCTGTTGTCTTTTCTGTAACATTTATCTGTGAGAGATCATACTTTTGTTCCAAGGTAGTAAATTGTACCTTTTCTTTCTGGAGTTCTGTAACTTCGAGCTTCAATTCCTCCATTGATTTTATTAGTTCTTCTATGCTTAAATTGGCAGTGTTACCCTGTGCTTCTCCCGATGACTGCCTTATTGTTGTTGTAGATGTAACCACTTCTGTTGTGGCTACTGTGATGTTTGATGCTAGTGTTGTTCCAAGGGTAGAAGGGACTATTGTTGAGACTACTGGTATCACATTGGGAGGTTGAGAGGTCGACTCTCCCTACTTTTCCTTTAATTCTTTTTCAAGTTCTTGTTCAATCTCATTCATTTGCTCATTAAGTTTTAAGAGAAAATCCATTAGTTCTTCTTCAGATTTTTTCTTTATAACCCCATCAGTTTGTGGATGCCTTGAAGGTGGTAGCTTTAACTATTTCCTTAGGGCTGCAACATCATCATCTTTCTTTTTGGTCAAGGCTTCTGTAGCCTTCACATCTTTGGGATTATGACCCAATCCAATAATTATTTCTTCCAAAGTTTCTTTTTTGTTATCCTTGGCATGGGAGGAAGCTTTTTCCAGGTGCAGTTAGGAACTTGTGTTATCCAAGGAATTTTGTAATCTTTGAGCCATCATTGAATTATCAGTCAAATTTGAATAAATCATCTCTCCAGTTTGTTTGTGCAATTCAATCTGATCCAAAGGATGAATATCCTTTTCCATGACTTCAAAATTGGTTCTAACATAGTCTGTTGTTGTTTGAGACTGTTGTACTTTAGGCTTGAAATGAATCATCACCATTTTACCTTCCTAAATGTCATAGGCTGACATCAATCTCTATTGATTTTTGGGGGCCATCTTCAAATATTGATTATAAACTTAAAGTCTTAGTGGATCATTTCTGGCTCTTATGTTTATAAATGTCTTCTTAATATCCCAAGAATCCTTCACTAGTGGTCTAAAGGATGATGCCTCTGCACTTTTTTGTCTTTCTAACTCCTTTCTCTGTGAGTTGGTGGATGTCTCACTGATTGTGAATGTTTTCTAGCTGTCTAACCCTTCTCTCCTCTGACTATCAATGGTCTCTTCAACAAATTCTTCTTCTGAGAGAGGATTTAATCTTTGCCTTTTGATACTAGGTTGTTCTGAAGGTCCACTAATAGGGGTAGCCATTTCTACATCTCTCTTTTTATTTATTTCCTCATTGAGGGGAGTTTGCAAGATTGGAGTTTCTACCACATTGATCTAAGTGGGAAAAGTCTGTATTTGGGCCTGCTCCTTGGAAGTTTCGGGTTTCTCAGACATTGTGAATTGCTCTGTGTCCTGTGTAATAATCTATTTTTCCTTACCTTTGGATGTTACTGTGGCCGGTGTGCTGGTGTCCTGTAATTGTTGTTGAGAGGTTCCAACAGAGGAGGGACAAATTCCTGATCTTAGTACCTGCCCAAAATAATCTAGGTCAAGTATGTTTCAAGGTATTTCATAATGTTCTTAACATTTACCTGTTCACTATCCTTTTCCACTAGGGTCCCTTCCATCCATTCATCCATGTTTGCAATTTTTTCAATCTCTGGAATCCTATGGTGAAGGTATGGTGACAATCTGTTTTTCATTCTCCTATCACATATAAAGATGTTAGGGTCATAAGGTACACACCAAAAAAAATTTTGCAACTTGAGATAATGTTCTAAAATTCCTTCCGCTTCTTTCCCTGCATCCCTAGTATTACAGACAAAAGGGCCCAATTGACTCTTGATTATGAGCCGATATTTTTTCTTAGCATTACAAAAATGGACTAGGTCTAAATTTATCATTTTTCTGAAGTATTCTAAGGCAAAGAGCCTCACTAGAACATAATTTGGTAGCTTGAAAGGACAAAGCTCACACCCATATATCCTAATTTCTGTATGGTTTTTATATAGGTACCAATCACCTACCCTGTATTGCTTGGAGAGTTGGAGGATTTTCTTCATATCACTATTTACCCTAGGAGGGGAAACTCCTGTTAATAAGGTGGTTGCTGGGTGAAAAAATAGGTCAATGAATTCATTGTAAGAGTAAGGGGACTGAAAGGAATTATGGAAGATTGTAGACCAGAATATTACAGACCTTGGATTTCCTTTGCTGTCAAATTTCATGACATGAAAGGGGAAATTATCTGATTGATAATAGAGCATAAGATGGTATATAAAAGTGGAGTATTTGAAAACTCTTTCATCTTCTAGTCTCATGAACTGGTCATGAATTTTATCAGTAAAGTAAGAGGCAAAGTCATATTTGATAGCAGGGGGTTGTCCAGGTGTAAAAATTGACAACAACATTAGGGTTAACTTATCAACGTATTCACTAGTGTCGAATCCCATTACTGAAGATATCATATTTATTATGAGTGTGCCAATATCTATAAAAAAGGTATGTCCATAAGGAGGGGGGCCTTTGGTTTGATGTTCTTGTAGCATGAAAGTTTGACAAAGGTGATTCAGTTCTTCTTGGGATAAATTTGTGGATTTTTCAAGTAAATCTCCCATGGACAGGGGAGTTAGGGGTTGACCAGGATGAAATTGTAACATTTCATTGATATATTGAGAAGTTATAGGAAAAAAAATGGGTTGACATGGGAGCATAACTTCTCATTGATTAGGATCATAATTGGCATGGCAGTGATAAATTATTTCAGGAAAAACATGAACTGAGGGTAGAAAATACATTGAAAGACTGGATTCCCACAGTCCAAAAATATCAGAGCCATTCAGATAATTATCTCTGCATTGGAAAAAGATTCTGAGAGGATTTTCCCTAAATATGAGGTCTTTTATCTGGAAATCCCTATCCGCTAGAGGCAGATAATCTAAATATTTATGGGGGGCATTCAGAAGTGCAACATTCAAAGCCACAGGGGTTTCGATTTCTAGTTCTTGTGGATTCGGAAATAAATTTGGGTTTTTAGTTGAAAAATGAGAAAAATTACAAGTATGGGACCTTATGGAGTGAAATAAAGACTAAATTGTACTGTTTTTTACTATTTTTCTGTGGAATTAAAGAAAAAACCAAGAGTTGTAGGGTTCGACGGAAACTGGATAAATACCTGTTTCTGGAAGTGAATAGTAACGAAACAGGTCCAGGAAATAGTTGACTGGTTCAGTGGAAAATCATTTGGCAAAGTAGCGATTGGAAATATTCAACAACTGATTTTGATGTTTTGAAATGGAACACTGGTCGCAACATAAAATGATGAAAACATGTGCATTTTTTTGTTTTATTCACAAAGTCAAGGTTGGCGGGGGTTTTGTTATTTCGGACGGATGGCCCACACAGGAAATGATATTTTGTCGTATGCGGAAGGAGGTAAGTGGTATGTATCGCACCGCTTTTGGGGATGGGTGGTATCTGCCCTGGAGCCGATTCCATATATCTTGTGACGCATGGCAACGAATTGTTCTCAAAACCGCTCCGCGATCGTGTGCTATCGTTCGTCGCGGAGGCCACATATGGATGATGTACGTTGGATGCGCAGGTGTTTAATCGTACGACCGTTCTGGGAGGCGAGATTTATCCGGTGTGTTTATTGCGTTGTGACCCAACATAATTAAATATTATTTAATCATATCGGGAGCAATGGGATTGGTTGGGGAAAGTTGTTATTTAACCGTGGGGTTAATTTAACTCATTTGAATTTAATGCCATACGGTAAGTATATATTTAACCAAGGGTGGGATATATAAATCTTGGGATTTTGTATATTTATAATAATAATTAGGAATGGGTAGATGTTATAGGGGTATTTATATAAATATGCTTTTTAGTTAATATGTGAAAATGAATGAAAAGCACTAAGTATAAAAAAATTAAGATTTTGTATTTAACTTAGGGCTTAAATGGAAAAATGTGTGTTTTGTGGGATACTTGGGTAAGTTTCCCAAGTAAAATAATATTTACTTAGAAAAGACTTATGGAAGTAAATGAATGACTTATGGATGGTTTTAAGCAATTTAGGATTTTTCAATTATCGTGCCGAGGTTCCTATTCTCCAAAAGTCAATGAATGCCTTGAGCCCCTCTAATTTTCAAATGCCTTAAGTACTTAAGGGAAATTAGTGAAATTTTTAGGGAAAATGAGAAGGGAAGTTAATCATTTGACCTTGTTTGCTCAAATTTTTCTGGAAGTGTAATGTCCGCCTTGCAAATTTGCATTAGGCAATATTAAATACATTTATAGAGTTGACATCTTACCATGTAATTCCGCAAATATCATCTACCTACCCTACCTACTTAACCTAGCATTTTCTTCTTTATTAGGTGCACTCGTACCGGCAAACCTTTATCACACCTTTCTTTTTCTTTACATGTAGAAATATATCTAAATCTAACTTTACTACATCCAAGGCCCATATTAAGTCATGAGCTCCTTTATTTACTTTATCTTATCACTTATCTCACAAGATTAAATAGTTTGGTCAAATTTTATTCTCTAACTCTAAAACATAAAATTCAAACATGAACTAGCCAAGCTTAAGCTAAGCTATACTATTCGTAAATTGTGGCATAAGTTACAAGTTGCAATAATTTGTTTATTACATAAGAGCAAAAAGTAGTGGCATTTAGACTTGCACACTTTCCTTGCCTTTCTTTCCAAAGGGGGTTCATTTTCTCACCCTTTTGGCCATTTTTATTCTTTTACCCTTTCGATTTTCTCTTTAGGGTATACCCCTCGTTATATTTTCTAAATTTTTAATTTTTTCGACAATATGGAAAACCTTTGCAACAAGGAAAGGTATGAACATATTACATAGCCCATCAAGTCAATCATGATATATGACACCTATTGGTATAGGAGAATAACACCGGCTCCACTGGGGGATGGCTTTTCCCTGGTGAAAAGTCAAGAACGTTGGTGTAAGTCAAGAACAACAAGTCAATTGTCTCGTAATGATTTTAATCGAAATAAGGAATCTTCTTTTGCTTGTTGCTTTATCAGATACATGAAATTGATACTTCGAAGCTTAGGCCTTCTCTTCGTGCTTCAACCTTAAAGTTACTATGCAATCAAACTTGACATTACAAAGGGATATAGTATGTACATGTTAAAAATAAGGATACATTAAAAGTAGGATCAAAGTAATGTTTCAACATTCACCAATCGGCTCCATATTCAGCTTCGTACCATCCAAGTTTTTCAAAAATATGTGTTGTTTCCTTGTGTAAGGCATAGTAATATAAGGTCCTCCAGCAGGAAGTCAAACTTCCCATGTTTTCCTTATCCCCCTTCTCTCGGAATCCCATCTTAACACTTTGTTTCGAGTTGGAAATCTTTGCCTTGGTTCTTTTATCAAATATCTTCTTAAGCTTCTCCCGTAATACTTGGGATCTTTGATATACTTCCTCTCTAGTCACGTGTGATTGATGGTCCTGCTTATCCTCCTTTGAATATCATTAGGTTCAACTTGAGTTTCTTGAAGTACTTACTATGAAATCCTAAAGATGAAGGAAATAATAACCTCCATGTGCCATAGACTAACTCATAAGGACTGTCCCAATAGATTTTTTTGGTGAGTCTCGTCTGTCCATAGTGCATTTGTAAGTTTCTTGTGCCAATTTTTTCTTGTTTTCCTCCAATAATTCTCTAATAATATTAATGAGACCTCTTGTTGGAGGATTCAGCTACCCATTACCTTGAGGGTAATAGGCTGTGGAATGGCTTAAGGTGATATGGTATTTTTTACAGAAACTTATCATCTTTTTGGATTTGAAGGCGGTAGCATTATCAATTATGATTTTATTAGGACAGCCAAATCTAGATAATATGTTGGTTTCTAAAAATCCTATTATCACGGTATCATTGGCTTGTCTGGAAGGAATAAATTCTATCCATTTGGTGAAATAGGTCCGTGCGCCGTGATCCACTTGTGTTGGCCGGGACGAGGGAGGCTAGATTTCTCCAATGAAGTCCAGCCCCATTGCTAGAAGGCTTTTTCTATGGAAATTGGTTTCTGTGGGTAAATAATAGTTTTCTTCTTGCCTTCAAAAATTTGACATTTATGGCAAGCAATGAAAAATTTATTTTACACGTTGAACAAGGCTAATAAAATCTAGCTCTTAGATCTGATTCAGCTGATTTCCAAAAGAAGGTGTCCACCACGCTCTCCGTATGAAATTCTTGGAGTGCTGCTCATAGTTTATCTTCTAATAAACAATTCAATAGAATACCTTCATGATTTTTCCAAAAATAACATTATCTAAAATACAAAACTTCAAGATGTCATCTTTAAAAACCTCTTCTTTGTCTCCCTGATAACCTTGGAGGAGCTTGCAGGTGTTTAATAGTACATGGGAATTTTATCAAAGATACTACAGAATCTTAAGAAGGCCCGGACTGATTTGTGGAGTCGCCATCCCCTCGTTCGTTATCCAAACTTCATTAATGTCCAGGCTTGAAAATTTGTTTCTCACATGAGCCTGCCAATCCCTGTCCTTTTATAAGCTTTGTAGGTTTTATTTCAATATCATACTCTAATATAGTAGCAATCCATTAACCACTTTTTCCCTCAATTCCATCCTGGGTTAAGATGTATTTGACAATATCATTTGGTACATAGGCTATCACATGGCAATACAATATGTAGACTCTAAAGTCTTTAATGGCTTTTATAAGTACAAAAGATTGTTTTTCCATGATGTTGTATTTTAATGATGCATCCCGCAGTGCTTTACTAAAAAAGGCTATAGGTTTCTCACATCCTTGATCATCGTTTTGTAATAAAACAACTTCTATAGTGTGTTCTGATGAAAATGAAAATATTATGAAGTCTCTATCAAATTGTGGACTTGTAAGGGATCATTCGTCAAAGCCATTTAATTTCTTCAAATTATTGTTTGGCTTCTACCGTCCATTTAATACTTGAATCCCTTTTTAACATATTGCCAAGAAATCTAATTAGTTCAGCTAAGCTAGATAAGGAATCTTCAAAAAATTATTTTTCCTAAAAAAGCTTGAATTTCCTTTTCTTTACATTTAGGTGAGGTATCTCGTAGTATAGCCTCTGTTTCAGTGTGATCAATTCTAACACTATCTTTAGAGATGCTGATATGGCCAAAGAGTTTACCTTCTCCATAACACAAGGACTTTTGATTCAGCAGATACCATATTTTTCGTATTTTAGGAATACTTGTTTTAGTATTTGTCCAAAATGCTAACATTCGATTTAGAAAAAAATGCTGGTTTCATCTAGATATATAACAAGAAAACCATGAATTTATTTTGCAAATGCTATGTCCATTGCTCGCTGGAATGTTTCTCCCGCATTTTTAAGTCCAAATGAATTTTAACATGTATTTGAATGTGCCCCATGGTGTTGTGAGTTGCTCGGTCATCAAGATGAACTGCGAATCCGGGTTATACCCCGAGAACCCATCTAGAAGTGAAATCCTGAAGCACCTACTACCCTTCGTAAAATATGATCCATCTGTAAAGGTACTATCCTTCAAAGAAACCTTTATTTACATTTCTTAGATCAACACATAATCTGATCTCTCAATTTTTCTTCCTAGTAGGTACTAAATTAGGACACTCACTTTGAAAAACCTAATGGGCGCAATTATCTCTCGCTTCATACATACGTTTGATTTTTTCACTAAGGGCAGATGGTTAATTCTTCTTGAGTTTTTGTTTGAACAAGCTTCTAATTTTCTTTAGAGACATTGTATGTTGAATTATGAGGTGTCATATGATTTCAAGTCTTCATATTCTAGACAAATATATCCTCAATCTCTACCAATTCAACATATTTTAGTTTTTGGTCGTGGGGAATATTTAGATAATTTTTTCATTTTCGGATTTTCTGATTCCCAAGTTATATTCCTCAATATCTCGCTTTTAATGGTTCCATCTTTAGGCTTTGAAATATCATTAGAATCAAAGAGATCTTCCGTAGGAGTTAATCCTTGTGAAAATGATTGTCTTTCAAATTAATGATCTCAGATTCTCCTTCCATAATCTCATCAACATCCATTTGTTTAAGGTCCTACATTTATTTGTTGGTGAATTTTGTTGGATCAAGCATTTGAATTGCACTTTCTACTAAAATGTTTGTTTCTTGCTCATTTGTTTGATCAAATTCAATGACTATATCTACATGTATGTTACTGTTAGAAAATTATTCCTCTAGGGTTAGGAAATTATTAATCTTCTCATCACGAAACACTCGCGCTCTAAAATTGTCGGTGTGAAGGCTTGTCTATGCCTAACTTCATTGTGAACCGATGATTAGGTTCGATTGGTAATTTACGGTGTGTCAAGTAAACATTTCCGTACTATGGGGCGTGCAAGTTTTTTTTTTTTTTTGGGATTTTAGCAAGTCAATCTTGTAGAAAAAAGTATTGAGTATCTTGCCAACCGTTCCTCTATATTCTCTCTATCTAGGATCGTTAGTTAGATAGTTTCTTAATCATTGAATCATTAACTTAATCTCAAGTATTTATACCTAATTTCCCTAGTTTTAACAAGTTTAAGACGTATCGTATGAGCTTCATATTCTACCATATTATTCGTGCACTTAAAGTTTAATTTTGTAGGCATGGACTTCAACATGACGTTTTTCAAGGTTGTGCACCCAAACTTCCTCGGCTTCCGCTCCTAATTTGTTAACCAAACCATCAAATTCTCGGTACAATGAATTTGCTTTTGTTCATAATTGGTATTAGAGTTTGAGGAACTTTTTTAATAGTGAGATCCTGTTCTTTACTTTCTTCTTGTTTCTCTCGGGTATGTGATGTTTCCTTGTTCTCGGCATTTCGGATTTGAACACTAGATTTTTTTCTATTTGTAATTTATTTTGGTTTTGTTGCTAAAACTTCTAATTCAAGGAGGATCAATTTTAACATTATAAAGAATAAAATAATTTGTATCGCAGTGTACGGAGTAGATGGGGAAATTTTTCGGGTTTCTTCCGATCAATACTAACTACATATTTCATAAAAGTTTCTTTCCAGATATTTTCTTTGGTGGCCGAACATTGAAATAGTAGCATATGACATGTCCAATTGAAGAGATCCTCACGTTTGCACCCCAAGACCTGGACAATAACATGCCATACTTTGGAGGAATATCTGCTACTACTATGTCCATGAATTTTTTTTTTGCAAGGTATTGAACCATTGAAACACACAAATATTTGATTAATCCTAAACATCTCACCTCACTTGAATTGAAAGAAAAGAGATCTTTGTATGGCCTAGTGATATCTAGGTTTAATTTCTCCATTACAGATTTGGGCATTAGATTGTGAGATGCCCCAGAATCAAGCATGGCATTATGACGTATTTTATCATGTATGTTTAAACTTATATAGAATAAAGGAGTTCGTCCATTAACTGGTTTTCCATTACTTCAGGGCCAAAGAGTAATTTGGGTTGGTCATCAAAAACGTTTACTGAGTCCTCACTTCTAGTGATCTTGAGTGATCTATTGATTTGACTTTGGTAGACATCATGTTTAGCTAATTTAGACAATGGAACAACTATTTTTAATTTTCCTACTTCAGCCTCCAGATTAAAAGGTTTTTTAGTCTGAGTTCTTGTATTTTGGAGAGTTGGATTCTCTTTATGTTCTCATATTTCTTCGTATTTTTCTCCCCTTAGGAGTGGGTTGTGGGTTGAAGTTGTTTCCAAATCAACTTCGGAAGTTCTTCACATTTCCTTTGGGAGGAAGAGTATTGGAGAGTTTTTTTATTGGGTTGATTATCGTATACACATCTTCAATAATTGGATTAAAAGGATTAGAATATGATATAGAAAGAATATGTACAGGGGTAGTATTGGTTTTACGTTTGAGGGGTTGTTTTGTAGTTTTTTTTTATTGGTTTTAGGGACATCAATTCTTCTTATCCTCAGATTATATTGCTTGTGGAATTCATAGATGGTCGTATCGTATCCCTCCTTGAAGTCAAATGATTCTCTTGACTGAGTATGGAATTGTTTAATAATGTTAGCTTCTTGATCCTCCTGGGTCAAGAAAACTTGTTGCTCGTTATTGAGTCCCATTAAGTTTATGGTTGTATCTTCCGTTGGTTCATCGTGTACTTGAGGCTGTATGATTCTTCAACCTGGGGTCTAATGTTTTGGTCAAGACCGCCTTTTCCAAATTGTTTTGGTTTTGATTGTTTCGAAATTTGGATTTCTCCTAGCATTTCTGTTGACCATCCCAAGGATCTTTCCTTTCAATTGTTTCTACTCTATCTCCTAGCCTATCCATTCCTTTAATAATAGCATCTAGTTTATGTTCAAGGTCGAGGGTTATTCTTTTAATGGTATCCTCTTCACTCGGCTTTATCTCGTTTAGATATCAGTTGGCTTCAACACCGACAACTATACTTTGAATATCTTCTAAAGTCCTATGAGATCTTTCCCTTGCCGGTATGCCACGTAATCGAATCTATCGTGGAATTTGATTAATGCTAAATATGAGGAGGTCTCGAGGTTTTGAGGGATAGCATTGTAAACATTATTTTACCTAGTGTAGTAATCTTCATAAGCTTGTGTTCCTCTATATTTTCATATTCCGATTAGATTTGAGAGGATATTTCTTCTTTTCCCATATGTTTAAGAATGTTCTATAAAGAGCTTCTAGGTCATTGATACTCGTTTGGCAGGAAGGGTTCTAAACTGTGCTCTAACTTCTCCAAATTTTACCTTTGAACAAACATTCTCATTCTTACATCATTCCAGATTTTATTTATATTAAATGCAAAATATCTACTGTATTTTTTAAAATATAAAGGCAGAAATTAACCATCAAATGGAGTGATTTTACTTTGGTAGTCTTGGGGCATAGCCCCCTGATTGGCCGGTAATACCAAAGGAGCATATATGTTTGCCATTGCGTAGTAGTGATGAAATAACAAGCGGAGGTTTAACTGGGGAGTGGTGGATGGAGGGGTAGAAGGGGTGGTTTGAGGTTGATATGTGTGTTTGAGGAAATGTTGATGAATTTGGGAGAGGGTCAGAGTGACCGCGTAAATATTTGGTGTTCCTTCAAAGGTAAGCTCGTATTGTACCTGAGTTTTTCCGCAAATGTTTTTCAAGATGAAGTAACAAATTCAAGTTGTAAATCTTCAATAAATACGTTCTCAACCATGTACAACTCCGACATTCGGTAAAAAGTTACAAATAAAGAGGTTTCAAATTGCTCATCAAAAGGTTCTTCTTCAAGGTAAATCCACTTCACGTGGTATGATATTGGATCTATAGAGAGGCCGAGAACTAGCAGAACTCTTCGTTCTCCCATCTCCTAAGAATTCAGATCGCATTAGGATTTTCAAACACACGCGGGATTTGGATCAGATTAGCTCCTATGGTAATGAGTCCTTCTCAAGCGGTTTCTATGTGATTTTTTTATGGTTTTTGGTATTTTTGTCTAAATATTTTTAATAATACAACTTCAACAATCTCTTTAAGGTTTTAGATATTTAAATTTAAAATTTTCTAGAAGATTTATTTCGACTATAGAACCGATCAAGTGTTTGAAACCAACAGTTCGGGCTTCATAAAACTAGACTTTCGCAGGATGTAGGATTGGGGTGAAGCATTCATTTACTTATGCAATTGCAAAGAAAAGCATTTCAAAGGCTACCCTCGCTAATTTTAGGCTCCATCTCTACTTTATAAAGTAAACACTAGTAACAAGAAAAATTTTCGTGTCCCTACTGTCGCTTACACTATGTTATCACTCTCGATTTTCCTTGAAGTTGTTTGGAGAAGAGGAAAGGGGTCTCGAGGTAACCAAGCAACCAAACATTTAGGTAGAGAATCTAGCCAATATGTACCTGCAGAGGGCTCTCTTTAATTTGTACCTTTGTTTTGGAAAGATATTAGGCTAGTTATGAAATTTTATGGACTTTGACTGTGTTTGGGTGATAGAATTCAATATCAAAGAGATGATCAACAGTTTAGCCATTGGCTAATGATTCAAAGAAAGATGGCTTGACTCAGATTTAGTTTCTTAACAAGGATGGTTTCACAAAATGGAAAGGTACACCAAATAGGGAACAATTAAAGATATAAAAATGAATGGAATGGAATCGAAATGGGTGAAGGGAAATTAAGAATCCTTCAACATATTCAAAAAGAGGGAACTTGAATGATTATTAATAAAGGAAATTAAGAATTCTTTACCAAATAATCAAAATGAATAAACTAGGAAAACAAGAGCAATTAAAAATTCACCGTTCATACTAGTCTGTGAGGAAAACATTAAGAATAACAAAATGACTGAAGTACGTATTGCACTCAAGCATCTTCGAATTATTCTTTTTCATTTATCATTCGTATATGAAACATAGATGCAAGGTCAAATAGGTATAAAACTTTAAAACAAAAGAGATAGAAAACTTATTGATCCGTTATTTGACTCAAAAAATCCTATGAAAAGTCTCGCATCAATTCTTTATCCAACAAATTTCATACGAAATTTTTCCAACAACACTTATTCCAAAACAATCAATATACACAAGAAAGGCATAAGAATCCACCTCCTTAATACTTCAATTGAGGGAGCATTTATACAAAATTATAGTAAATATCTCCTAACATAGTGAGATATATTTTTAGGATGACTTCATGAATAAGTTACAAGAAAATAGAGATGTATAGTCTCGTAGATAGGAGAAGAATTAAACCGATGTTGTGATGTTCTATTTTTAGAGTGTGTTGTGAGGCACTATGATTAGGCTTGTTGTTGTTCTCTTTGGTAACTCGTGCCGGCTGCCCTATTTTATCGATACCTTTACCGTACCGATGCACTTTGAACCGCTTTCGATCTTCTATTTATCTTTTTTTTATCATTACTTATTGTAGTAAACAATCGGCAAATTCATCCAAGGATATTTTTACAAAATGTCCAACCCGTAGTCCCACCATTGTGCTTCTAGCATTCTCGGTTCTTTGAAGCTTTCTCGTGTCCTACCGCCAAAGCATCCGGCAAAGTAGGCTAAATTGGAAATAAGTGCTTGTTGTACTGTACAACAACCCTCCCTTTTTCAGAAAATTTTAGAAATAAAATTCATTTAGAAATAGGGTCCCTTTCTCTTTTTATAGAAATAAAAGACCGTGAAATAAGATCTAATGTTTTGAAAACTCATCTTTTGTTTGCTAAACAAATTCAACATTCAAAACTTATGATCCGATCCAATATACAAGGCCTTATCATAAAAACAAATCAAGTTTAAAAGTCCAATCGCAATCGGAGAATCGAGATAACCCTTAAAAAGAAGTTTCATATACTATTTCAAATCCTTCGATGCGATTATTGACTTAAATCTTTAATCGCTAAAGAGTTTAAATTTTTTATTTATATAACTCCTATTATGCGGTTACCGCAATCGAATAATCAAAGATATTTCTTAAATAAAATTTTTTATCGGTCAATTGAAATTTCTCGATCCGACGCGCGGTTATTACAATAAACATTTTTAAAAGAAAAAAATCAAATATTTTTGTTCGTTTAAAATCTTATATGGTAGACCCCACCATTAGAGATCGGAAAGTTTTCAATCGACCGACCAATCGAGGCAAACGAATGGTGATCTTTATGTGCTATTCGAAAACTTTCGATGTGATTGATGTCATTTTATTGCATGTGAAAAGTTCGTAGTGGATGAATATTTTAATATTTCACAAGCGCCAAATCTCAATTTGTGAATATATATCTGGACAACGAATCAAATGAATATTGTTAGTGATTTGGTTTTTAATACATGAGTGTGGACTCAAAGGGAGCATTTACGAGATACGAAACAAATAAATAAAAATCATAAGTTCATGAATCATCCCGTTTGAGTTACTTGTTTGTCACGACCGAGATTTTTATTATACCTTGCGTAGCCGAAGAACACCAAGCCCATTCATTCGCCGTACAAAGGGAAGCAATAGGAAACGAAGAAATGTCGAAGAGAGCGAGAAGAAGCAAGATCACGGCTCGAGTTAAGTTCGTTGAGACGCTCAATGGAGTCAAAAGAAAAATCCGTCAAAACTAAGATTAGTCACGTATACATTTCATGCCGGGCTTCTTGGGAATATGACGTGGGAAGGAGTCTAGAACCTATTAGAAAGAGGAAAACCCCAAGGTCACAAAAGAGAAAAAGGTACCTGCCCGAGACGAAGATAGCTCGCATTTCGACTCCTAGGACACGGAAAAATCACGGGTAAAATTACTTGCATCGTAATTGCAGCGTAGCAAGCATCATGCCTTATTATGATGCGTCTCGATGGGCGTGTTTGATAGTGTGAATATTCACACGTAACGTTTGTCTCGCATCCGGAGTGTCTTTTGCCTCGTTCAAAGTGTATGACTTTAAAGGCAATGTATCACCTTCCGTACCCGTGCTGTGTATAACAAGGAGTTTATCAAAGAATTTGCTGATAATAACAAAGTCCAATCTGACCCTATCAGAGATTGAAGAAAGTCCGTAGAAGCATCGAAATGAAGCGTCCTATATGTATTCTGTATCTCCTTTACCTCCATATTATGCCGCCATGATGTGTAGATTATTTGGGCAATGATAATTCAACCAGGGTTTTCTATACAATGGTCCCATTAACTTAGTAGAAGTTGCTGTCAATTCCGACATAATGGATTGGGTTGTTATTCGTTTGATAGAAATGGGCTAAATAGATACTTGAGTACGGTACAAGAAAAAACTGTACGGAAATTCCACTCCCTTTTTCTTTTTGTGCCTATATTCTTGATGCTCTTTGTTTTAATTCAGTTTCCTTTTATTTGATGGAAATGGACTCTTAAAGACCCTACTCCAATTCATATTTATCATAAAATACTTTGGAAGGTTCATTTCCAAGATAATGTATATGTATCCGCCACATTTCCTTATCCTCGTTTTCAAACCATTTTAATCGCTTCCCTCCTAGATTCTCCTCGAAAAGCTAAGGCCGACTTTATCTCGCAATAGGAGATTGGTTTGGGAGGAGAAATTTACAAGATATCGTGTTTTGTAGTATTGTGGAACCACATGTTCTTCTCCTCTTTTTGTGCTGCATGTTTCCTTGCTCAAGAAATTTCTATCACTCATCAGCTAGCTGAATATCTAGGTCTTTGAATAACGGTAAGAAAAGAATGTGGCCTCAATTCCCACTCAATTGTGGCTGCTTTACCTTAAATGATTTCAAGCATGTTGAAAAAGAAGTCTCCAAGGTAAAAGGTTGTAAATTTGCAAACTATTCCCTGAAGACAATATGATCCAAGACAAATAGTACATTTAATGTTATCAGCTTGGCCAAATTGCTCGATTGAGCATGAGCGTATCCGTTTGATGATTTGTTTGTTTCTTTGGATAATTTCCTGAAATTTATGACTCTAGCCAAGTCTAAATTTCAAAGGAGGAAATGAATAAATTTTGTTGTTCGTGTTTAGATTGTTAAGAGTTCCTCTCGGGAATAATTAAGAATTCCAACACAAGGGTCGAGGCAGAAGGTACATCCAAGAAATGCTAGTAGAAACATCTATTGGATAAAGTAATACACAACGCCGTCAACCAGCTAACCTATACACAAAAGCAGTCTCTATTGACAATACCGATGCCCAAAAGGGAAATACCGATGATAAATCCCATCAAAATATCACAGTCAACTGCCGTACAATGAAATGCACAAGTACCCATGATGATGTGTATAATAAAAGGTGGATCGGATGGTAAAAGCACGGAGCGTTAACATAGATACGAAAAGGAAAAAGAAACAACTAAGGAGATTATAGTTTACCGATCTTATGTTTCTTCTCGCTATTAAAACAATATGATCAATTTTCTCAATGGATTGCAAGATAAAGATAAAGATCAAATGTAGGCATGATGTTGAAAATCATTCCCGAACATCCAACATGGCATATTGTATTAAATGTCGAGGAGATCCTCCTTTAGATGTATTTCATACCCCCAAACATAAGGCTATTGTTAGAAGACAAAGGAAAAGAAGGGTTATTTAACAGACATATTTTCTACTCCATCGTAGGAGTTTTTGTTAAAATATTATTTACAAAAACAATGAGGTAAATCCATCCGAAGACCTCACAAAATTATCCCGCATGCAGAGAGCTATAAAAGCGTGACATGGATAATGAAGTTTCTAAAATTTGACAACCTTAAAGACCTTCCCACATAGTCACTTGAAGAGCAAGCTAAGGAAAGTCAAGAATAGATTTACCAATTAAACAACAACTCTAAAATCGTACACTCAGTCCAAAGAGTTGCAAAAACAGTCTGTCGAAGAATAGAAGAAAGTTGATGAAATGCCTCTTGGGCAACAACAAATTTAAATGAAGAAATTTCTAAGTTATGCAAGTCTGTTAAAATGAGAAAAAAATGCAAAAATGATTCAAGAAAAGGAATTCTGTTAACTTTGGATAAGTTTAAAGATTTCCCTAAGTTAAATGTAGAATTCAAAATGTAAGCCCTTGAGGCTAATAAATTATTGTCTCAAAGAATTGAATGAATTTTTAGTAAACCTACGTACAGCAGAACCTTTTTGTGATATTATCATCTTTGATCCAAAATGTTATTTCTCTCGTACAAGAAATAGATGATGTTGATGTAAAGATTTCCAAATTTCTCAATTGGCAAGACACGTAAAAGGGAAAAGAAGCCAATCTTCCTAGAATAGAGGAAAAACACAAAGAAATCTTACTTACACGGGGAACATCGGGGAATAATGAAAAGCGAGAGAGAAATATCAAGGGCCAGGAGTATGATGAATAATATTACCCAATTCATAAAATGACAAATTTTATATCAATCAACTTTATTCTCAGACTGTGTTCTGGTAATACAAGTAAGTACATAAAACTGAAAATGATGGAGAGAAGAAATGAGAAGAAAAGTCAATAAAATCAACAAACTTCAAACAATATCCTCGACAACATGTGACTCATTTAATCAAACCAACAAATCAAAAATCATTATCAAAATTCTTCAAATGCCGTTGATCGTTTGATTCCGTAATTTTCCGATGCCACCTATGCCGGACAAATTTCGCATTCCCGAATGAGTCATCCACCGAGACTCCAAGATAGTGCTGAAGATTTGCAACTTGGCTTCATCAAGCGAGAGAGAAACAAATGAATCGGGCTTTCATTCAAGATAGCTTTTCAATTTAATTTGACAGATTGTAGTAGTAGGTGTAGTAGGATTTTGTTATGTAATTCCTTATTTAAATCCCTCTCATGAATTTAGAGAGGGATCCGAATCTGGGTCATTTTTGACTTGGGGCTAACATTTTTGTACTCCATTCCTATTATATTTCTTATGAAGGATCACATCTATGATTTTTGTGTCGAAATTATCTTTGAAGTGTTGCATTTTGTACTTCCTTGGATTTAATTTACATCTAGGTTACTAGATCGTAGTATCACATTTCATTTGACAATTTTCAAGATGAATGAGGTATTTCTATCTCGTTCACCGGTTGATTTTCTAATATTATATGGTATTCATTTGAAGAATTTGTTATCATTTATATATATTTGGTTTTCAAATTACTCTTTTTATATATCATTTTAGTATAATGGGAATGTTATCTTTTTTATAAGCATATAATGTATACATGATGAATGCAATATAAAGATATAACTCGTTTAATTTCTTAAATGTAGTTTATTTATTTGTTTCTGCATATTTCAATTTGATTACTTCTCAGCCATATTTTCATGGTTATTATTAAGATTGAAACAATCTTGGGTTGTATTCACATAATTACCCTAAGTAGGTAGAATTTCTTTATGAGTATTTAGCTTTGGGACAGATGTTTATTTTCGTGACTTAGTCCCCATTTCACCCATCCAATCCAACCCATTCAGTTATGAAACTGTCCTTAATCCTGGGGCCGCAGCCACCATCCCAAACGAAAAGGAGCTGCCTGCTGTCCCACCGAGTGAGCTTTCCCCAATGCGTGAAGCAGAGATTTAGGCTTCAACATTTTTGGTGCTAGAAGAGGGTCAACTATGAATGGCGAGTAAATCAAAAAACCGCGCACCATTCTCGTAGTAAATTACCCTCCGCTCACCTCGACCTCCCGTTTGCATTCTCGAATACCAAGAACCAAACGAAGAAGAGGATCAACTATCACCGGCCAATCACATCATATTTCGAACAGCTAAGTCCGAGTCTCCTCAAGCCTGGCCTATCATCCATAAACTTCAAGGCTTCTCCATATCACCTCGTAGACTGGCATTCAAGGGCCAGCGTACTCGCAATCCCACCTACCTCATCATTCGATCGTACTTCAAAGTTAAAACTTGGCATTGAACCAAATTTAGGCATTTTACTCGAAGGAAAAGGGCAAAAAAACATTGAAGGTTCTGATAGTGAGGCCTTTTTCTCCATCATCTTCCATCTCTCATCATCTCCAGTTGCGAAGTCAAACACCCACTTCCCCATTACACATCGTTCCCGTGGGTCATCACCCTTCAACAACACAACCTCTTCATTCTTTATTACTAATTCTCCCCAATCTCCTCAATCATCTATTCCAACAACTTCTATTCAAACACCGCCGCTACTACTCCTCCAATAGTCGTTTCTGATAATGGTTAGATCTGGCGGTTACCTGTGGAGCAATTAACATGGCTGCACCTTTACATGATTTTACTGCATAACTCGGGAAATGGCTTCCGAAATTTATCCAGATCTTAACATCCAAGTCAAGAACATAAGCATACACAATCCGAGTTGGCTGCTAATTTAAAGTTCGGAGCTCGCCACGAAGATGTTAGCTCTAGAAATTTGTTTTTACACTCTTCAAGGAGCAAGTGGGTGCAGGATCATGGTACTTTTCATTACCTTCGGATCCATAACAAGTTGGGACATTTTTGCAGATCATTTCTTAACCAAATTTGGAGATGATCACCGCAGCTACTTTACTCAATGACCTCTCAAATTTGAAAATAGAGCCCAGAGAACCCATTAAAGATTTCAACGCTAGATTCAACAAACTTGAACAAAATCACACAGACTACGGCCCAAGAACAAAGTTAGAATAGAATGGTACATAACTTCCTTACCCTCAAACATAGCTATTTTCAGAGACGTAGCCGCAAAGCCTACATTAGCTGAAGTATGAAAGAAGCTATTGTAGTTGAAAAACGAATTACTTTCCGGAAAGGAAAAACGCTGAGGAAAGAAAATCGACAAAGTCACTTCAAAGATGATTCAAAGAAAAAGGCCAAAGATCCATATGACATGGAAGCTTTACAAAGTTCTCAAAACTATGTCAAATGAAATGCTGAAATTAAAAAAATAAGTAGCTGAAACTTCTTACTAAAAACCAGCTCCGAAATTTTAGAAGAAACCAAGTCAATCTAAACCTCCCAATGCAATCTCTAATGCAGAATCAATAGAAGAAGAAGAAGATGAAGACACATCTTTAATATCAGATGAGGAAGATGAGAATGAAGAAATCGTCGAATTACATGGAATGGGATTTTATTCTCCTAATTCCGAAGGTGAAGTAGAGCAAGAAGCTATGCCTCCGTAAGTAATAGGATTAAATCTACAGTGTGAGCTTCATAAAACAAATTTCCAACAAAGAAAAACAAAACTCCAAGTATCAAAGACAAAATCTCTCGCAAAAAGCTTCTCCATTACCTACTCGTAATCGGCCCATCTTCTTTTAATCCTCCCACATCGACAACAAAAGACTTAGTAGTGCCGCATCCTATGAATACAACATTGTTGAGATTGATGAAAAAGATCAAAAGCCAATATTTCTTATACGAACTCAAGAACCGAAACACCAAGCAGGTTGTTATTGAAAGAATTAAATGCTACACCATTTTCTCTTTACCATGCTGCAGAAGCTGGTAAAAGAAGAGAACAAGGTAAGTCACCAGATAAGCGTAGACACGATACCGTACTATTGGAGAAAAGTCAAACTCTCAAACTCCTCCTTTTTCTTTGACTTATGAGATGTACACAAAAATTTGCACAATTGTTCGATTGATTCGGGAGCTTCCTCCAACATAATGCCTACTGTATAAAGCAATTGAATATCGAACTACGTAAATCGCAAGACATATTGTTCAATTAGATCGATCCAAAGTTCAAGTTGTAGGAGAAATCAATTCAAGAACTATCGTATTAGCTTCCGATCCTAGAATTGTCCAAAGAATTGATATTTTCGATTGTCGATATTCCCGAATTCTATGGATTAGTTCGAAGTAGGGACCGGTCACAAACTCAATGGTTATATTGCGACCGATTATTTCTTTACATGTGGTTTCCTCACAAAGGGAACCAAATCAAATCAAAATTGAACGAGAAAAACACATGAGACATACTGCTACCGAGTTTGAACAACCTAATGAACTCGTGGCATTTAAAAACGTATTCTTGGAGGATATTCTCAATAATCATTTCTTGGAAACTTCAAAGCACCCATATCACCTTTTTCTCGTTAATACTTTTGTTTCTCAAGTAGAAAATTTTTCACAATTCCGATTCTTCCACTCCAAATACTTCTGCTGTAATTGTAGATAAGTCAATAGATAAATCTTTGTTTTGGTCATTATATTTTGATGGATCAAAGTCTAGTGATGGAGCCGATGTGATGGGCTTAATGATCTCGTATTAGAGAAAAAGTCCCATGCCGTCATGTAGGCTGTAGTCTTGAGTGTACTAACAATATCAAGTAGAATATGAAGCCTTGGTTCAAGGACTTTATAAAGCTAGGTTAGGATGTTAAATACTTGAAAGTCTTTGGTGATTCCGAAATTGTCATAAAACAAGTTAGGAATACTATTCGTTGCCTTTTAGACATCTTAAACACTATCAAACCGTAGTACAAGATCTTACCACTCATTTTTAGCATTTAATATTTCTCCTATTCTAGAATCAAAATACATCGATTGACTTGTTAGCTAATGTTGCATCTAAACTCCCATCACACAAGACTCCAAATCGATAGGTTTTCCGTAGAATTAATTTTTCGTCCATCGGTCCTGCATAATGTCACAATCATGAAGCTTTTATCAAGGATCAAGATATTTTAAATTTCATGACTTCAGAAATCATATGATGAGCAAATTATTGATGTTAAAGACCATTTGGCAAATTTTCCTTACAAAAGTTAAATGAAAATCCTATTCCGAAATCGTTGTTAAATTGAGGACTTATATGATAGACAAAAAGAAAGATGATTCAAGAAAGTCACTAGAATACCAAGCTTCAAAGTTCCACTTTGAAGTTTGAATTAGTGAATTGCCCGTATCTCCAAACTTCAAAAATGTTAATTTAGGACTTAATTTAACATCGAAGAAATGAATGCTTTCATTAAACTTCAACAAATATAAAAATGTTTTCTCTTGGAATTATGATGATTTAAAACGTATGATACTTCAATTATTCAACACACAATTCCAATGCTCTCGACATTAAACCCGCCTGGCACAAAACTTACAAAAGTCTATCCAAATCTTGAAGGCCAAATCAAAGCAGCAGAACTTAATAAACTTTTAAAAGCCAAAATCATTTTTCCGTCGTGCACTCCAATTGGGTTTCCAATATGGTACCGTAAGGGAAGAAAAATGGTGATATAAGAATCAGACACTTTTAAATTTAAATAAGGCATGTTTAAAAGACAATTTCCCATTGCCAACCATGGAACAAATACTTCAAAAGGTAGCTGTCTCCGAACTTCTATGTCCTTTTCGATGGATTTTCAAAGGCAGAATTCAAGTCTTAGTTCATCCGTATGACAGATTGAAAACAACTTTCGTAACAAAATGGGGAATCTCAGGGGCGATTTTAAAATGCCTTTGGTCTAATAAGTGGCAGATAAATCCTTCTCAAAGAGCTATGGAGATAGCATTTAAAGGTCTAACTCAATAACAGTTGGAGTTTACCTTGATGATACCAATATTCTCAAAAAGAGAACCTACCAATGCATGATCTAAAATAAAATATTTGAAAGATGTAGAATACTTGGTATTTCCTTAAATCCAAATAAATCTTTCTTTGCGGCTGATGAAGGAAAACTTAGGATTTGTTGTGTCAAAAGATGAAGACATTGGATCCGTATAGAGTAAAAGAGATTGGAGTATTTCTTTACCTCATAACAAAATCCACGCAATCATTTCTCGATACATCAATTTTGTAAAAATATTCATTCCCGATTTTTCTTAATTGTTTTACCTATGCAAAATATGATCAAGAAGAATTCAAATATTCAAATGGGGGCATAAAGAAGGAAAGGAAGTTTTTCCTTTTGAGGTAACTCAAACAAAAAGAATCATTAATGCACCCGCATTGAGTACCTGCATTTTTCTAAAGATTTTATTTTTTATACCTTAGCCACAAGAGACATCCTATAAAATGTTTTTTAACATTTGTACTACTGAATAAAATAAAGCACCAATTTTCTTTCTTTAGTTCAAATCATAAGGAGCTGAACCGAATTATTCAAGGGTTAGAAAACAAGCCTTTGCTTGTTCAAATCAACTGCTACTTTAATCTTTTCTGTTAGAAACTCATACAAAATCATTTGCCCCATTCTCAGTGAGACAACTATTAATTTAGGGAGAGAAGTAGGGAGAAAACGAACAACTGTAAAAATGTTCTTTACAAGATTATGATGTTGATATTAAACCGCCTAAGATTGTTAGAGGACAAGGTTTTTTATGCATTATTAGCAGGAGCCCACAACATACCGTAAATGAAGATTCAAATCAAGATATTCAAGTAACCGATAAGTATTACGCATTCTCAATTCCCGTATGCTGATTCATCTATTTCTAAAATGGGTATGCTCCTTCGATCTCAACTATAAGAAAAAATGTGCTTTTAAGATTAAAAGCTATTAAATATGAGATTTATTGGAGGGCTGTAGCATATTTAGAAAAAATTACAAGGATTCAATTTTATTAAGATGTCTCTGGTGACCGAAGCCAAAAAGGTTTTGTAGGAGTCGCATGATGGACCAGCAGCAGAGGTCATTATTTCTATGTGTATACTAACCCACAAAATAATTCCCTACGGCTATTATTGGCTCATTTTTTTAAAGATACACATGACTATGTAAGAGTGCAGAATCATTAACCGTAAGTGGAAGACAAAGGAAACCAAATTTTTCTGCAACCAAGTATTGAGCAACCATTTGAACAATGGGGTTTGACATTATTGGTGAGATGGTACCTCATTCTTTCCAAGAAGCACAAGTACATTCTTACCGCAACCGATTACTTTACAAAATATAGAGGCAATCCTTTGAAGGTAGTCAAATCCGATGCAATTATTGATTTCAGACTCATTCTGCAGATTACAACTGTTTGTACTCAAGCTTGCCTTTGATAATGCATCTTATTTTTCTCGAGTCAGCTTAATAGAATTTGGTAAGAAAGAGAAAGACCAAATATTCGCAAATTATTACCCACAAGGTAAATAGGCTTCACTGCAACTTACACCAAATGCAAAAATCTCAACAAATTATTAAATGACTATTGATCAAAATCAAAAGAATTGGAAAGGCTAAACCTGAATCTTTGCATTATGGGCTGATCGTGACATCGAGAAAGCTTCAATAGGAACTTCACCTTAATTTAGTTTATGGAAAAGAAGTCAGTGTGATACCATCAAATTTAACTCTTCCATCAATAGCCCTAGTACAATTTATTGAAGAAAACCCTTCATCTGATTCAATTAAGATACGATCAAATCCTTAAACTAGAAGAAGAAAGAGATAAAGCTAAAATTGTTCATGAAAACACTGCCACTTTGTAAATCTTATATTTTAGATGCAGTTCTACCGGCTCAAAATTTTTGTCAATCGGTGATCTTTGCCCTGTTAAATGGACAAGGCACATGAAGAAAGGGCATACCAAATTTCGAAATGTGGCTTGGGACTATTTCAGACTGAAAAAGATAAGCTCAAATACATTCATGCCTGATTTACCCAATGCAAGAGAGAATCTCTCTTCCCCGTAAATGGGCTTATCTGGAAGAAATTCTTTCTGAAGCAAGGATAAACCCCTTCTTAAACTCGTACACATTCCTTTCCGGAAAGGTTTTAATTGTTTTCTTTTGCAAACAGCGGTTGTTAGTAAGTCTCTTATTCGACTATTTACTTCGATAGAAATTCTTATTAAATAACATTACAAATATTTATTTGGTGTAATGAGAATTTTTAAAGAAATGGATTATATTCTTTTGATAGTTTTAATAAGATGTTAAACTTTTAAACATCAGATTTAATTATTTGCATGATCTTTTGAAAAGCCAGAGGGAAATGTAAATCATTATAAGTTTATTAAACAGAGAAAGTTTTGTCTATAAAGTAAATATTATTCAAGTCTTGGTACCTTTAAAACTCGAAAAAATTGTCATCCATTTATTCTTATGACAAACTAGGTTCACCCCATTCATTTAGATTGTGATTTTTTAGAATATAATTTAAGAAATTATGTTTAAAAATTTTTCATGAGATAAGAGGTCTCATCATGAGCTGACTTAACATATTCATAAGAAATAATAAAAACTGACATTACCACCGCATATCAAAACAAAAATGGCTTTTCTTTATAAATAATTATATGATAAAGGGTCCTAATTGCCGTGTTTCTACCTTTGTTCCTACTTAATTATAACTATTGAATGGCATTGTTAAATAAATCGCCACTAAAACCCTAA
The DNA here is from genome assembly GCA_034641835.2 of Pinus albicaulis. NCBI lineage: Eukaryota > Viridiplantae > Streptophyta > Pinopsida > Pinales > Pinaceae > Pinus > Pinus albicaulis. Next base: position 356,049 of record JAXQQM020061426.1, on the reverse strand, counting down.
TTAATGGGTTTTAAAAATTAAAAAATAAATAAAGACAAAACATGATAATATATCTTATGAATTTATCTTTTAAAAAGTCATAATCTTAGTTGAATGGGACAATGAATAGTTAATGGTTAAAAGGTAAACTTGCCGAGACTATGAACGCTATAGAAGCAAGAGGCAATACCTATGACAATAGGAGTATATTATAAACCAAACTGAGAATCAGAATACTATTACATTGGCTCAATCAAAAGCTTAAGATAACCCAAAATAAGTTTATTCTCAAGAAACTAGAAAGAAATTGTTGGATGAATTTTATTTTTCATAAGTTAGATTTATTTTTGATTATCCTATGACAGTTTTCATTATCCTTAAAAATATTTGCTTCTACTAAAATATAGTATTCATTTTATTTTTCGCAGATAACTGGTTCTTTCTGACCGCCAATTGTTTGGCATCAGTATTAAACAACCCTCCTTAAAATTTTAGAAAATAAAATTCATTTAGAAATAGGGTCCCTTTTCTTTTTATAGAAATAAAAGACTTGAAATAAAGATTCATTGTTTTGAAAACTCATCTTTTGTTTGTTAAACAAATTCAACATTCAAAACTTATGATCCGATCCAATATACAAGGTTTATCATAAAAAACAATCAAGTTTAAAAGTCCAATCGTAACGGAGAAATTCAGATAACTCTTAAAAGAAGTTTCATATACTCATTTAAAACTGGCGCATTAGTTCGACGGAAATCTTTAATCGCTAAAGAGTTAGAAGGAGCCATTAATATAACTTCCATCATGATAAAGTACACGCAATCGAATAATCTTATTTCTTTATCAATTTTTTACACACGAAATTTCCCGATCCTGCCTGCGTTATTACAATAAACGTTTTTAAAAGAAAATCAGTCACTTGTTCGTTTTAAATCTTATACAGTAGACTCCCACCGTATTAGAGATCGGAAAAGTTTTCTAATTTTAAATCAATTGCCAATCGAGAAAAACGAATGGTGATCTTTATGTGCCATTCAAAAACTTTCGATGCGATTGATGTCATTTTATTGCATGCAAAAATTTCGTAGTGGATGAATATTTTAATATTTCACAAGCGGCAAATATCAATTTGTATGAGGGCATTCAATAAATCTAATCAAATTAATATTGTTAATGATTTGGTTTTTAATACATGAGTGATTCAAAAGGGAGCATTTAATATGTATAATAAATAAAATAAAATCATAAGTTCATAAATCATCCCATTTGAGTTACTTGTTTGTCACGACCGAGAGTTTATTATTCCTATGAGCCAAGAACACTAAGCCTGCTCATTCACGTATGTAAGTGGAAGCAATATAAATGAAGAAATGTCGAAGAGAGCGAGAAGAAGCAAGATCATTGCCCAGCTTAAGTTCGTTGGAGACGCCACGGTTTTAAAAGAAAAGCCCACAAAACTAAGATTAGTCAAGATACATCAGTGCGGGCTTGGGAATGGCAAAGACGTTAAGAGCCTTAGAACCTATTAGAAAGAGAAAACCCCAAGGTCACAAAGAGAAAAAGCATCGGTTCCACGAAGATAAATTTCGTATTCTGACTCCGAGATCACCGAAAATCACTTCAAATTCATTTTTGCATCGAATTGCAAACATAGCAAGCATCATGCCTATTACAGGACATGTAGCCTTTTCGATGGGTTATTGACAAGGCAGGAAGATTCAAGACAGTAACGTTTGTCTTGGAGCATCTGGGAGTGTCTTTTGCTTCGTCTTTGTTGCAGACTTAAAGGCATGTATCACCTTCCAGACCACAGAGCAGTATAACAAGGATTTATCAAAGACTTTGCCGATAATAACAAAGTCCAATTTGACCCTATCGCAGATTGGAAGAAAATCCAGAGAAGCGTCGAAATGAAGCGTCCGGTATGTATTCCCCGTAGATTCCTTTACCTCCATATTGCTATGCCGCTGCCATGATGTGTAGATTATTTGGAAATGATAATTGGCCTAGGTTTTCTATACAAATGGTCCCATTAATCCTAGCTTTCGTCAATCTTCACATCATGGATTGGGTCATATTCTGTCTGAGCAGAATGTTTTATATATTGAGTACGTACAAGAAAACCGCCGGAAATTCCATTCCCTTTTTTCTTTGTACTCATATTCTCGGCTGCCTTTCTTATTTAATCAAGTTTCTATTTGGCTGAAATGGATTCCCAAAGACCCTACTCCAATTCATATTTACCAAACTACTTTGGAATGTTCATTTCCAAGATAAATGTATACAGTAACCTCTCCATGGCTTCCTTATCCCTATTTTCAAAACCATTTCTAATCGCTTCCTCCTGATTTCAAAAAGCTAAGGCCGACTTACTTCCGTAACAGAAATCACTTGGGGAGTGAGAACTTGGGACATAAGTATCGTGCTTTGGGGAGTAGTATTGTGGAACCACATGTTCTCCTCTTTTTGTGCTGCATAAATCCTGTCACAGTTTCCTTAACAATTAATGTAATGAAGGAATATCTAGGTTCAATAACAAGAAGAAAAGAATGTGGCCTCACTCCTACTCAATTGTGGTCAACATCAGCAAATGATTTCCCAAGCATGCCGAAAAGAAGTCTCCAAGATAAAAGGTCGTGTGTACTCGCAACCATTCCCGGAAGACAATATGATCCAAGACAGATAGCATTTAATGTTATCGGGGCTTCAATTTTATAATTGCTCGACTTGAGCATGAGCCGATCCGTTTGATGATTTGTTTGTTTCTTTGATACTTCGAAATTTATGACTTAGCCAAGTCTAAAATTTTAAAGGAGAAATGAAATGAATCTTTTTTATCTGTCAAAGATTTCATACAGTCTTCTGGACTAATTAAGGAATTCCAATACAAGGGTCGTATGTTTAAGGTACATCCAAGAAAACGCCAGAAACATCTACCGGCAAAGTCATTAAGCACAATCGGTTGTCAACCAAACCTAACCGTACATACTCAAAAGGTGGCTGCTATTGACAAGCCTCGATGCCCAAAAGGGAAATACCGATGATAAATCATCAGTTGACTGTCAAGAAATAACGTCGTACACGAAAAATGCACAAGTACCGATGATGATGTGTATAGCCAAAAAAAAGGTGGATAGGATGGCAAAAGCACGGAGCGTAACATAGATACGTAAAAAGGAAAAGAAACAACTAAGGAGATTATAGTTTCTACCGATCTTAATTGTTTTCTTCTCGCTTATTAAAAACAATATGATCAATTTGCTCAACACTGGGATTGCAAGATAAAGATAAAGATCAAACGTATGCAGATGTTGAAATCATTCCTGAACATCCAACAGCAGTATATTGTATTAAAGGTTGAGGAGACCCCTCTTTAGATGTATTTATGTACCAAAACATATGTACATGAAAGAAGAATAAAGGAAAAGAAGGAAGACAATAAAGACATATTTTCTACTCCATCGTAGGAGTTTATGAATATTATTTACAAAAAAAATATAAATCCATCTCAAGACCTCACAAAATTATCCTGACAGCAGGAGCTTACAAGTACGTGACGTTCTGATAAAGCCGTAGAAGTTTTCACCGATAACTCGAAAGATCTCCACATAGCTTCACTTGAAGAGCAAGCTAAGGAAAGTTAGCAACAACATTACCCAATTGTAACAAAAATCGCAAAATCAGACACTCGTGTCCGAAGAGTTGCAAACAACACAAGAAAGAAGAAAGTTGATGAACAGCCTCTGGGCAAACAACAACAACTAAATGAAGAAATTTCTAAGTTACAAAGTTCACAAATGAGAAAAATGCAAAAATGATTCAAGAAAAGGAATTTCAAGCAACTTTGGATAAGTTTAAAGATTTCCTAAGTTAAATGAATTAAAATGTAAGCCCTTGAGGCTAATAAATTATTGTTCAAAGAATTGAATGAATTTTTAGGCAGTGCCGTTTGCTGTGTTAACCTTTCGTGATATTGATTATCTTCTTTGATCTCAAATGTTATTTCTTCGATAAGAAATAGATGATGTCATGAAAATATTTCCGAATTTCTCAATTGGCAAGACATAGAAAAAGGGAAAGAAGCCAATCTTCCCGGGAATAGAGAAAAACACACAAAGAAATCTTTATTTACACGGGGAACATCAAATAATGAAAGCCGAGAGAGAAATATCAAGGGCCAGGAGTATGATGAATAATAGCTACTCAATCTATAAATGATGTACTATACTCAATCAATCTCATTTCGATCGTGTTCCCTGCAAGCCTAAAAGAAAACCGAAACAGATGGAGAGAAGAAATGGAGAAGAAAAGTCAAAAAATCAACAAACTTCAAAAATATCCCGACGTATGTGGACTCATTTAATCAAACCAAACAATCAAAAAAAGCTTATCAAATTTTTCAAATGCCGTTGATTGTTTGATCTGCAATTTTCCGATGCCACCTATGTCGTATACCGCATTCCGAAATGAGTCATCCAAATGAGACTCCAAGATATGTTGAAGATTTGCAACTTGGCTTCATCAAGCGAGTAGAGAGAAACAATGAATCAATTTCATTCATGATAGCTTTTCGCTTTTAATTTGATAGGATTGTAGCAGTAGTAGTAGGATTTTGTTATGTAATTCCTTATTTAAATCCCTCTCATGCATTTAGAGAGGATCTGAAATTGTAATAATTTTTGGATGGCTAACATTTCTATACTCCATTCCTTATTATATTTTATGAAGGATCACATCTCGCATTTTTGTGTCAAATTATCTTTTTTGAAGTGTTGCATTGCATCTTTTGGATTTAATTTTACATTGGAGTTACTAGATCAGAGTATCACATTTCATTTGACAAATTTTCAAGATGAATGAGGTATTTCTATCTGCTCACCGTTGATTTTATCCTGCCATGGTATTCATTTGAAGAATTTGGTGATCATTTATATATTTGGTTTCTCATAACGATTCTTTTTATATATCATTTCCGAGTATAATTGGGAATGTTATCTTTTATAAGCATATATAATTGGTATACATGATGAATGCAATATAAATATTATAACTCACACTCTAAACAGTTATTCTGACAGCCGCATATTTCAATTTGATTAATAATACTTCTTTTTCATGGTTATTATTAAGATTGAAACAATCTTAAGTTGTATTCACATATAATTACCCGGGTTAGTAGTAGAATTTCTTTATGAGTATTTAGCTTAGATTAGATAGTTTTATTTCTGTTAATTTAGTCCCATTTCCACCCATCCAATCCAACCCATTCAGTTATAAGGAAATTGGCTTTTTAAATCCAGTCGGAGCCACCATCCCAAACGGAAAAGGAGTTGTCTTAAGGTCTCGACCGGGTGGTTTTCCCCAATGCGTGAAGCATAGATTTTCTAGGCTTCAACAGTGCTTTACCTCATGTTCGAGATAAAACAAATTTTCTAGACTGTCATGAAGAATTTTTCCTGTAGGAAATGCTTTTGCTGGTGATGAACTTGTTGATGAATTAGCCTGGTTTTGTACATACTTATTCAATTTCTCAACATAGCTTTGATGACTCATTAGTTTATCATGAGAAACTAAAGGACTTGGCAACCCTTTACTTTGCAAAATATCAAATCTTTTCGTAAAAGAATTAATTTCCTCCTGCATATCATGGCATCTTCTTTCTAAGTTTTGCATCAGATTTATTTTAGTAAAAACCTTTTTTACCTCCAAAATTGTCCCTGTTATGTATTGGATGCCTAGTTCTTCAAGCTGAATATTTGTTCTTGGTATTTAAAAACTGTAAGAGCTTCCTGGCTTCTTCAGGCATATTTCCTAATTCTTCCCTTGCCTTTTGGACTTCTTCTAGAGCCAGTTTAAATAAATCATTGTGTTCATATATTATTTTGGATTGATGGCCAGACATCATCTATTGATTGAATGATGTTGTCCCAAACAATTTCCTTTATTTCATTCAAAGGTTTCTCCAATGTGAGATATTTTTCTAATTCTTTCACCAATTTTTCTAACCTATTGATCTTTGTTGTCTTTTCTGCAACATTTATCTGTGAGAGATCATACTTCTATTCCAAGGTAGTAAATTGTAACTTTTCTTTCTGGAGTTCTGTAACTTGGAGCTTCAATTCCTCCATTTATTTTATTAGTTCTTCTGTGCTTAAATTGTCAGTGTTACCCTGTGCTAGTCCCGCTGTCTGCCCTGTTGTTGTTGTACCTGTAACCACTTCTGTTGTGGCTGCTGTGATGTTTTATGCTAGTGTTGTTCCAAGGGTAGAAGGGATTGCTGTTGAGACTACTGGTATCACATTGGGAGGCTGAGAGGTCGACTCTCCCTACTTGTCCTTTAATTATTTTTCAAATTCTTGTTCAGTCTCATTCAGTTGCTCATTAAGTTTTAAGAGAAAATCCTTCAGTTTTTCTTCATATTTTTGCTTTAAAAACCCATCATTTTGTGGGTGCCTTGAAGGTGGTAGCTTTAATTTTTTCCTTAGGGCTGAAATATCATCATATTTCTTTTTTATCAAGGCTTCTGTAGCCTTAACATCTTTCGGATTATGACCCAATCCAATAATTATTTCTTCCAAATATTTTATTCTATTATCCTTGGCCTGGGAGGAAGCTTTTTCCAGGTGCAGTTGAGCAGTTTTATTATCCAAGGAATTTTGTAATCTTTGAGCCATCATTGAATTATCAGTCAAAGTTGAATAAATCATCTCTCTAGTTTGTTTGTGCATTTCAATTTGATCCAAAGTATGAATATCCTTTTCCATGAATTCAAAATTGGTTCTAACATAGTCTATTGCTATTTGAGGTTGTTGTACTTTAGGCTTGAAATGACTCATCACCATTTTACCTTCCTGAATGTCATAGGATGAAATCAATCTCTATTGATTTTTGGGGGCCGTCTTCAAATATTGATTATAAATTTGAATTCTTAATGGATCATTTCTGGCTTTTATGTTTATAAATGTCTTCTTAATATCCCAAGCATCCTTCACTGGTGGTCTAAAGGATGATACCCTTGCACTTTTTTGTCTTTATAACTCCTTTCTCTGTGAGTTGGTGGATGTCCCAATAATTGTGAATGTTTGTTGGCTGTGTAACCCTTCTCTCCTCTGACTATCAATGGTCTCTTCAACAAATTATTCTTCTGAGAGAGGATTTAATCTTTGCCTTTTCATACCAGGCTGTTCTGAAGGTCCACTGATAGGGGTAGCCATTTCTGCGTCTCTCTTTTTAATTTTTTCCTCATTGAGGGGAGTTTGCAAGATTGGAGTTTCTACCACATTGATATGAGTGGGAGAAGTATGTATTTGGGCCTGCTCCTTTGAAGTTTCGGGTTGCTCAGACATTGTGAATTTCTCTATGTCCTGTGTAATAATCTAATTTTCCTTAGCTTTGGATTTTGCTGTGGTTGGTGTGCTGATTTCTTGTAACTGTTGCTAAGAGGTTCCAGTAGAAGAGGGACCAATTCCTGATCTTTGAAGCTACCGAAAAGAATCCAGGTCAACTATTTTCTCAAGATATTTCATAACATTCTCAACATTGACCTGTTCACTATCCTTTTCTACTAGGGTCCCTTCCATTCATTCATCCATGTTTGCAAATTGTTCAATCTCTGGAATCCTATAGTGAAGGTCTGGTGACAATCTATTTTTCATTCACCTATAACATATAAAGCTGTTAGGGTCATAAGGTACCCACCAAAAAAAAATTTGCAACTTGAGATAATCTTCTAAAATTCTTTCTGCTTCTTTCCCTGCATCCCTAGTATTATAGACAAAAGGGGCTAATTGAATCTCGATCCTGAGCTGAGATTTTTTTTTAGCATCACAAAAATGGACTAGGTCTGAATTTATCATTTGTCTAAAGTATTCTAAGGCAAAGAGCCTCATCGGAACATACTTTGGTAACTTGAAAGGATAGAGCTCAAACCCATATATCCTAATTTCTATATGTTTTTTATATAGGTACCAATCACCTACCCTGTATTGCTTGGAGAGTTGGAGGATTTTCTTCATATCACTATTGAACCTAGGAGGGGAAACTCCTTTTAATAAGGTGGTTTCTGGGTGAAAAAATATGTCAATGAATTCATTGTAAGAGTAAGGGGACTCAAAGAAATTATGGAATATTGCAGACCAGAAGATTACAGACCTTGGATTTCCTTTGGGGTCAAGTTTCATGACATGGAAGGGTAAATTATCTGATTGATAGTAGAGCATAAGATGGTATATAAAAGTGGATTATTTAAAAACTCTTTCATCTTCTAGTCTCATGAACTGGTCATGAATTTTATCATCAATGTAAGAGGAAAAGTCATATTTGATAACATGGGGCTATCAAGGAGTAAAAATTGATAACAACACTAGGGTTAACTTATCAATGTATTCACTAGTGTTGAATCTCATTACTGAAGATATCATATTTATTATGAGTCTGCCCATATATGAAAAATAGATATGTCCATAAAGATAGGGGCCTTTGGGTTCATGTTCTTGTAGCATGAAAGTTTGACAAAGGTGATTCAGTTCTTCTTGGGATAAATTTGTGGACTTTTCAAGTAAATATCCCATGGACAGGGGAGTCAGGGCTTGACCAGGATGAAATTGTAACATTTCATTCATAGATTGAGCAGTTATAGGAAAAATAATGGTTTGACTTGGGGACATAACTGCTCGTTGATTAGGATCATAATTGGCATGGCAATGATAAATTATTTCAGGAAAAACATGAACTGAGGGTAGAAAATACATTGGAAGAGTGGATTCCCACAGTCCAAAAATATCAGAGCCATTCAGATAATTATCTCTACATTGGCAAAATATTCAGAGAGTATTTTCGCTAAAGATGAGGTCTTTTATCTGGAAATCCCTATCTGCTAGAGGCAGATAGTCTAAATATTTATGGGGGCATTCAGAGGTGCAACATTCAAAGCCACAGGGGTTTCCATTTCTAGTTCTTGTGGATTCAGAAAGGAATTTTGGTTTTTATTGGAAAAATGAGAAAAATTACAAGTCTGGGAACTTATGGAGTGAAATAAAGACCGAATTGTATTGTTTTTTTGTCTTTTTCTGTGGAATTAAAGAAAAAAAAAAGATTTGCAGGATTCGACAGAAATTGGATAAATACCTATTTTGGGAAGTGAATAGTGAGGAAATAGGTGTAGGAAATAACTGACTGGTTCAGCTGAAAATCATTTGGCAAAGTAGAGGTTGGAAATCTTCAACAACTGATTTTGACGTTTTGCAATGGAACACTGGTTGCAACATAAAGTGATGAAAATACATGAATTTTTTTGTTTTATTCACAAAGTCAAGATTGGCGGGGGTTTTGTTATTTCAGACGGATGACACACATGGGAAATGATCTTTTGTCGTATGCAGAAGGCGGTAAGTGGTATGTATTGGACCGCTTTTGGGGATGAGCGGTATTCAACCTGGAGCCATTGATTCCATAAATCTTGTGACGCGTGGCGAGGCACTGTTTGCAAAACCACTCCATGATCGCGCACTATTTTTAGGTCATGGAGGGCCATGCGATATGGTTGATAGCGGTTGGATGCGGGGTGTTTAATCAGACGACTGTTGGGAAGGCAAGATGATAGGTGTTTAATAAGGGCTGACCCAACATAATTAAATATTATTTAATAATATCGGGAGCAACGAGATTGGTTGGGAAGGTTTTTAATTAACCGTGGGGGTTAATTAATCCTCATTTGAATTTAATGTTATATTATGGTTATATTTTAACCAAGGGTGGGATATATAAAATCTGGAGATTTTGCATAGTTATAATAATACAGGAATGCGTAGATGTTATAGGGGAATTTATATAATATAATTTAAAGTTAATATGTGAAAATGAATGAAAAGAGCTAAGTATAAAAACATTAATATTGTGTATTTAACTTAGGCTTAAAAGAAAATGGGTTTTTGTGGGATATTGTGTAATTTTCCTATGTAAAATAAGGTTTTAGTTAGAAAAAGACTTATGGAACTAAATGAATGACTTATGGATGGTTTTAAGTACTTAGGATTTTTAAATTACTGGGCCGAGTGTCTGGTCCCTCCAAAATTCAAGGAAATGCCTCCAGCCCCTCTAATTTTCAAATGCCTTAGTACTTAAGGGAAATTAGCAAAATTTTTAGGGAAAAATGAGAAGGAAACTTAATCATTTGACCTTGTTTTGCTTGAAATTCTTCCAGTGTAATGTATGTCTTGCACTTGTGATGAAAGTAAATATTAACACATTTAGAGCCATTATTCATCACATGTAATTCTCCAACATCATCTACCTACCCTACCTACTTTAACCTAGGGTTTTTCTTCTTTATTAGGGTGCACTTAGACTGAAAAACCCTTATCACACTTTCTTTTCTTTTACATGTAGAAATCTATATAAGTCTAACCTTATTACATCGAAGGGCTTAGATTAAGCTCTTGAGCTCCTTTTATTTACTCTATCTATCTACTTATCTGCCAAGATTAAACAGTTTGGTTAGATTTTATTGTCTATCTCTAAAACATAAAACTCAAATATGAACTAGCCAAGCTTAAGTTGTTTGACTGTTCACCAATTGTGGCATAAGTTACAAGTTGCAGACAATTTTTTTATTACATAAGAGAAAAAATTAGTGGCATCTAGACTTGTACACTTTCCTTGGCCTTTCTTTCGGTACGGCTCATTTTCTCTCACTTTTTTGGCCATTTTATTATTTTTACCCTTTGATTTTTATTTTAGGGTATACCCTTTTTACATTTTTTAAATTTTTTGATTTTTTTTGACAATATGGAAAAAATTTGCAACAAGGAAAGGTATGAACATATTACATAGCCCATCAAGTCAATAATGATATATGGCACCTATTGGTATAGGAGCATAACAGACCTAACAGAGAGAAAAGGGCAGAATTGAGTGTTTAGAAAAGCAAATTGTTGAATGTTGTGGGCAAAAGAAGGAAGGTGACTAGGCATGGTCGGGAAAAAGGAGATATGATGGCACTGTTAGAAATGCAATAGAATGGGTCAAGTCGGACAAAAAGAGAAGTTATGTAGCAGAGTTAGAATATAACATCAGAAACAGAAAAGGCAGTGACAACAATAGAAAAGAAAAATATATGGCGAACCAAGAGCTGAAAGGGCTAAATTGAAATATTATCGTATCTGTAAATGTAAATTATTTAATTATTTTTATTGTATGTGATGCAAAGGCAAGTCTTCGTAGGAATAGGAAAAACTCCATGAGTGTTGTAATGATTATTTCTCATGTAATAACTTGAACTAAAGAATGAGGAATCAAATGGGTGGAAGGCATAGGGTCATGCTTGTTCACTTCATATTCCATGTAGAATGAAATCAGTGAGGAGTTATCTGTATAAGAGATGTAATATCAATGCAAAGAGAGAGGGTAGAGAATTGCAGAATGGATGAGAGAGGAAGAAGAATGTAAGAGAGCCGCAGGAGGTTATAGAATGTAAGAAGAAGGAGGAGGAGATAGATAAGCCGTGAAGATTCAAAGATGATATAAGGAAAATATGAAGGCTGGAGGACAACAATGAAGAAGGAATGGAATAGAGCTGATATCCAGGTAAATAAGCATCTGTTTTCATTGTAGTTTGAAGAATTTTGTGCTTCCATATCAAGTTGTAGCTTGATAGATGTCCAATTGTAGTTGGCTGAGGTAGGAGCCTCCTCTAGGTTGTAGCCTGCAGAAAATAGATGGGAGTTGGAGCTTCCTTGCAAATTGTAGCTTGCAGAATTGAGGTAGTAGCCTCCTGTAGGTTGGAGCCTACAGAAAATCAGTGATGAGAGGGAGTTGGAGCTTCCTTGCAAGTTGTAGCTTGCAGAATTGAGGTAGTAGCCTCCTGTAGGTTGGAGCCTATAGAAAATAAATGGTGGAAGGGAGTTGGAGCTTTACTTTGCATCACAACAATAATAAGATGTGGTTTTCTCCCTTATGGGTTTCCACTTATATCTATTGTATTTGTGCATGATTTTCATGTGTTGATATGGTGTATCTAATCTGCTTAATACATGATTCTCACATATTAAGATTGTTGTTACATTATGTAATAATTTTATCATGAAATGAAGGTGTAAATAAGTTTAAAGGAAAGTTTTAAAAGTCCATGAATGTGTTAAAATGATTCACCCCCCCTCTCATTTTAAATAAGGGATCAACAATTGGTATCAGAGCAGGTTCCTTCGGTGTAAGCCTTATGGCTTGAAGGAGATTTGGTTGAGTCATGGACTATCAAAATGTACCTATGCTAAATACAACAAACTTTCCTTAATGGAGAGATAAGGTTAAAACAAATTTAATGGCTTATGGACCTGAGGTATGGAAGCTTATATGTGATGATTATTAAACAAACTCTACCTCATTGCAAGAGCAACATTGGAATGCCAAGAAAAAAATTGTGATATATAATATTCTTCATAACAAGGATCTTGATTTAATAATGGATCTAACCTCTACAAAAGAAATCTAGGACAGATTGCATTTCATGCATGAAGTAGACACTAGGGGCTGCATTGTCAAGAAGGAGAAGAGGATCAAGAAGAAGAAAAATTCATGTCAAAAGGAAAATTTTCAATAAAATGAGGTACCTGCTAGTGTGAATGGAAGTAAGTTCCATGAATAAATTATAGTGAAAGAAATAACCAAACTTGACATTGCCTTGACTAAAATAGGAAGATTGAGTAATGAAAACAAAGACCTGAAGAAATTGGTGGAAATATGTGATGAGAAAGAATATGAAGATAAGAAAGAATTTTTTGGCCTGAAGACACAACTTGAAGAAGAAAGGAAAGTATAAGATAGTCTACTAAAGCAAATAAAGGATAAAATTCAGAAGTAGAGAAATTGGAAGAAGAAGTAGTGTGCCTGAGAAAGAAATTAGAAAAATCCCAAAGAGAATTATTAATGAATACTCCTAAAATGACAAGTTATGAACAATTGGAAAATATTCTAAATTCTCAAAGGTATCTTCTCATAAAGGCTGGGATAGGATATGAAGGAGAAACCAGTAAGTCCAGGGTAGAAGATAACAAGAATATCATTTTTGTAAAAGATGTTAAAGAAAAAATTAACACTCAGCAATCTGAGATTATTGCAGCTAGAAGACTGATAGAAGAAAGGAGCAGGGGGTGTAAGTAGCTTAGATATGAGATTGCCTCCAAGGAGACCTCGAAGAAGGCGGACATTAAAAGGAATGATGAAGCAGCTCAAAAGGGAACCACAGAAGCAGAACCGAGCAAGAACTTGATGTGTGATGAAACAAACAAAAACAAACAGAAACATCAAGAGACAAAGAATTAGAGGAAGAAGCAAGTAGTTGCAAAAAGTTTAAATGTTCCTGAAGATCAATTGAACAAGTTTGGAAGACCTCAAAGGCGATTCTTTCCTCCTATGAGAAATGTCACTTGTTTTTCCTGTCACAAACTAGGACATACTGCAGCATATTGTAAGACAAAGGAAATCCAGTCCGAGTAACAAAGGATGCAGAAAATGAAAATAATACCTCAAGAAAAAAAATGGAGAGGACAACCTTCCACCAGGTACACTAATTGATTCCATGGCTACTATTTTTCATGCAATCAATTTGGACATAAATATGTTGAATCTAAATTGTGTTAAAAAAGGGGAACAAAATATTACACATCAGCTCAAACATATTGTGGTAAAATAAGATGTTATGTATGCCTCAAGCTTGTTCACAAAGAAAAAGAATATAAACTACCATATACATTAAAGAAATCTATATAGATTATGGAATTCAATCCAATCCGACAAAACTATGAATCAAAAAGAAGTGCAGAAATTATGAAGAACCGTAATAAATTTTGGAAGGAAAAGAGAAAGGGGGAGCCTGTTAACTCAATAACATAATGAATCCATCACAGTCTCAGGGGGAGTTGCTCTAAGAAGAAACATCCCAGGGGGAGAGAAGTCCATAAATAGTCCCCGTGAAATTTGTCTAAGAAGAGCTCCTTGGAATGAGAACAGCTATAACATCAGGAAGGGAAAGGACAATTTCTCCAACAAAGATCCATAGAGGAAGAAGAATACTTGAAGCACACAATAGCCAACAAGTTGATGGAAGGAGAGAAGGAAACAAGTAGCCATGATGGTAGAGGGAACATCAGCCATGAACATGTAAGCTAAGAAGACATTAGCACATTAAGTGATGAATGGTTAAAATTCCAAAAGTTATGTTTCGAGCTACAGAACTGGGAAGACCCATAAAGGTTGATCACATTGTGCACCATACTCCTAGAATTAACAATGAATCACATTAAGAATGATGATTAAGAGAAGTTCCTATCATCATTATATCATTATATCATTACATCATTCATCTATAAAAATTCCCCTTGGAGGAATTTAGTTAAGTGAATGATAAATCTCTAAGTGATCTTCCCATGAAGATTCCTATTATAGAAATTGAAGATGTCTTCCCAAAGATCATTATGTTAGAATAGTTGAATTGAATATAAAGCAGAATTTATTCTGGAGCAGTCCTAGAAAGGAACATGCAATGACATTCCTTTGAACATAATGACAAAATAAGAAAAATGGTTAATGATGCCAAGATCAAATTCAGTATATTGATGATTTTTGGTGTGAACAGTGGAAATCGCAATAGTAGAAACTATGAAGGTTGCCTTAACTATGGGTTCATGTGCGAGCTGAAGTGAAATATCTACATGGTTTATAAAATTAGTACCAATTGGTATTTGGTACAAGCAGCATGCCTATCAATAGAATACCAAGTGTTATTAGTGGAGTAGCAGTATGGTACAGGTCCTCAGGATCAAAGGATTATGGAAAAAGTACATCAAGGTAGTATAACCAATGTTATCTGCATTATTAAAGCATAAAAGGGTCAATCTAAGGGTAAAAGGATCATTATATTGTTTACACTTGAAGTAGTCTCTTGAGCATTGAAGTAGTATATACTTCTAGATATAATTGCATGCCTTCCTCAAGTCAGTACAGATATATCTTCAAGGCCTCTTTCTTAAGATCATTCATAAAACTGTGTGAAGTCTGTTTTCTGAGATTTCAATTAAACAACTTCAAGATGTTTTGCTGAAGATCATCATGATAAAACAATTGAAGTATCGGAAGTATGAAGGACTAGTTGTGTTAATCTTACAGTTGAAGGTCAAAAGTCTGTTATTGATTCATCAAAAGCATACTTCAGAAGGAAGGATTTTCTGGTATTTCACCATTAAAGAGAGGTTGATTGTTGACATACATACCCCCTTATGTCATAAATAAAATTGCATAGTTGATAAATGAGACGGACCAATACACTAAATGTATCTAGCCTCAAGGGTTTGTTTTGAAAGTACATTGTACAAGTAGTAAAGTCTTTTGGTCTCGTAGATTGAAAGATGTTGTCTAATCTCATAATAAGTTGTAAGCTATGGTTTGATTCATTGTTCGCATCAGTAACAAGGACCTTTCAGCTATTAAGTGTAATATCCATGTCAGCAGAAAATCTCATATCACCACCAACATGAAGTAAAGGTGAACCACAAGTATAAAGGATATAATGGAATTGTCATATTTGAATAGATGTGTACTACAGATATGTGTCTCAGATGAATATCATAATATGGACTGAAGTATATTTGGAGCAGACTTTATATGACGTATGGACCATTCTTAGTACTTTAGTATTATTCCAATGATGCATCTCTGATTATATAAGTTTGGTACTATTTGTTCTATGAAGTGTCCTTATCATCACTTTCAGCTTTATGCAAGTGCGATAATTCTGAGCTTTGGGATGGTATCAACTTATTGTGTATATACATACAAGTTCAATGATTCTCAAAGTGTTCTCCTAGCAACTCTTATACACTAGTTTGGAGCAGCATGGTACAAATTCAGAAGAAGAAGGCCTAAACACAACTCATAGAGAGGAAATGAAAAGATAAAAAGTACAATGGGAAAGGTGTAACCCTTTTCCATTGATATCAAAGGGGGAGTAAAAGCAAGCATAACAAGAAAGGCTCTTCTGAAAAGAAAGCAGAGGAAGACAAGACACTTCTGAGAATGAGAAGGGGGAGGAAGTCCTGGAGGAAGTATTGGAGTATTGGCATCAATTCCAAAGGGGGAGACTATTGGAAATATTGTCATTGATGGAAAAGGAGCACAAAGGAGTAGCACCTGAACTATCACTAAGGGAAAGGAGTAGAGAAGAACCAGGAATAAGGGAAAGGATCATATCAGGAAATAATGTAGTAAGAAAGCATAAAAGAGAGGCAGAGGAGCAGTAGAATGGAAAGGAACAGCATTATACTATCAGCAGAGGTAGTAAATAAGCGAATTTCCCTAAGAAGCAAGCAACACAAGGATCAGAGGCAGTTGAGACAGTAAAGGTAACAGCGAAGCAACAAAAACAGAGAGGCAGTGAATGCAGCTAAGCAAAAAAGGCAGAGAAACACTGAATGTAGAGAGGTAGCAAATATAGCAGAGGCAGCGAATGCAGATAAGAAGGCACTAAAGGAAAAAAAGGTAGCAGAAATAAGTAAAGGTGGAAGAGAAGTAGTTAAGGAAGAATAGGATCAAAGGCAGCAAAACAAGCTCAGAAGAGATCGACGCGTTTAAGGCATGCAACAAGGGAAAGAATCCCAAGTCGGAGTGAATATCAAATAGAAGAACAAGCCCAGGAGAGAATCACGTTGAAGAAAACAAAAAAATCTCAGAAGGAGTAGCATCGAGGAACTGGTGTCACAGAGCGGCACAACGTAAACAAACAGAAAATAGACTAAGGCAGAGAAGTCTTTGAAGAATTCCAAGTGAGGTGGTTGGACGTTCACGATTAGATCGCAACAACAAAGGCAAGAAATGGATGGATATGATTCATCGTAAGATAAGTGAGGCAGAAATACAATTGAATTTCAAACAAAAACGAGGACCATAGATCTGGGTAAATCAACGGTGATGATCACATCAGCGGAAATTAGATAAAAAATCGGAAGCAAGACCAATGGATAGTGGGACAATGATATTGCAATAGCCAATATTGCGATAACTGATATTGTGATGCGAAATTGCGAACTGCGAAGTACAAAAGATGACGTGGCAGATGTCGTGGCAGTGGCGTGGCAGCCCTGTGGGGCCCAATCGGATATCGCAACTCACAAGCTGAAGAGGATAAACACTCAAGAATCATGTTGGAACACCGAAGTACGAAGTGCGGTAATGAGGCAGATGCGATATAGTTCAAAGCTAAAATCTAAAGGAATTGAAGTCTGGCTGTGGGACCCAATTGCATATCGCAGATCACAAAGCACAGAAGAGATAGCACTTGTAAACCATTTTGAAAGGTAAAATTGCCGAACTGCGATAAAGGGGCTAGATGCGATGCAGCTCAGAGCTATTACTTAAGAGATTTAAAGTCCAGGAGTATGGATTTTCCCTTTGTAAATCGAATCAGAGAGAAAAGGAGTCATATAGCAAAGAACGATCTAAATACCAAAATGCAATAGAAAGTGGATGCGATGTAGTTTCATAGTTAAATTTCATAGGATTTCAAATCCGGATGTAAGGCCTTTTTTCTTGTTAATAAATTGCATCGGAGAATGGAAGAGCTGAATATAACATAGAACCACGCCAAAAACGCCGAAATGCAATAAAGGAGGTCGCATGCAATTTCATTCAGAAGTTCCATTGTAATACATTACAAATCCAGGGTTCTCTATGGACATGCCTATTTACAAAGAACTAAAGCTAAACAAAGAGTTGAATCAAGTGTGCGCAAAGGAAAGCTTGAATGCAAGAATTGACTCAAGTAAGTAATAAGACCTAACACTCGTGCAGAATAGTGGTTGATGTGCAGCAACAATTTATGAAGAAAAATTTGAACACGGTAGAGGGACTCGGGTAGAATAAGACCCGACACTACATGTAGAGAGTAAAGAAGTTCCGCGTTGGTCATGGAAGAAAGTATGAACCCGAGTATAAAGGCTCGAGTAAGGACTCGACACAGAGAAAAGGGCAGAATCAAGTGTTTAGAAAAGAAAATTGTTGAATGCTGCAGGCAAAAGACGGAAGGTGACTAGGCATGGTCGAGCAAAGGGAGATATGATGGCACTGTTAGAAACGCAATAGAATGGCGCAAGTTGGACAAAAAGAGAATTTATGATGTAGAGCTAGAATATAACAACAGAAACTGAAAAGATAGTGACAGTAGCAGAAAAGACAAATATATAGCGAACCAAGAGTTGAAAGGGCTGGATTGAAATATTATTGTATCTATAAATGTAAATTATTTAATTATTTATATTGTATGTAATGCAAAGGAAAGTCTCCGTAGGCATAGGAAAAAATCCATGAGTGTTGTAATGATTATTTCTCATGTAATAACTTGAACTAAAGAATTGGGAATCGAATGGGTGGAAGGCATAGGGTCAGGCATGTTCACTTCATATTCCCTGTAGAATGCAATCAGTGAGGCGTTATCTGTACAAGAGATGTAATATTAGTGGAAAGATAGAGGGAACAGAAATGCAAAATGGATTAGAGAGGAAGAAGAATGTAAGAGAGATGCAAGAGGTTAGAGAGTGTAAGAAGAAGGAGGAGCAAATAGAGAAGCTATGAAGATTCAAAGATGATATAATGCAGATATTAAGGCTAGAGGACAGTAGTGAAGAAGGAACAAAAAATATCTGATATCTAGGTAAATCATCATGTGTTTTCATTGTAGTGTGAGGAAGTTGGTGCTTCTATATCAAGTTGTAGCTTGATAGATGTCCAGTTGTAGCTGGCTGAGGTAGGAGCCTCCTGTAGGTTGTAGCCTGCACAAAATAGATGGGAGTTGGAGCTTCCTCGCAAGTTGTAGCTTGCATAATTGAGGTAGTAGCCTGCAGTAGGTTAGATCCTATAGAAAATCAGTGGTGAGAGGCAGTTGGAGCTTCCTTGCAAATTGTAGCTTGCATAATTGAGTTAGTAGCCTCATGTAGGTTGGAGCCTATAGAAAATCAGTGGTGAGAGGGAGTTGGAGCTTGCCTTTGCATCACAAAAATAATAATATGTGGTTTCTCCCTTATGAGTTTCCACTTATATCTGTTGTCTATGTGCATGATTTTTATGTGTTGATATGGTGCATCTAATCTATTGAATACTTGTTTCTCACATATTAAGATTGTTGTTACATTATGTAATAATTTCATCATGAAATGAAGGTGTAAATACGTTTAAAGGAAAGTTTTAAAAGTCCATGAATGTGTTAAACTGATTGAACCCCCCTCTCAGTTTAACTAAGGGTTCAACAGGAGATAAAAACAGGAAAAATTGGAGAAGGATTAGGAGGTCCACGCATAGTCATGGTAGCATTGATAGGAAACATTGTCCCTTTTCCATTGTTGTCAAAGGGGGAGAGACTGAAAACATTAACGAGACAAATAAAGGCACTAGGGAGATAATTTTAAAATTGATTATAATTTCCCAACAACATGTCAAGAATAATGTGGAGATTTGACTCATTTCCATCAATCACTATCAATGTCTAGTGGTGTTTCCATGACTAAAAGAGGGGGCGATTATTTCAAAAAATGTTTTCATTAATGAGAACAAGTGTTGTTTACGTTGAAGAGGATGGTTGATGACAACAAGTATAATTGATGTAAAAATAGATGTCATCTATTAAAGTCATTGAAGCATGAATTTTATTGAGTTTTATATGTAGTTATCATATCTTAATGAGCCTATGAATGGTATGGTTAGATATTCCTTATCGAGACCTTTCTAAAGGTATATAACACTTTGCAGTTCTCCTTCGAGACAAAATATTAAGTCCATTTAAAAATCAACAATTGTAAAGGGCCTAAAACCATTGGGCCAAACCTTCAATTCCCAAATCTATTAACCAAAAAATAACTTATGGGTTGATCCATGATTCAAGAATTAAGTCAATGGAATATAGAAATAAAACATGCAGGATAGATAACAATGTTAAAAAACAATCACCTTTGTGAAAATTAGCTAAATCAGACAAACGTGTTATGAATCAACTGATGGATGTTGCATCTACACACTCAATAATTAATAGACGAGAGCCCCCCAAATACAAATAACCATGGACTCTCATGTGTTACATCATTATTTACTAGAAGAATTGATGTAGTAGTTTCGACACAATACAAAATTTGATTAGCCTAATAACGGTATGTGACAGCTCTGGCAATGTCGAAAGAATGCTTGGGAGAAAATAATTGGATGTTAGGAAAGGAGATGATGTGGCCTGAAAAATCACTTGAATGACATCAACAGCGTGGTGTGGATTCTTTAGGGATCATCACGTGGTCGGTACAATTGGGAAATTTTAGCCAGTGAAAATTCCTAAAAGGTGAGATGCATGGCACCCATCATGATTTTTCATGTGGTATGATTATTTCATGTTGATGTCGTCATGTAAGTGACCTTGGACACCTAAATTTAGGGTTAGATAACATGGTCACATGGGTGACCAAACAAATCAAACTGCAAATATCAAGTGACATGGATGATTCACATGGTCAGCGTTAAAGGGAAAGGGGAAAAAGACCATATTATAAGAACACAATGGTCAACACAAAATATCAGGGTGTCCCCACAAAATTATATATATATATATATATATATATATATAGATAGATAGATAGTCTGATCTACGTGAGGAGATTCATCACATTTGCTAAGTTTACAACCTATAACCATAGGAGTACAAATTGGGGCATCAGATTCCACACCAAATTTATATAACTTTTTTTAAATATATTTATATTTAGATATTGATATGCCTAACTTTGATTGATTTTCTTGTAGTCTAATAAATAAATACAATTCACCAATGTGGAAATTTCAATTTCTCTTTTCATATTGCTTGCATAATTATTTATCATGTAATCATCATCACTACCAAAAATGATATCATCCACATCAACAACAATGATAAAAAATTTAGCTTCTCCAATATTGATGTATAGATTACTATCAACTGAGTTTCTACTGAAACCTTGTTGATGAATAAAATCATCAAATATAGAGTATTATGCCCTTAGATTCTACTTTAGGACATACAAACATTCCATTAGTTTACATAGAAAATATTGTCTTCAGTTAAATAAAAGCCTTTTCTTTGTTCCACATATATTTCTTCATTGAGTTCTCCATTTATGGATGTTTATTTTACATCCATTTGATATAATTTGAACCCTTTAAACTAAGCGAAATCCAAGAACATTCTGATGGCCTCAAGAAAAGGCACTAGATAAAATATTTCATCCAAATCAATGCCTTGTACTTGTGCATAACCTTTGCAGGCAAGTATTTCTTTATTTCTTACTATTTATCCATTTTCATGAAGTTTTTTTATTTACACCAATTGGTTCCAATTATATCTTTGTAATTTTAACTTGGGACATATTCTCATGTTTGATTCTTTTAAATCTAATTCAAGTTTGCATCCATGGATTTGATATAGTAATCATTCTTGTTGTCTTGGGAAAAATTAAGTTGTTCCATTAGTGAAAAAAATTCTATACATTCTTCAGACGACACACCTACATGTTTTCATCTAGTTTCATCAAATATGTTTTTGTTTCCTGGAATTTGATGACTGCAATAATTTTTTTGAACATACCCACATGGAGACTTTTCATGTAGAGGCTCATGTTATTCTCCCTAAAGTTCATCAAATTATTCATCTTCTTGTTCTTTTTTAGGGCATTCTTGAAATACATGAGGGTTAAGCTAAGCTTGAGGGAGAAATTCATTATGTGGAAGCGATTCAACTACTTTCACATCAATACTCTCAATATGGCATTGTATTATTTTTTATACAATATTTAACGCTTCCTTTGATAGGAATATATTTGAAATATACCTTCATCAACCTTGGCTTCAAATTTCCCAAGTTTTTCTTCATTCACATTTATTTAACATTTGTTTCCAAATATTTTGAAATGTCTAACAATGGATAGTCTTCCTCTCAATATATCATAAGCGATTTTGGAAATTTTAGTTCTGATTTGAGCCATGTTCAAAGTATAAATAGTTCTATTTATTACTTCTCCTCAAAATGAATTCAATAGAAGATCTTAAAAAAAAGGGTTCTTGTTATATCTTGAACAATTATATTTTTCATTTAAGCTACATTTTTTTTCTAAGGTGTCCTCGCAATAGTGATGTGCCCTCTAATTCCATAATATTCACATAATTTATTGAATTCATGCAAGGTGAATTCTCTTCCTCTTTCTATCCTTAAGAATTTAATATTTAAGTCCACTTCATTTTCTACAATAGCCTAGAAAATTCTCAAAACTTTTAAATAATATAGTTTTATGTTTAAGAAATCTAACCCATGTGATACTTGTAAAATCATTAGAAAACAACAAAGACTATTTCTCACCTTCTAAATTTTGTGTCCTATATGGTCTATAGAGATACCAGTGAATCATTTTCAATGGTCGGGTAGTTGAATACTCGTTATCCTTGAAAAATACTCTAGTTTCCTTTTGAAGTTGACATGCTTTGGGAACTTCATTATGAGGCTTACAGTTCATAGGCATATCTCCAACATGTTTTGTTCTTGTGATATTCACCATGTTTTTGAAAATGATATGTCCCAACAATTTAAGCCACAACCATATTTCCTTCATTTTTAAAACAAAACATTTATCATTGTTTGATTGATCTAGAATATATATGTTTCCATATATTCTAATATATTTTGGCACCAACTTAATAGCATGTACATTCATGGTTTCGCATATTTTGGAATTTAATATTACCTAAAATGCTTTATCACACATCCAAATAATTCTGAAATTTTTTTGCTTCAACCCTTTTATATAAAACACATATCAAGATTTGGTTCTTCTATTGTCAATGTTGAATGCGTTGGAATTGTTGTTGTTATTTCCAATGGAAATGTGAGTATGACAAGGTAAGTTCGTGGAAATCATTAGTAAGTATTCATTTGAAAATATTTATGGATTAGAAAATTACTATTTTACAACATCTATGATGGCTTGACACAACGATCATGCACAATTGCTTTGAGGATTATTTTCAAGATTAGTAAAATACACTTGATGGCAGCGTATAACCCATGCAAATGATTATAGGAAGTGAAAATACAATTTTTCCTCTATTTCTTTCAAGTCAACTCAATTATGATCAACCTATGGCAGGATAAATTCCCATGGCATTCAAAGTTTCTGCTTGATTTAGTCTCCAATTGATTCAAATATATATTTCCAGATCCAACATCAAAAGTGTGAACTAACCAAGCTATTATATTTGTTTCTAAAATTAAGTCTATTGGTAGAGAAACTGTATCAAAAAACTAGCTCAACCAACTTTAGGTCCAAGCTGGCCCTCAAACCAAAGGGGGATGCCTCAAGTATGATGAGGCTTTAATGTTGTTCATTGGTATTGAACAACAACCTATGAATCATAATGGACAGATCTAGGTTTTGTTGTTTATGTGGTTGATGATGAGTTACAAATCCCTACTTAACAAATAAATACTTCTATTGTAGAGCTCTAACCAAAGTCCCACTATTCAACTATAATAGAATGACATATCTTGAGAGATTATGATAGAAGAATATAAGAAAAATTATATAATCAAGTGTCCTTCCTGTAATACCCATAGTTTCATGTGATTTTATATTTTTAAGTTGAACTATTTTTTTTCACGGCAAGCAAGCCATAATTGAATTTTTGGAATAATTATGATGATGTAATTAGTATATTTTTGAATTATATTAATGTTTTTTTTAGAGGATTAACTTGGAAAAGAACATATAATTAGTGTGATTATTATTCCAATCTGGAAATTCAAGATGGATGGATATGATGGAAATATAAAACTTTCCCAAGCTACTTCAAAAAATCCTTAGGAGTGAATTTATGTGATTAATTAGATTTGGAGAGAAAAATCTAATAAAATCACCCAGTGTATCAGGAAGCAACACTCGGAATGAGTGAATAAATCACCAAAGGTAAAATGCAAGCTTTAAAGAAAAAAACATAATTTTATATAAAAATGAGGAAAAATTATATTTTTATATAAAAATAGTGAAATCCTAGGCTATGGCGATTGTCATAACCTAGAAAAAAAAGATGTCCTTATGGAAATAATGCTACGAGAAGTGAGGCATAAGTCTGCATTCATTTGAACAATAAGAGGTTGTTTATTTAAGGGAAAAGAATGTATAAATTATACAATATGCATGTATATCTTGGATTCATCCAATCTAACAATTTGCTAAAGTTAAATATTTAATCACTTCTACAGATATTTGTGAAATTAAATACAAAATCACTATTCACATATACATGATGAAAGATCAATCACACACAACACAAATAATTTCCTAGGAAAATCATATAGCTAAAAACCCCACTATCTTCTATTGCATATTATATCATGGATCGTGAAACAATTACCTAAAAAAATATTCTCACAAGATCGCTCAGTACATCAACTAATTGTTTCACACTGTCATACAAAAATTGGCAAATCCCTTAGCCAATTTATTGTCTCCATACAACCTGCCTTCATTGTGCAATCCTTGCTAAATGAAATCCATGAATTTATGCAATCTTGCAGGCCTTGACTATGCAAGTATCATGGGCAAATCCAATGTGTGTGTGGCACTTGCATGTGTGCAAGCAGATAATATCAAAACTGATAGTCAACTTCCCTTTCACCTAGAACTCAACTGGGTCTCCACTGGATCTGACATGCATGTAGTTATAATAGTAAATCTTCAGTTGCATGTGAGATCACTACATGTGAATTAATTAATATTTATTTCACTTGATCTCTCACTAGTGCATCTTTAGTTACAAATAGCACAATTGAGTTTAACTCACTTAACTGAGTTAAACTATTTACAAGTTGCACAAACTCATGCACCACTGCACTGTAGAAATTTCTGAATATTAATTCTTATGAATAAATTATTATTGTTAATCTGGTTAAGCTCCTCCTACTTATATAATTTATCAACTGAATAAATTCAAGTTAACATTGAAGAAAAACACATAAAATATATCTACCAAATCAGATCGAGAATAAGTACATGCACACATTGACAAAGTGACACAATTATTTCTGGACAAATAGTCCCTAGAAAAACCCAACATGGGAAAACTACTCTCTAGCTGCTGGAGGGTTGTATTATCAAGAATATTTCTGAATACACAACTTTGGGTTCCAGATCTAGAAAACCCGAAAGATAAAATTCTATATCTTCAGCTCACTTGTTGATCTAGAGCCAAAATAACGACTAATACACTCCCTCAAACAAGATTTACAGAACTCTGCAAAATCTAGGCCTAGAAACCCCAGTGTTGTCCCTGAAATGCTTTGTGTCAGCCTATGAAGCCCTTTAAGGCCTCTACGTTAGCCTTGGATGTCCTCCAAACCGTTAATGTTGCTCCGGAAGGGATTGCATTACCCCCGAACGGGTGACGCAATCAATACGCTACCCCTGAAGGGTCTTTGTGTAACCCCTGAAGGGTCTCCTAAAATTTGCAATGTCCTTGATGTTGCCTTCCTCTACGATGCCCATGAGCTGATCTCTTCTCTTCCCCTTGTGTATTCTAGACCCCAGGATTAGATCATCCCCTTGGTCTAAATTCTCCTCTCTATAGTTGAAACACTTCTGAGTATTCTTATCAAACCCTGCCCTAGAATCTCAGCTTGACTTCAGTGGTCTGCCTTTGTGTGTCTTTACAAATGACCCCAAGCCTTTACTTGATACTTTTCTCGTTGTCAATGACCATAATCAAATATTGAATCAATGGCTAATATTGAAAGAAAGCTTGATCCATGTGACTTGAGAAAATTTCATCACTTGTTTAATTAAATTCACTTTAGTTATATAAGTTTCCTAAGTTTTAACTTAGGAAATACATTAAAATAATCAATTAATTTAATATCTCCTAAACCAGAGGAAATTTCCCAAATCCATTTATTGGTCTTGTAGATCAGGTAAAATCTAGTCCCTCCACAATGTTTGGGAGCTAGAGCACAACTCATGCTACCCCAAATACACAAAATCTCAGCATGCACTTCTAACCTTGTTACAACTAGAATGACTGAGTTACAACTAGAATTGCTCTGCATTTCCCACCAACCAACCTCTAACTTGAAATTCACTTAGCTAACTAATTTTCCACTTTAGTTAACTATTTTCAGGTCCACATTGAGAATATATTATAGTTTAATGTCCATCGAAATTAAAGGATAGTAAAAATAGACATGAACCTAAATATAGCATGTCGGCCCCACCCTAGTGTAGGTGCTTAATTTTCACTAGGATCACAGGTGTAACAGTTTTCTTGTTGAATATCAGCGCTCCCTCTCAAAAAGAAAGGGATTATCCTTCACCTGATCCTCTTTCTATGGTATTTGAATTTGCTCCTAGTGAGTACCTTCGTCAGATTATCTACATCCTCATCTTCCATGGGAATTTATTGAAGGAACATGCTTCTGCTATGCACACAATATTTGAGATAATGGTACCATATATCTATATGCTTGGACCTATCATGAAAAACATGATTAATCGAGAGTTTAAGACAACTCTGATTATCACAATGAATCACTATCGGATCCATTTGAGAACCAAACAAACCAACCAAGATCTTTCTCATCCAGATATCGTCACATGCAACTTGACTTGTTGCCATGTATTCCGCTTCTGCTGAATAGAGTTCCATGGATCTTTGCTTATTGTTGTATCAAGAAACAACTATAGATATAATGCTAAAGATCCCCCCTGATGTGGTATTTCTCTATGATGGACTGCGAGCCCAATCTACATCCTTGAAGCCATGCAACTTCACTCCATTCATTTCTATGTACCATAGACCATACTCTGATGTGCCCCTTAAGTATCTCAGGACATGCTTTCCTTCCTTCCAAAAGAGCTTGGTAGGCTTAACCATAGCTTTAATCAGCTAGTTAACCACATAGAAAATGTCCAGTCTCATGTTCACTAGATACATTAGTGAGCCCACTATCTGTCGATAGACAATAGAATCCACTACCTGTCCAGAAGTAGCATCCTCTTTCCTCCAGTTTCCTGGAAGAGTAGTATCCATGGGTTTGCAGCTATCCATGTTAAACTTGTCTAGTATCTCCTTTGCATACTTCCCTTGAGACATAAAAATTTCACCATCCCACTGCCATATTTCCAAGCCAAGGAAATAATGAAGGAGGCCCATATCCTTCATTTCGAACTCTCTTACAAGATCCCCTTGCATGAGTGTATCAACTGCTCATCACCAGTCAAAATTAAATCACCAACATAAATAACAATGATCAATACCTTACACTCAACCACAATCTAATAGATTTTTTCATCTCCTTCACTCCTGGTGAGTCCATTCTAGTGAAATAGATGTCTATCTAAGTGTACCAATCATGGGGTGCTTGCTTTAGCCAATACAAAACTCTTTTGAGTCAACACACATGCGACTCACTATTGAAGATCTAGAAACCTTCAGGCTTCTCTATGTACACTTCTTCCTCAATGATCCCATTGAGAAACACAGTTTTCACATCCATCTGATGAATGTGCCAGCCCATCTGCACTGAGAGTGCAAGGATGTTCCTTATGGAAGGGTACCTTCTGACAGGTGCAAAGGTCTCATCATAATCTATCCCCTCGATCCATGAGAAACCCCACACCACAAAACTGGCCTTGTATTTCTTCTCACTCCCATCAACAGGTTGCTTTACCCTGTAGATCCATCTCAAACCTATCATTGATTTGTCAACCATTCTTGGGACAATTTCCCATTCACTGTTTTTGACAATGGAGTCATACTCCTCCATCATTGCATCAACCCAAGTAGGCTGGTGCACTACTTCCTGAAAGGAATATGGTTCAGTCACAATACGTTTCCTCATGAGAGCCATGTATCCATTAAATTTTTCAGGAGACTATCTCTGTTTGCAATGTGAAATAGGGGCTCCTACATCCTATGCAACATCAAGTCTGAGCCTATAAGCTTTCGTGGTGCGCCTTCTACCATTTCTGATGGATAGATCTGCATCAGTGGCTTCCTCCACTCCATGAATCTCATCATGTGTTTGATCAACATCTTGAGACTCATATTTGGGAAGAAACAATTCCTCCTTCGCATGCAAGTCCAACTCCCTCTCAAGGGACAACTGCATGACTTTCCCCTCATAAAATTTTCTATCTCATCACACAACAATCATTTTCTGTTTGGAAAATACACACGATAATTATGGCATATTTCTGTGTACCCCACAAAAAATCCCAACTTCAGTAGTCGACTCTAGCTTCTTCCCAACATCCCTGATCACATGCACATAAACAGATGAGACAAAAATCTTAAAGTGTGAAACATCTGGTTTCTTACCAATGAAAGCTTCTTCGGGTGTACTCATGCCAAGTACTCTATGAGGACAACGGTTTTGAACATAAACCACAATGTTGTGTGCTTCCACCCAAAAATGCATTAGTAGGCCTTGATCAGGCAAAATCTCTTGTGTTTCACCTACAATCATTCTATTCTTCCTCTTTGCGGCCTCACTTTGTTGTGGGTTATGAGGCACTATCAGTTCTCTTAGAATTCCTTATTTTCCGCAGAAGTTCTTGAATTCATTAGAGATGTAGTCTCCACCATTATCACTCCTAAGAGCATTCACTTGCTTTCAGGACTTTCTCCACCAATACCTTAAACTGAAAGAACTTAGAGAATTTTTTATCTTTCTTCTGCATGAATAAGATCTAGCATTTACGAGAAAATTCATCAACAAAGATTACATAATACTTATGGTTTGTTGTTGAAGCAACCTAGAATGGCCCACACATGTATTTGTGAACTCTCTCAAGGATCCCCGAAGCACGATTCTCCTTCTCATGAAATGTGGACTTTACATACTTCCCCACGGTTCAACCCTTGCACCGATATAACTGATAAAATGTTCCCATTGGAAGTTTAGTAGATATTTGTTCCATGCATTTCAGGGCTCTATGATGAAATTGGCCCAATTTCCTGTGCCATAATTCGCCCTCATCTCGGCTCACCACTTTTTCTTCCTTGCCCATCATGGCAGTGCAACCTTCTACCACCAACTTGTAGATATTCTTAACTTGAATACCTATCCTCTTGGCTTTACTATTTGTTTTATGTCGCAGGAAATATTTTCCATCACTGAGAACAATGCCATAGCCTCTGTCCTCCAACATTGCGAATGAGACCAAATTTATCTTTAGATCTGGTACATGCATTACATATTTTAATTGAAATGGTTTACCTGAATCCCTCTAAAAGGTAATGGTACCAAACCTATTATAACGATATCATTTGTCGTTTCCCATCTCAATATGCATATCGAGATCTTTCTCCCCCAAGTCACTGAAAAGTTCCTTATCTCCCATCATATGAAAGGAGGCACCACTATTCAAATACAACTCCTATCCCAATGCACTTGACACCATGCATGAAATCAAGGATAAGTCAAGCTTAAATTGTGAGGTAAGGGCCTCGCCAACTGCAAATCCATCAACCTTCTTTTTCTTCTTCTTTTGTGGACAGTTAATAGCAAAATTCCCATGTTCGTGATAGTGAAAACACTTCACCTTGGACATGATCTGCTTCTTGTCATTAGATTCAGATTTAGAATGGAATTTCTTCCCCTTCTCCTTCTTTTCCTTGGCAGCTAAAACAAAATCCTCTTCGCCAACATGCTTTAATGAAGAGCCATCTCTGGTGTTCCGCCTGAGCTCTACCTGCACCATCTGACCACAGTCATTCCCAATATAGAAATATTTCCCGTCCATTGACAGAGTCTTCATAACTATGCCAACTCTTAGGAAGTCCTAGGAGAGCCTACCTTACCAAATAATCATCAACAATTGCTATTCCCACACTCTCCAGTTCATCCTGACATTGAACAAACTTTGTGAGATATTTTGGAATGGTGTCGCCCTTTTCCATCTTGATCTTCCTGAGTTTGTCTTTGAGTTCCAATTTACTATCATATGATATCATATCATATGGTGTGGCTTTCCCATGGAGGCTTGAGACAATGTGGTCTCATACTCCCTCCAACAGGATCCTCCTCGCCTTTGCCACTTTCTTTTGTCATGCATCAATATCAGCAGCATCTGCAACATTTGGCTTAGAAACATCTTTTTCAATGAATTCCTTCAAGCCATTGTCTTCGAGTACCACCTACATCCTGTCCTTTCAAGAAATGTAGTTTGATCTGTCCTTGCCTGCATACTCTAACTTCCAGCCATTAAAATCCATTTCAATCTTGAATCAGTTGTAACACAAAGAAATTCTTTATGCAAATTCGAATTCTATCAAGTCACAAACTCAGTTGTTGCTTCACTTCTGCAATTTCCTGTGCTCTTATACCATGTAGAAATTATACAATATGCATGTCTATCTTGGATTCACCTGATCTAATAATTTTCTAAGTATAAATACTGGATCACTTTTAAAAAAATTTACGGAATTAAAAACACATTCGCGAATCACATGAACATGAAGAAAGATCAATCACACACAACACATATAATTTCATGGAGAAAGCTTACAACTAAAAACCTCACTATCTTCTATTGTATATTATATCATGGATCATGAAACAATTACATACAAAAAACTTCTCACAATATCCCTCAATACATCAGCTAATTGTCTCACAATTTCATACCAAAATTGACAAATCCCTTAGCCAATTTACTGTCTCGAGACAGCCTGCCTTCACTGCGCAATTCCTACTGAATGGAATCCCTGAATTGATGCAATCTTGCCTTCCTTGAGAATGCAAGTATCATGGGCATACCCAATGTGTGTGTGGTTGCATGTGTGTAAGAGGATAATGTCACAATTTATATTCCATTTCCCTTTCACCTAGAACTCAACTAGGTCTCCATTGGATCTGACATGCATGCAGTTAATAATAGTAGATCTTCAGTTGCATGTGAGATCACTACATGTGAATTAGTTAATATTTAATTCACTTGATCTGTCACTAGTGTATCTTTAGCTACAACTAACACAACTGAGTTTAACTTATTTAACTGAGTCAAACTATTTACAACTTGCACAAACTCATGCACCATTACACTTCCAACCCTATTACAACTAAAATCACTTTGTTACAACTAGAATTACTCAACATGTCCCACCAACCAAGCTCTAACTCGAAATTCACTTAACTAACTGATTTTCCACTTCACTTAATTATTTTCAAGTCTGCATTGAGAATTAATTATAGTTTAATGTCCATCTAAATTAAGGGATGATAAAAATAGACATGCACCTAAAAATAGACTATGGGCCCCACCCTAGTGTAGGTGCTTAATTTTCACTAGTATAATGGGTGCCAAAAAAATTTCTTGTTGAATCTTAACAGAGAAAGATATTAGCACGTAGGAAGCTAAGGTTCATGGTTGGGATTAAAAAACCTACCTTTTCGAGTTAATGTGGTTGGTGGTGCTTAAAGTTATGGTAAAAGAGTAGTTGTTTTGTTGTATAAATTTTTTGGTGAGTTTGGGAAATTGAGGGGAATTCTATTATGTTTAGTCTTTCCACCTATGAGTGTTATCTTTCTTAAACGAAATTTAAATTCCAAATGAGCTAGTTTCTTATGCATTCTGTCTTGAAGATAATATTTAGAATTTAGATTATGTGTTGCATCTGTATATTTGGAATTGTCAAATTCTGATATATAATGTATTATGGGTCGAAATTCTGGATCAATGAAAGTATACCATTGAAGTAGTGGAAGTGGAATTTGACAATATTGATAAATATGTATTACTAAGATGCATTAGTGGGGCTAAATGTTATTTTATTGAACTATTGAATTAAATAGGAATAACTGCATGTATCACTTTAGTAACCGACAGTAGTCGAACTTAAAATTGAATAAAGAATTTTACTGTATGGAAGTGGTCACCATAGTGAATTTCAGACTCTATTAGGAGATTTTCTCAGCTATATCTTCAAGAGTTGGACCAACATATGGTTCAGGAAAAATGGAATAGAGTTTAACGAGGAAATCCTCAGTTTGGATCATGTTTGACTCTATTCCGATAAAAACAATTTAGTAGCAGCGGGAAGACTGTTCGGATTTAGTTGAATCGAAAGAGTAAATATTGAGTAATCCAAATCTAAACATTTGTGAAACTAGAAACGAAGATTGGGGAAAAACCCAAAAAACGTTACAATGACATAAGCCTACATTATTTAAAAAATTTCACCACATATATAAATATATATCTATTATCGGGCTTTGAGAGGAAAATACCGTGCAAATTCTAACCTAAACCCCTACAGTCTCTAGGTTTAATTGTTGCATATATTAATGATGAAGCAATTAATTACATGCACGAAATACATATATCAACATCTGTTTGAAATAATGAGGACTAGGAAGAGATCGAGGTGGAACATAACCTCGTAATTATGAAGGAGGTTGACACCATTAGTGAGACCAAGTCGAACAAAATAATATAACTTATTCATAGATAAAAAGAACACCATTAAATTCATATAGCATGAGAAAACTCCACAAGCGTTGGAAAATTTACAGAAGAGACAACGTATCTAAATGCATACATATATATGCAATAAGATGTGTTTATGGAATTATAGGAACATACATACACACAGAACCTGTAAATAGAGTAATTCCTTTGAAATACATAATTATGTTTAGAACTATTTTAACAGTAGTAACATAAATTCTATCACTGTAGCTTTACAAAAATAGACATAGCTGACTAATATAGTCACCACAACCTTTCCGGTAGTAAATGGTACTAATGAAATTGCTCGATTACTAAAAATTGACAGTTATAATTACATTACACCTGAAGCAACTAGGGAGCAGCGAAGCTCTCCAATTAGGCTAAAGAGAATAACTTGAGATAAGTACAAAAATTAGCGCTGGTCAAGAGTGCATAATTAAGACAAATACCTGAAATCAAAGAGTAACCTCCTTGAAGTTTTTTCTGTATATGGGTTTCGCGTACCAAGTTTAAGTAAGCCTCCCGTGGAAACTGATATGGGTAAAACTAGAGAAACAATAATTAGTACCCAAAGTAGTATTATATAAGCACAATTATAGACCACTCTCGAAAGTCAAAACAAAGTAACGATGGAAAGAAAGAATGTGAAAAAAATTGAAAGCTAAAATGTGGAGTAGAGATTGTTTTCTCAATATTCAAAAATATTTAAATATATTATATTGTAAACATTAATAATAAATGAGTGGAGTAGAACTCGACTAAACTTAAATAAACTTAACTGCCTATGACACTTACCAAACAAGAGAATTAAATGTAATGACACTTAACAGACAGTGAGATTATATTCTCAACATCCTCAAGTGGAGGCACTAACAATGACTAATTTCTCTCTCTGAAATCGAAATACATTCTTTCCCAATGGCTTCATAAAAATATCTACAAGCTAATCTTTGGAACCACAAAAAGAAAGTACTATGTCCCCATCATTGACAAGTTCACGAATGAAATGAAATGATGTGTCAATGTGCTTGCTATTTTTGATAAAAACATCATTTTTTGTTAAAGAGATTGCTGAATTGTTATCACAGTAAATTGGTGTTGGCTCCTTCTCAATATTTGAAATATTTTTCAATAATCTTCTCAACCACACTGCTTGACAAGCTTTTGAATTTTCAGCTACATATTTCTGTGGTTGCTAAAGATACTGAAACGATTGGTTTTTTATTGGATGCCCATGAAATCAGATTGGTTCGAAGATGAAAAACATACCTCGAGATACTTTGACGATAATCTAAACTCTTGCATAATCGTTGATTATATAACCTCAAAGTGAACAATTTCCTAAATGTGTGTAAAACAAGCCATAATCTATGGTCCCTGTAATATACCTTAAGATCCTTTTTGCAACTTTCCAATGAGTAATCTTTTGAGACTGCATAAACCTGGAGACAAAACTTGCTGCAAACATA
The DNA here is from genome assembly GCA_034641835.2 of Pinus albicaulis. Classification (NCBI taxonomy): domain Eukaryota; kingdom Viridiplantae; phylum Streptophyta; class Pinopsida; order Pinales; family Pinaceae; genus Pinus; species Pinus albicaulis. The sequence continues at coordinate 322,055 of JAXQQM020061426.1, read as the reverse complement.
ATATCAAGTCTAGTTGCACTGAGATACAACAAACTACCAGCTAGAATTTTATACAATGTGGGTCTTGGGATCAACAGGTGGTGCTACATCTTCTTTGTTGAGTTTGGTACCTTGACAATTTGTTGTATAAGTTGATTTTCAATTGGTCATTCTAAACTTTTGGATGATGTCAGTGTCATATTTTTGTTGTCCAACAAATATTCCATTAACATATTGGTGAATTTCAATGCCTAAGAAATATTTCATGACTATTAGATCTGTCATATCAAACTCTATTTGCATTATTGTTTTCAAATCTTCTAACATCATATTTCTTGTATAAAGAAGATCATCTACATAAATTCATATAAGAATTTAACCTTTATGATCTTTGGTATACAAAGTGGTTTCATGGTTGCTTCTGAAAATCCCACTTTTTGTGAGATAAGTGTCAATGTGACTGTACCAAGCTCTTGGAGTTTGTTTCAAACCATACAAAGCTTTCTTCAATTTAAATACTTTATGCTCCTTTCCTGACACTTCAAAACTAGGAGGCTTCTGTACATAAACTTCTTCCTAGCATATACCATATAGGAAGGGATACTTTACATCAAGCTGATAGACTTTCCATTTGTGTTGAGTTGTTGTGGAAAAAATGGTCCTGACAGTGTATAGCCTTGCTACTGGAGCAAATGTTTCACTATAATCAACACCAAACTGTTTTAAAAATCCTTTGGCAAGCAAAATTGCATTATGTTTCTCAATTTTCCCTTTTTCATTTAGCTTAGTCTTATATACCCATTTTACACCAATTCTAGTTTTGTCTCTTGGGAGATCAGTTGATTCCCAAATCTGATTTTCTCTGTGGCAGAAATTTATTGGTTCATTGGATCAACCCAATGCTTTTCTTTAGCTTCTTCTTCACAGTGGGTCAATTGAGTTGAAATAAATGAAAACATATTATGTTGTTCAAATTCATGCTCATGTCCATATATCTCTCTGATGCTTCTTATTTTTTTTCCCTCTTCAAAAGATTTTTGATCACTCGCTGAATCACTACTTGACGATGTACCATTTTCATGACGGTCTGGATATTCTTGAACCTAAAATCTTGGTGATTGTGGTAGATAAAAATATTGAATTGAAGTTTCATCTACATGATCAAACCAAGATTTATTTTCAAAATATTTGACATCTCTTCTTAAAATAATATTTTTGATAATAGGACTGTAAAGTCTGTAGGATTTTCACTACTCACTATAGCCTACAAATATGCATCTTTCACTCCTATCATCAAGATTTTTTCTAAGTTTCTCAGGAACATGTGAAAAAGCTACTGATCCGAAAATTCTAAAGTGTGCTACATTTGCCTTGTTACCATCCCTTGCTTCTTAAGGTACTGTATCTTTGAGACTAGTTGTTGGTGATCTGTTGAGAACATACATCACTTTCAACACTACATTAGGCTAATAGTAATTTGAAAAATTCTTCTCATGTAGCACGCATCTCGCCATGTTCATGATAGACTAATTTTTTCTTTCTGATACTCCATTCTATTGTGGAGTGTATCTTGCAGTGTTCTGCATTGTAATTCCTTGTTGTTGAAAAAATGTTTTGAATTCAATTGAGCTGTACTCTCCTTCTTTGTCTGATCTAAGTACTTTCAAGAATTTTCCACTTAGTTTTTCTTCTTCTTCCTTGAACTATTTAAATATGGAAAAGGTATCTGATTTATTTTTCAAAAAATAGATCCATATCTTCTTGCTAAAGTCATCAATAAATTTTAGAAATATTACCATCAATGGACTGTATCTACATTGGGCCACATATATCTATATGGAAAAGTGTGAAAGACTCTTTTTCCCTTGAAGATGATGTGGGAAACCTATCTCTTTCACGCTTGGATAGGACACGAATTTCACAATTACAATATTTTTCGCTCATAGTAGGGAGACCAATGACTATAGAATTATTTTGAAGTAGACTTAGAATCTTGATTGGGATGTGGAAATACCTAGAATGCCATAGATGAGTCACATCTAATATTGATATATTGTGGACTAAATATTTTCTGGTATTTTGGATTCTAAGAGTCAATGAAAACATCTTATTCTTGGTCTTTTCAACTTTTTCTATCAATATTTTATGAGGATCTTTGTCATATATATAACATGTTTTCTTTTGAAATAAGACATCATAGCCATGTTCCATTAGTTTTCCTACACTAATGAGATTATGTTTCAGCTGAGGAACATAGTAAGCCTCAAGGATGTATTTGTTCTGATTCTATTCAGTAAGAATAGGGACAATACATTTTCCTTAAACTTTAATACTTGTATGATCTCTAAGTGTAATCTATGATGTTATGGAAGCATCAAGAGAACAAAGAAGATTCTCGTTACCTATCATGTGATTGTTGCATCCACTATCCAGCAACCAAAGGTCCTCTCTCTGTCTGTCTTCAGAAATATGGCATGAAAGAAACATGGTCTTAGAGGAATCTCCTTCATTGTTGGAGAGATGGATAATGCCTCTTTTCTGATCTTAGTCTTTCTTTCTGCAATGTTGTTCATAATAGCTAAAATTCTTGCAGTAATTACATTGGACACTCAATTTGTTCCATGATCTTTTTCTCTCAATTTGGTTTTGTGGAGATATCCACTTCTCTCTTGCATGATGATGACTTGATCTGCCACTATTTTGGCCTCTGCCCCGCTGGCTGCCACCTCTATATCCTCTGCCTCTACCTTTGCCAAATGAGAGTTGTGTTTTGAAATCTTGTTCTGTGGAGCCTTCTGTCGGATCAAGTATTATTTCGTGTGCCAGAAGTGATCCAGTCAAGTGTTCTACAGATAAGGTTGTAAAATATTTGGATTCGAAAATGGTTGTTACAATCATGTCGTATTTCTTAGGTAGACTTCAAAGGATTTTTTCAACAATTTTTTGATTTGTAATGGTTTCGCGAATGAGTTTGATCTGACTGGCTATTCCCATAACTCTAGTCATCAACTGATCCACATTCTCGGTGTAAGTCATCTTTAGGGTTTGAAATTTTGCTCGTGATGTTTGCAATTTAACTATCTTCACTTTATCATTTCCTTGATACATAACTTTCAAAATATCCCAAGCTTATTTTGTTGTTGACGCATCAATTATCTTGTCAAAGATAGAGTCATCGACTGACTTTTGTATCCAACATTTAGCTTTGTTTTCCTTCTTTTTGATTTCAACATAAACATCACTCTGATTATTGGTCATGGTTGCCCATGCTTCTTGGGTCGGCTATACATTGGCAATGTCAAGTGTATCCCAACACTCTTGGGCTTGGAGAAAAGTCTTCATTCTTAAACTCCAAAACTCATAATTTTTTCCGAGAAAATTTGGGGTCTATGGCAAAGCACTAGAAGAAGCCATCATTTCTTCAAATTTTTCTCTCTGCAATGAGCTCACAATGTTGTGGCTCCGTAACACTGCTTCTACATTGGTCCCACCGAAAAAAAATCTTTTCCTAATCGATGTAGCTATCTCGCTGGCAAGTGCATTGATCGACCCTAGTATTCTGTATCAAAGTTGCACTGATCGACACATGTATTAGCCTCAAAACCAGTGTTGATGGGCTGATTGGCCCACTTTTTCCCTCAAAAAGTAACAGTGATAAGAAAAAAAAAAAAAGCTTCACTCAACTATAAGGGGCTTCTCCTGTGCTGCTTATTTGTTCTTCTTTTTCCTTTGGATCTCTTCACCTCAATAGTATTCCTTTGGATATCGCACTCACCTTGCACTCACCTTGGGCTCATGTTGTTGCTCTGGAGTCTTACACGACGTAGCTTCGATCTATGTTTCTATGAAGGAGTCTTACACATGCTAAGCTCTGATACCATGACAATAATTGAAAGAAAAAAAGTGGAGCAGAGATTTCTCTTCTCAATATTTAAAAATACTGAAATATTTTACATTGTAAACATCAATAATAAATTACTGGAGTAGAACTCGACTAAACTATGTAGAACTGAAATGTCTACGACACATAGACACCTATCATACAAGAGAATTAAACGTAATGACACCTAACAGACTGTGAGATTAGTATCTCAACAAGTGCAATGGGTTTCATAGTTACACTCCAGACTCAGAGTCCGGTTCTAGTTAGGACCACCGAACTGACCCTAAAAATAATTATAGTTTCCTCTCAACTTGGGAAATACATTTCATAAATGGGCAATAAACATGCAACGTAGCCCTGCTGTGAGACATGATAACCATGAATTTCCTGACTTGGGGTAAGCCACAATGCCTGCAACAAGGTAAACATTGATTTCAGCAGAAGCCATACCCGCAATATCCATATAGGTTATTACTCATGGAAAGGTATCTACCGAACCTAGTACTCACCTGTGAAATTCCACTTAGGAGATGTTTGAGGAAGAGTCGCATGCCGTGCCGAGCAGGCACAAGTTTAACCCACGATTTGAAATGCACCAGGTACACATTATGGACTTCCAAGATCAGTGGCATAAAGCTTGTGATAGCCTTTCCTTTTACCTCTACATTTTAGTGAGTTATCACCATAAACCACTCCACCTGCCTCCATCCCCGACAACCACATATCAAAATCACCCAGGCAACAGATAGCGAGAAGAAAAATGTGAATCCAACTTGTCCAGATATATATGAAAGAGGTATGGCTAGGGTTATAATATTGACATGACCATCATTGGATCACTGCAGTGGATCATGATCATCGAACATTTCTCAAGTTCGAGTTGGTCCAGGGGCTATGCGAACCACAGGTGGAGCAGTGGTACGTGGTCGAGGGGTATTTTTCTTGCAATCCCATGGCACTTTCATTATGAAATGTAATGGTTAATGATTTAAAGAGGATTTTAGGACAAGGATATTGTGGGTAATAGTGGTATCGATTAATGAAATATAAAGGACAAGTTTGGGGTGGGTAAAAAACCATACAATTTCCACTATTAATATGAGGAAATAAAAGTAAGTATACATGGGGGGTTATAGGGATGCTCCCTATGAATCGTATAGCCATGTTAATTATGAAAATCAATTAACCCTAGGATATATGCATATATCTATAAGTGGGCTGGATGGGTTGCAAGCACGAGTATAACCACCCTTAATCAAAGAAGCCTATAACACTAGTATGCTATACTTTAAAATGACTTCTATGAATATAGTATGAACCATTATAAATTACTTATTCCATGTACTAAACATAGAAACAATAAATTATTAACAAATGATGAATTTGAATTCAGGAGTGCTAGCAGACAGGCCACTTCTACGTTAGATGATCCTCAATATAGTAATGTTATAACATGTCTTCGTGTGTTGTTGTCGGTAAATTAGAAAATATTTCTTTTGTATTTGTAGGTTTCGGCTCATAACTTTCTGTGACACTTACTGAATACGTAATCATCTAACATGAGTAGAAATGTTCAAAATACCCTCTATAGTGAGCATAAATACATTCAAGTATAACATAAAAGAAACAATATAATGATTTTTTGGTGACCAATTAAACAAATATCTCAATAATTTACTCAATGGAGAACAAAAATTTGCGTTAGAGATGTTAGAGAGGTTGCCACTCAACCCGGCCCTTCCTAGTGTCCTTCTCTACATCAAATATGTGCATAAAATATTATGTGATTATAGGAAAACACATACATGCCCACAAGTTTTTCAATAAAATGAAGCCAAAACCTCATGACTTAAAACTATAATATCAACATTTACAAAAATATGAGGGTATTTGTGGGCTCAAAAGCCAACCCATTTCTAATCAAAACCAAATAATATTTAGAAAATTGTAATCCTAAAGTTGTTGTAATTTGATTGGGGTAAAAATATTAATAATAAACAAAAATTAAAAATAATATATGAATAATGAAGGAAATTTAGAGCTGTTTGCAATTCATCAAATTTGAAATATGGAAATTTGTTTATTTATTGTTGATCTTCCTCGAAATCTTGACCAACTTAAACAGTCTGCTAAAAATGTGCAATTTGATCTTCATTTTTTTGATTTTCTGATGCTAGGTTCCTTTTGACTACTCTATGCCTCTAAATCGGAAACATATTTCCCTTTTGTGGTAGACACCTTTTGAATTCCCACTCATCTCGAACTAATCAAATGAATATGGCGTTGTTGAATGCCCATAAGTTTTTATTTAAAATATTATTTACTACTCACCAAACATGGTCAATTCTTGAACTTTTCCTTAGGTTGACCTTTTTATTCTCCATTTATTGTAGAATAGTTATAAAATATTTTGTTTTTGAATTATAAACTAAATTTATCAATATATTTATTTTATGCCTAAGACTTGCGTATTGATTTTATTGTTGATAGAAGCCCAAGGCATAATGTTACCATCATGATCCAATGAAATTTCCATAGTCTAGGTTCTTTTGCATGCAAAGATAATGTTTTCTATGGAAAGATTTCCAAGGCTTAGAGTAAGTGCTACAACCCTAAAAACTAATCCAAATATACTACCCAATATCTTCTTTAAAATTATATGGCATACTCTCTCGAGGTTTTAAAAAAAATTGTGAGGTACTTTATTTTCATGCCATAGTTGTTGCTCAACCCTAGGAATTATGGAGGATACCTTCATGGAATCAAAAAAACCTTTTATATTCCATCTATTGACCCTAATACCCTGATTAATAAAAGAATTACAATTTACGAATTTAGACACAATTAACATGATTTTTGTGAGAGTTGTATAGCTTAATATTAAGTTTCAATTTACTTGATAACTTCCTTGTGTAAAATCAACCAATGTGCTGAAATGGTCCATAAGACACATTGATAAAGCACTTACAAAGATAGGAAATTTCCCCAAAATCATTGCATCACCAATAGGTACACCAATGTCACTATTATTGTTCCACAAAAGGAAACTACTAGATCTTCCACAATATCTAAGGAAAGTAAGGGTTTTTTAATTTGGAAGGTGTATTGGGTTCATATTGTTAGGGTGTTAAATAATGTGATTTTTAGAGGAATTTTTCCAATATGTAGTCAAATTAACTTATTGTTTAATATTCCATTAACGAATGTGATATGCCATAGGTTCATTGAGTGAAGCCTCTATGGTTTATAACCCAGTTGAATAACTTCTTTGAGTTCCTTTCGAATAATTTCATCAAGCTGCACTAGTAAACTATAGATGGGTCATAGTATCTATTACAAAGGTAAAACACGAAAATAGTGATGTAGAAATGTTCCTTGTGCAAGTAACTTGAAGCCTAATTTAAAAATCCTGGAAATATACAAGCATGACCATTAATTTCATGGAAAATATGCAATAATTCTCTATAATAATCTAACAATGGCATATGCATGAGGAACATTACTATTTTTTCAACAAGGATGTTTAAATACTAATAATTCGATTAAAAAAATAAAATTCTCATTGCATGGTTTTGGATCACTAAGTGTTCATAAAGGGGGACTTATGTTCTGCCTATTTGGTCTTTCAAACATTTTTTTCAAAAAATTAGACTTAAATAAGATGCTAAGAGTGCCTTTTAAAGAATACTTGTGTTGTATATTGTGATAAACACCGAGAGAAAGCAATTGGTATGGCTCACATGGATTTTATCACCATTCTAGCACTTCTAGCTCCTCCACATTTAATGATCTTAATTTATATAATATTACTTGAACGTGATCATGCATTTTCTAAGGTTTCAAACATCTAATGTATGCACTCAAGTCAGTGTTGGTGGTTACACTAAATCTTCTCTCATGACCTAGAGACATCATATTTCATAACAATGGCATCCATTTTACCTAACGAATTATTAACTTCATTTACTTTAGCACTTGATGAGTTTAAATCTTTCATATATCCAATGTTGGGGCTAACATCCAACCAGGTGAATGAAATAAAACATTTTCCATCAATTTCCCATTCTTGAAGCGCAAATAATCCTTTGAGTTGCGTAGGTCTCATATTTTTATCGTGTGATCGTATGAAGTTATATCCCATAAATTAGTGTTTTATGGACTTTCATCACCATATTTAACATAGTCCATATACCCTACATTCAACAACTTGGATTTGTACATATATCTTTTTATCATAAACTAGTTACAACGATAATTCTTACGTTTTCATTGGGTGCCAAAAAAAGCTAAAAAATTGAGTTTTGGATTACCAAAAATGATATATAATGACTCATGAATTTTTTATTTGAATTGAAACTGAAATTTTTAGAATAATTCCCATTCTAAATTAGTAATATGACTCCATATGCCTCAAATTTGTGTGATCTGTCTCTCATAAATTATTTTTCAAGAATTGGGCATTTTCTTGATGGCATTCTTGAACATTTGGCTGAGCTCTTTCACTTAGCTTTAACACTTGGAAAACATATGAGTGTTTGGTGCTCTATATCGACTTCTCCATATTTCTTGATAATGAGGACCAACATATCTAGATTTGGGAAAATGACCAAAATTTGACATTTTAAAGATGATTAAACTGAATAAAACTATTTGATAGCAAGAAACAACATCATCACAAAAGTTTTCCCTTTCATGTACCTCTAGATTTTTTCCATGATTGCATCATTTTCATTCATATATTAGGATCTCTCTTAAATGGAATATATTTTCTATAGGTGGATATAGAGAGATCTTGGATCCTTGTAGTCTATGATAGTGTTGAATGCATGAAGTAGAACAACATGAAACTCATGCAGTCATGTTTATCTTCATCAAGTGAACCTAGAGGCCTTGCATCCGAGGTACAAAGAATCATCCACCAAGCTTGGCCAACTCAAAAAATTCCTAGAATCAATATTATTGAAACCATGAGTTGAATTGTGTCTCGGAGGGGGGAGCGGGGATCTCTGCTATAACAATCCAGATTTAAGACTTCATGTAATGAAGTTAATAAAGGAAAAATAATAACCAAGGTCATGGGACACATATTCGAGGCTGAAATTTGGGGAAAAAACATTGTGATGAGGTTCACTTATGATTACTAATGGCTATAGAAATTGAAAAAAGGAAATGAAAAAGGATTTGGAAAGCCAAAGTGGCATTTATTAGCATTTATTTATGAAAATAATGGAAAATAGGAGAAAATTAAGGTGAAAGGTTATAGGTTCCATGTGAGGATGAAATTGAAGGAAAATTAAGGAAAAATGAAGAAAATGGATGCCTCAATGATAAAAAGGGTTATGAGGATCAGTTCTGAGATTCTGGTTGGTTTTAGCTTGGAGATATCTCTTCTCTCTCTCTCTCTCTCTCTCTCTCTCTCTCTCTCTCTCTCTCTCTCTCATACTCTTGGACATATACATTTTCTTGGAGAACTCTTGGAGGAGTGCAACATACTTGGGATTTGGATCAAGAAGGCAAAGGAGAAGTAGGAAAGTGCAAGAGGATATCAGTATCAACAGTTGGAAGGGGTTTAGCTTGTAGGTACAAAGTTGCATTTATTATTTCCTTGCTAGTTTTTGCATGCATGTCACATGCATGTGGTTTCCTGGTTGTGACTTTTTATTAGCATGGACGATTTTCTAGATTCACACTCATTTTTCCTAGCCTAGCCATTTCATGGATAGCCATGTTGTTGTGGTTTACCTTTGTATTTCTCATTGGTTCTCATGCTCCTTATGGTTGTGGGTTGAGTTACTAGTTCCTAGAAGCTTTGGTTGGAAAAATGTTCTCAAAGCCTTGTAACAACTTTGGTTGAGTTACTATTCCTAGAATCCTTGGTTGGAAAATGCTTCAGAATCCCTTGGTGGGTTGAGTTACTATTCCTATAAGCCCTAGTTGGACAAAGCTCTAGAAGCCCGGAAATAGGTGTGGGTTGAGTTACTAGTCCTGTAAGCCATGGTTGGAACAAATTCTCTGGAGCCCTAAACAACTTGGGACGAGGTTGATTCAATGATGGTCAGTGATGTGTGATCATGAGGTGCAATAATTAGTTGAGGGTTGAGTAATTTTTTCCTATGGAAAACCTGGTTAGGTTCTGCTTGGTTTATCCCATGACATCCCACATTCATGCTTCAAATATGGTACATGTGTGATTGGTTCAAAGAAATATTTGGTTTATCCCAATCTATTTTCAGGTGGTACAACAAAGTACAAGACATGGTTGCATTTTTAATATGTCAATAAGATATATTTTTCTCTTTTGTTTGATGGGTAAATGTACTTGTTATTATGCGATCTTAATGGTTAGTCGATCATTTTTATTCATTGGTTATAAACATGGTTTATGATAAACTACAGTTGTGGATCTAATCATGTTTTGATTAGTAGATGAAATTTTAATGAATGTATGACCTAATAAATGATCTTGCAACTATTATGAGGAGGCATCAATCCTTCTTGACAAACCTCAGATAAGTATGAATTCCATATGTTTAGATGTGTTTATATGACCTATAGATTACATGTTCATGATGTGTTTTATGGAATGTCTACCATGGATAGGCTTTGTAAGCTGAAGTACTTGTTCAAGTTTTGAATTAGAGGTCTTGTTATCTTGTTATTTATCCTTTCTGATATTTTAATCAAATTCTAGGCAAAGGCCTGAGTCTTGGACGTTGAAATTGGCTCAAAAACAAGGGACGCTCACATATAACTTCCTGGAAACATTTTCCTCCATGTCAATGCAGGATTGCGCATGTGAATATAGGGTTTTAGTCACATGTATGGCTTGTCATCAGTGTGACTCAGGCTCTCGTTCATCAAAACAACAAATTGTCTGAGGGGTTAGACACCTGGAAGGGTTGGTTGGCTCCTGAAGGTTTTGTAGCATCTGAGGAAGGTTATGTTGGTCATGTCTTGTCGATTCCACTACCTTAACTATACTTGGGGAGTCGAATCATATCATGATAACTTTCTGTCACATGTTTACCCCAGTGGACCGGTTAGCTTAGGTAAATGTTGGAGGATAGGGTTACATGGTGGTATCAGATCATGCCTATGTTCTGCTTGGGTGATGTTTTGTTTCCCTTTCTATTTGGATGAATGTGTTTTCATGCATACGTGTCAGTTTCATATATTTTAATTGTGTTCATACAATATGTTTTTATTATGTATGCATGGTAAGGGACATTTTTTTGATCATATTTTCATGTGCAAGTTGATGAGATTGTTGTTGGAATGTGTTAGCTATGAATACATGACAATGTTTTATGTATTTCTTATGCATTTGTGTCATCCATATGCCTTTTATGCATTGTACGTAGTCAATGTTCCAATTTTGGTATTATGCATGGTAATTGGAATAAAAATTAAGGTGATTTTTATATACTATAATGATTATGATAATACATGTATTGTGATAATCTTCTTGGTCTTGTAGATGAGATATCCTCCCCTAAACTATACTTAGGTATTTTGGTTATTTTCATATTTTGTTTTAGCTAACATGATATGCTTGTAGAAAGAGAACATCAAAGATGAATATATAGTAGAATAAAGCTCACAATATTCTCCCCATGGATAAAAATAGTAACATTGTGATGAGTAATCTCTTCATGTAAGAGACACCCTAAGAATTTTGAAGAGAGAAATAAAAATTTGCAAAGAATATAATGACTAAATCATTCAATCACAAGAGAGAATTGGTAGGGAATAGGATAAGCAAGTAGAATTTAATGTAGTTATCCTTCAGATCTTGTCAGGCTTGTAGATAAAAGGGCCACTTAGAATCAGTCATGGGAAGGAGGATAGGACTAATGGGGCATATCATACCAGGTCACATGGTGGACAGAGGTTGGGTAGAGAACATATTGTCAAATATGGTAGATTATTAGATACACCTAATAGATGAGGAAGTGGACACAAGATTCACTCTAGTTTTAGTTTAGATATGGATCCTGGTCATAATCTCTATCATCCTTACAAGAGGAGTGAGATGGGATATTTTCTAGATGAGCTAAAGAAAGACAATCCACCTACATTCGAGATGAAGAAGTCACAAGATGTATCAGCGTGGTTACTTTGGATGAATAAGTTATTTCATTTGCATGATTACTTAGAGAACATGAAGGACATAATAGGTACGTTCTGTATTGAAGGTAGAAAAGATGTTTGGTAGAAATATGTAAATAATGTTAAAAATATTCATGAAGAATATTTGACTTGGAGTGAGTTCGAAGCATCTATATGAGAGAAACTATGATGAAAGGGAAAATAAATTTTATGAGATAAATATGGGATCTATGAATGATGACCTAGCATATTATTGGACTTATTGAGGTAAGTACCTTATCTGAAGGAGGGAAAAAAAAATATTCAGAGATTCATCAGTGGGTTTCTGGTATCATTCGAAAAAAATACCGATTTAGTTGAGTTCAGACCATTGGAAGAATCCATCAAGAAGCTAAATAATTGTTATGAGAAATCAAAGTGAAGATCTCAGACTAAGCATGATAGGAAAGGTAATGCAAATAATAAATGAAAATGGGATAGTAACCAAAGAATACCTTAGGACACAGGTAACAAAGAGAATGCAACACCTTCTAAGAATTTTAATGCATCTCATAGTGGATAGGGATTTTAGTTTGAGGAGAAGAACAAGGGTGTAAGCTTGAAGACTGTAAAATGTTCGAGGTTTGTAGCAAGGATCATTGCAGGCAAGATTTACCACACCATCATGGTGGTAGAATGCATATTTACAATTCTTAGGAAGCATAGACAGTGGGGGATGTTGGGAAAATTAATCTTGGGATGTATGTAGCTTTGAATAACACGGAGGAAAATCACCAAGAATTTATTATTAATATGGATGGAAAGCTTTGTGCTCAATTTGTTTCTTGTTTGATTAACACTTGAACTAATTATATTTATGTTAATCCTCACTTGGTTGATAAGTGTGGTTTGAGTAATGAAATACATACAGAGTCTTGTTTAGTGCAATTTTCTATAGGTGCAAAAAATAAAGTTCATCATTGGGTAAGAGCTTGTGTATTTGAATTTAATTTTATGCCTACATTAGGGCATTTGAATGTACTTCCATTGGGATCATATAGTATGATTTTGGGTATGGATTTTTTGTATCATTGTAGGACTGAGGTGGATTATTATGACAATCCTATAGATTGTTTCAATAATAATGGGGAACAAAGAATCTTACAGTGTAAGAATAAGGAAACATCAGTTAGAATGGTCATATCTATGAAGGAAAAGTGCAGTCGTAAGAAAGGGTGGGTGTTACTTGTAGTGCATATTTCCACTGATAAAGGTAAGGATATTGAGGATGCAGAGGTATAGAACGGGTACTTGGTTCTACAACAATTTCAGGATGTGTCTTTCACAGATATTTCATAGTTTTTAATTTATAGGAAAGTGGAATATTCTATTGAGTTCATACCAGGGGAAGAACCAACATCAAAGGCATCGTATGGGATGAGAACAAAAGTGTTAGTGGAATTTAAATTGAAGTTGAAGGAAATTATTGACAAGGGGTACATTAGGCCAAGTGTGTCACCTTGAGGTGCACCAGTTCTTTTTGTAAAGAAAAAATATTGTACCCTTATACTTTCCATTGATTATAAGTACTTTAACAAGGTAACAATTAAGAACAAATATTCATTGCCAAGTATCAATGACTTGTTTAATTAGTTAAAGGGATGAAAAATGTTCTCAAATATTTATAATTGATCACAGTACCATGTCATATGCATCAAAGAAGATGACATTTACAGGACAACGTTCCAGACCAGGTATGGGCATTATGAGTATGTTGTAGTTCGATTTTGTTTGACTAATGCTCCAGCTACTTTTATGTTCTTGTTGAATAATGTGTTTGATAGTTATGTGGACAATTTTTTTATTGTGTTCATTGATTATTTGTTGATATATTCTAAGAATGAGGAAGATAATTTATAACATTTAGTAGTAGTAGTATTGAGATTTCTAAGAGAGAATCAATTATATGCCAAGCTTATAAAACATAGTTTATTTTAGACATTGGTACAATACTTTGGGCATGTAGTCTCGAAGGAAGGCATAACAATGAAACCAGAAAATATAAAAGGTATCATGAAACTCCTAGGAATGTGAATGAGGTAAGGTCATTTATCGGGCAAACAGGCTATTACAAGAGGATTATCAGGAAATTCTCCTATGTTTCTAATCCTATTACATCGTTGCAAAGGAGAGGTAATAAGTTTTAATTTACAGAGGAGCGCGTAATTAGTTTCGGGTAGTTGAATTAGTTGTTGAAAAATTCTCTAGTTTTAAAGATTGGAGATCCATATAAAGAGTTTCTAGTGGGCACATATGCTTTAACAAGAGGACTTGGTCAAGTCCTTATGTAGGAGGGATAGGTGGCATGTCACGAATCAATGGAATTGAATGAGAACAAGAAAAATTATGTCACACATGATCTTGAGTTGGTAGTGATCGTTCATGAATTAAATATATGGATGAAATATATTATTGGAAGGAGGTTTGTATTGAAGAGTGATTACAGTGGATTAAGATATCTATTTGAAAAAACAAATATGAATGACATGAAAGCTATATGGTTGGCCACAATCAATGAGTTTGACGTTGATATCAGTTACATTAAAGGGAAAGAGAGTAGGGTTGCAAATTCCCTTAGCAGAAGTGTACATGTAAGTAAAATTGTACCTATGAGTTCTTAAGGGATATATCTACAAGATAGAATATTACAGGCATGTAGATAGGATGATAGGTACAAGGGGTTTAGGGATAGGTCATAGTAAGGTACAGGCGATCAGGATGCATACTATAAACAGATGGTTTGGTGAGATATAGGGATAGGGTCTATGTGGCAGACAACGGTGAGTTGAAGAAGATTATCTTGAGGGAATTTCAGGCTAATCAATAGTCGATTCACCCATGATATCATAAAACATTTAAAACGGTGAATAAGTTCTACTATTTCCTAAATCTGATGAAATACGTGACAGAGTTTGTGGTTATATGTTTGGATTTTCAATAGGTAAAGGAAAAGTGTAGCCATCTAGGTGGTTCACTACAGCTGATTCCAAGTCAACAGTGGAAATGGGCGGTAATTTACATGGATTTCATCACACGTATGTCGAAGACGTCTAGAGATCATGATTCCATCATGTTTTTGGGGGACTATAGGTAGCACACTTCATCCCAGTGGAGTCTACCTATTCACCTAGTGATGTGGCATATATACTCATCATAGATCTGGTGAAGTTTCATGGTGTTCTAAAGAAGATTGTGTTGCAGAGGGATGCTAAATTCACTTATAGGTTCTGGAAAGAGTTATTTTTAGGTTTGGGTACAATGTTTTCCTTCAACACAAGTTATCATCCAAAGACATATCAACATACGTAGAGGGTCAAAAAGATTTTTGAGGACATGTTGAGGATGTATATGGTGCATCAGCAACAAAATATGGAAGAGTATTTACCTCTAGTTGAGTTTTTTTACAACAATGGGTATCAATAGCAACTAAGGATGTCCTTTTGAGGAAATTTATGGGTGAAGTTGTAATTCTCCTATCAATTGGAGTGATCTAGTTAACATGGTGTTGACCGGACTAGAAATGTTGGTAGTAGATATAGAGCGGGAAATGAAGGTTATCAAGAAGAGTCTAAAGGAAACACATAATAGGAAGAAAATTTATGCATATCAACAAAAGGAATTTAAGGAGTTTCAGGTTGGGGAACGTGTATTTACACATCAATCCTAGGAAGATTTACTTGATATTTCAGAAATGTGCGAAGTTGGAACCTAAGTATTCCAGACCTTTTGAGATGCTTGACAGGATTGAACCATTGGCCTTCATACTTTCACAACCTCGAACAGTGAAATTCCATGATGTTTTCCATGTTTCATTTCTTAAAATATATATAAGAGATGTTGATCATGTTATTGATTGGTTTGTATTGTAGGTGGATCCAGAAGGAGAATTCGAACCAGAACCTCAGTGCATTTTTCAGAGAAATATGTTCATGATATGGAACCAATAAATCAAGTAGGTTGAATTACAGTGGAAGAACTTTCAGCCCAATGAAGCTACATGGGAGATGGATAATAAGATGCAAGATATGTATCCTTGCTTGTTTTTCGGCTGAGGAAAAGTAGTTTTGGTATGTGTATGTATGCAAATGTATCGTATAAACACCACATCAAGCTATGTTATAAAGCTCCAATAAGAGGTATGGGTGTCATTTTTTTATTTTTTTCTTGTTGGTTATGTTTTCAGTACACTTTTCATTCTAAATACTCCATCGATCTAGGTTATAAAGGTTTATGAGAAATATATTTTGTTTTTTCAATGGTCTTGCTAGTTGTAGGTGTCACTCGACACTGAGGATGGTGTTACCATAAAGGGGAGAGGCCTGTAATAGCCTCGGGGTATAAATTCATTTAATACAGTTAATAAAGAAAAAATAATAACCAACGTCATCGAAATGTATTCAAAGCTAAATATTGGGAAAAAGCATAGTGATGATGATCACTTGTCATTAATTAATGGCCATGGAAATTGGATGGAAAATACTTTGGAAAGGAAAAGTGTCATTTATTGGCATTATTTATGAAAATAGTGGAAAATAGGAGAAAAGGAAGGTGAAAGGTCACATGTTGCATGTGAGGAGGAAATTGAAGGAAAATTAAGGAAAAATGAAGACAGTGGAAGACTCAATGATAAAAAGGCCTTTAAGGATAATTTCATAGTTTTTTTTTTTTTTTTAGATTTAGATTGGAGATGTTCTCTTCTCTCTCTCTCTTTCTCATACTCTTGTAGCAGTCTTGTAGGAGTGTGGAATACTTGGGATTTGGAGCAAGAAGGAAATGGAAAAGTAGGAAATCTCAAGAGGAAAGAAGGATTAGTAGCTAAAATCGGTTTTTCTTGTAGGTACCGAGTTGCATGTATAATTTCCTTGCTAATTTTGGAATTCATTGAAAATGCATGAAATTTATTAGTTTTGATCTACCATTTGCATGCTGGATTTCCTGGATTAATAGTTGTTTTTCCTAGCCTTTCAATTTCCCAGATATTCATGGTGTTGTGGGTTTACCTTTGCCTTTCTGATTGGTTCTCATGTTCCTTATGTCTGTAGGGTGAGTTACTAGTTGTTAGATGACATTTTTGGAAAAGCATTGTAGAATCTCTGTAACAACTTCTGTTGAGTTACTATTCCTTCAAACCTTGGTTGGAAAATCTCTCTACAATCCCTTGGTGGGTTGAGTTACTAGTCTTGGAAGCTCTGAATGGAAAAAAGTTCTAGAAGACTAGAAAAAATTGTGGGTTGCGTTACCACTCCTAGAAGCCTGGTTGGAAAAAAGTCTCTCGAGCCCTAGATAGCTTTGAAAGAGGTCAATATAGTGAGGTTTGGTGATTTCCGACTGTGAGGTGTAATCATTGGTTGAGGGTTGAGGTGATTTAGCCTCTAGAAGCCCTAATTTAGTTTTATTTGGTTTATTCAATGATATACCACATTCATGCTTGGAATATGGCATGGGGGTAACTGGTTGAAAGAAATATTTGGTTTAGTCGAATCTATGGTCGAGTGGTACATGGAAGTCACAGACCTGGTTGCATTTTGCATTTGTTAATAAGATCTCTTTTCCTCTTGTATTTTATGGGTAAATGTACTAATTATTATGTGATCATAATGTTTTTTCTATCATTTCTATTTTTTTGGTTATAAGCATGGTTTATGAAAGACTTGAGCTATGGATCTCATCATGTGTTTATTAGTAGCTAAAATGTTAATGAATGTATAACATAATAGACAATCTTAAAATTATTATGGGGAGGAATCAATCCTTCTACAAAAATATTTGATAAGTATGAAGTCCCTATGTTAATATTTGTTTATATGACATGTAGATTACATGTTCATGATGTGTTTGACAAGATACCTATCATGGCTAGGCATTGTTAGGTCAAGTCCTTGTTCACATTTTGCATTGGAGGTATTTCCATATTGTTATTTATCCTTTTTGAGTGTTTCATCAAGTTCTGGGCATGGGCCCGAGTCCCGGCCCTAAAATGTGTCTCAAAATATAGGGTCGCTAGCACAAAATGTTATGAAAATAGCTCACAAATTAGTAGAAAAGAGAGATCTAGAACTTAGAAATCAACCACTTCGAGGGGGACACCTCCTTTACATTAAATAAATGAAAAAAATATTAGATGATAAAAAATAAAAATAAAAACATCTTTTCTATTTATAGTAGTCCATGGGGTCACAATATAATCCTAACCGACCTATAAATAATAATGTAATGGCACAAAAATAACAGTAGTGGGATTTTATGGGGAACAATAATAACAACATGGGGAATACAAGGGTACACAAATAACAATAAGGGGGATACACTAACAACAATAAGGGAGTACATTAGTAATATAGGGACCTAACATACCCCTCTCCTTATAAAAAGTGTTGACCTCAATGCTTGAGTAATTCTGGATGCTATTGTATAAAATTATCATCCTCCCATGTGAAATCTTCAGTGGGTAAGTTCTTCCACTTGATGATATACTCTTAAATTGATCAATTTCGTAGCTATCAATTTATTTCTTCCCTGAGTGTTGATAGTTACAATATGATTTTTCCATCCTCATCAAGTTCTGGTAATATTGTTACAACTGGAAGTTTGTCACCTGTAACCTTCTTTAAGCATGAAACATGGATAACTGGGTGCACTCAAGAAGAAGCGGGAACATCGAATTTTTATGCCATAGTACCAATATTTTTTAACACCTTGTAATGACCATAGTCCTTTGGTGATAATTTATTGTCCTTAGTAGGTTTCTTGAGGGACATTTGTTTGTATTGTTGTAGCCATAAAAATACCCAGTCTCCTACAACAAAACTTCTCTCTATGTGATGTTGATATGCCTATTGTTTCATTTGATTTTGTTGCAAATTTAGGTTATCCTTTAAGAGTTGGAGAGCTTGTTTTTGATGCTCGATGTGATATTCCACTGCTTTAACCTTAGAATTTTCTCTTAAATATTATGTGATGAACGGTGGACAATATCCATAAAGCTCCATAAATGGAGTGATTTTTGCTACAGTATGGAAGGAAGTGTTATACCACCATTCACCCAGAGGTAACCACTTGACCCATTGTGTTTGTTTATCAGATACAAAACATCGAATATATCCTTCCAAACATTTGTTCACTACATTAATTTTCCCATCGGATTGAGGATGATAATATGAGGTATGAGCTAGTTGAGTACCCAAAAAAGAAAATAATTTCATCCAAAAAATTTCCAATGAAAATGGGTCTCTATTTCTTACAATAATATTTGGGTTTCCATGTATCTTTTGAATTGTTTCCATAAATTCAATAGCAATTGTACTTGCTTTAAATGGATGTGATAATGCACAAATGTGTGCAATAAACACCATGATGACACTCTTTCCTTTAGAATTAGGTAAACCTGTGATAAAATCCATTGAAACCTCCTACCTACGTTGACTTGGAATGGATAAAGGTTGTAGCAGACCTGGGGCCTTAATTGTCTAAACTTTATTTTTCTGGCAAACCAAACATTCTACCACAAACTTTTGAATATAAGATTTGAGGCCATCCAAACAAAATTATTTCTTCACCCTATTGTAAGTTTTTAAAAATACTAAGTTTCCTTCTAAAGGATAGGTGTACAATTCCTAAATAATATTTTGTTCTAGTTGGAATTATTACAAATATATAATCGATATTTGTACCATAAGAAATCATTTTTCCAACTAAATATATTAGATGTACTAGGATCTTGTTGCAACATTTGAATGAGTGTCCATAGTTATTCATAATTCTTCCTTTCCTCCCTTTCTTTGGTTATCCAATCTGGTTGGATAATAGAAATGGCACAAAGAATTGCTTCCAACTCCTCGTCATTTCTTGAGGGTGGATCTGCAACAACAATTAGCTTCCCTTTTTTTTAGATGATTTCGAAGTCATAACCCAAAATCTCTATGACCCATTTTTTCTACTCTTATCAAGATAGTATTTGTTTCAAAAAGTATTTAAGACTATCATGATCATTTTTTACATTGAAGTGTCTTCCCATTAGGTAAGGTCACCATTTCTTTAGTTCATGTAGTATTTCCGACATTTCCTTCTCATAAATATATTATTGTAAATACTTTCTTTTGATTGGATTATTTTCAAAAGCAATGAGTCTTCTGCATTGTATTAAAACACCACCAATTGCATTTCTTGAGGCAACACATTTCAACGTAGTGTAGCTAAGACCAATGCTTGAAACATTGCCTCTCTAAGATGTTCAAAGGCCGTAGTTGCTTCAAGATTCCATCAACATTCATCTTTCTTAAATAATGTTGTTAGAGGTGCAGTTATTCTCCCATAATTCTTAACAAACTTGTGATAATACCATTTTAACCCGAGAAATTCTCACAACTGCTTTATGGTTGTGGGGAATTTCCATTCCTTAATGGCTTTAATTTTTTTAAGGTCTACCCTAACACCCTCTTGAGATACAAAATGACCCTAGCATTCCACCTCTTGTTGGAAATATGATGCAGAGTGTTGTCCTTGATGGCAACCCACTGAATGAAGATGAAGACATGCTACTGTTGACATGTTTTGTCCTTGATGGCAATCCACCTGATGAAGTTATGCTTGACTTGATGGATTTGGTAAATGATGTAAATATGATGTTTGTTGACAATATGATGCTAAGTGTTGATCTTGAAAGGCAACCCACTTGATGAAGATGATGACAACTTACTTGATGAAGTTGTGCTTGAGAGAATATGTTCCTGATGAAGAAAATATGATGTTTCTACAGTGTGTACAGAAGGCTATGAAGAAAGGATTTCAGAATGTACTCAAAGTATGATGAAAAAGAATATGTCTCTTGGTATACGCGGATTGGCCTAGGGAAGTCGCGTATGAACGCGGAAAAGAACGTGCCAAGTCGCGTATGGGCTAAAGTGCTCAAAAAGTGCAAAACCAAGGGTAACCACCATGGTATTGACCCATTGTATTGGGTAATGATCCGCCTAATTGACCCCGTCCAGGTAGTTTTGGGCTCATGGTATTGGTTTGGCCCATGGTATTGAAAATGGGGGCTCATGGTATTGACAAAGGGTAAACATATATAAGGAGAAGAATTTCATTGTGCAAATCATGAGTGTGGGTGCAAGATGTCTGAGCTTGAATGAATACTTCTCTCTGAAGTATATCTGAATGGAAAGGGTTACACTTGAATGATAGATCTGAATGTATGATGCACCAATGATGAAGAAGGGGATCTAGATCTGAATTGCTCTTGTATTTGCTAGATCTGATTATGGAAGGCTTAGATCTGTGATGAGGCGAGCATCTAGGCGAACATCTGTCTGAAGCGAAAGGGTAGATCTGAACTGAATGTCTGATCTGATGAAGTATGCTGCTCTGTAATGATTAAAGATCTATACGCTACTTTGACGCGAAGGAAGCGCGTATATACGCGGCTTCAGCGAAGAGAAAGCGCGTATGCGCAATAAAATATACACTGAAGTATACGCCGGTTTGTGTGGACGGAAGCGCGTATATACGCGACATCAGTAAAGGGAAAGCGCGTATGCAAACTAAGGTTTTCTGAAGCATGGGGTATGAAACATCTGATCTGTTCTGCTGTATTACTGCTATCTAATCTGGGTTGTCTGAATTGGTATGTATCTGTTGATGATGTATGTTTGTGCTTAAAAGTATGGAAAGGGTTCAGTCTGGAAATATGGTGAATTGTGGCCTGCAAGTGGTGTTCTATTGAAGTTGTTGGATCCAGTGTGAAAATTGATGAAACGTGGTCCAAGGTGGTGCTGAGGGTTGTAGCCTTCAGTCAGGGGGTCGTAGCTCCCTTCCAGGTGAGGGTGGTAAACGAGATCGGGGGGTCGTAGCTCCCTTCCAGGAGAGGCTGGTAAACGAGTCAGGGGGTTGGAGCTCCCTTCCAGGAGAGGCTGGTAAACGAGCGCAGGTGGGTGCCTGCATGCTGGTCAAGTCTGCGCCAGCACATATGTTGTAAGATGTTTTTCTCTATAATAAAATATTGAAGGCTGAGCAACTGCAGCGGTGGTTTTCTCCCGACTTGGGTTTCCACCTAAAAATCCTGGTGTTCATGTGTGATGCTTTGTGTGATGGCTTATTCTGTTCTTACTGCACATGTTTACTGTTTATAGAACATCTAATAAATGAATGATGGAATGATATAAGTGAAGAACTAATGGTATGATTAGATCTCTGGGTATACGCAAGTTGTATGAAGGATTTCCGCGTGTATACGCTAGTTGGCTTCAGAAAAGTAGCGTATGGGTTTTAGAGAGTAAAAAGTTTGAATATGCTGTAAATACTGATTCACCCCACCCTCTCAGTATTTTTCCCAACAATTGGTATCAGAGCGTGGTCCTTCTACAGAAGCTTGATCGCTTGAAGGAGATCCATCGCAATGGGAAGTCAAGAAGGAGTGATGTCTATAAAACCACCTCTATTCAATGGAAGCAATCTGATATTCTGGAAGGTACGTACAAAAGCATATCTGCAAAGTCTTGGTGCAGATGTATGGGCAATCGTAGAAGAAGGTTATCAATACCCGGCAAGTATTCCTACTGATGCAGCTGAAAGAAAGAAGTATGAAATCAATGCCAAAGCAGTGAATGTCTTATTGGGAAGCATGTCTGAATCAGAATTTGCTAAAGTGATGCAGCTACATTAGGCAAAAGACATATGGGACAAAATCATTCTAAGCTATGAAGGAGACACAAAGGTAAAAAGTGCAAAACTCCAAACTCTTAGAATTGAATATGAAAATTTGAAGATGCATAGTGATGAGAGTGTTTCCAGTTTCTTTCTTCGTCTGGATGATATTGTAAATAGAATGAGAAATTTGGGTGAAACCATAACTGATACTACTCTGGTGGAAAAGGTCTTAAGATCATTGACTTCAAAATTTGACTCTAAAGTTTCAGCTATTGAAGAAAGGCAAGATCTGCAAACTCTTACTATTGTTCAATTACATGGTACTCTGACTGCTTTTGAAATGAGACAAGGAGGCCCTTCTCAAGTAAGAGAAGTTGCTTTTAAGGCATCCACAAAAGGAAAGGAAAAGGAAGTTGTCAAAGAATCCAGCTATATATCCGATGAAGAAGAAGCAAATTTCATGAGAAAGCTCCAACTAGGCACTGGAAGATTCAAAGGTAAGCTTCCCTTCAAATGTTTTGAGTGTGGAAAAGTTGGTCATTATGCTGCTAAATGTCCTTATAGAGAAAAGCATGGTAAAGGGAAACAATTTGAGAAGAGAAAGAGTTATTATGCAAAAGAAGATGATGATGGAGTGTCCAGTGAAGATGAAGAAGATTCTGACCAAGATCTGAAAGTGCTCATGGCTAAGAAGCAAAAGAAGAAGGTTACTCAAGGAAAGGAGATACCTCAGAAATCATGTATAGCAAAAATTGAAGAAGATGAAACAGATTCCGACGAATATCTACAAGCACTCATGGCAAAGAAGAAGAAGGAGAAGGCCACGTGTAATACTCTTCTTTGTGCAAACAATAGTAAAGATAGTGAAAGTAAAATTGTGGATCTAGAAGAAGCTCTCAAGATTAAAGTTGAAGAACTGCAAAGTTCATATAATAATCAAGAAACTATCTACAAAGAGATGATCTCACAAATGAAAGATCAAGTAGAAATGCTGAATGGACAGGTGGACAAGTATAAAAGGTTTCATACTTATGCATCCAATCGAATTAAAGATCTAGAAGCAGATCTTGAAAAATCAAGCAAGAAGAATGAAGGACTTGAAGCTGCAATCATTTGTCTTGAGGAAGATTTAGAAGCATCAAGTAAGAAAAATAAGGAACCTCTACAATCATTTGAAAAGGAAGGCCTTGAAGCAGAAATCATCTCTCTCAAAGAAGATCTGGAAAAATCAAACAAGAAGAATGAAGAGCTGCAACAAACTTGTGAAGGAAATGAAGATTGGTTGAAAGAAGAGATTCTAAATCCGAAGGATCAAGTTGAAGATGGAAGAAGAAAAGAAGAAAGCATGACAAAGCAATGTCAAGCCTTGGAGGTTGAGGTAAATATTCTCAAAGGTAAATTAGAAGAAAAGGTTAAACTTTTGAGGTTTCATGATAGTACTAACATTTTGGACAATATTATGAGTAATCAAAGGTCTCCTGCTATCAAACATGGTCTTGGTTTCCATGAAACTGTTAAAGGAGAATCTAGCTCACAAGGAAGTGCCAAAAATTCAGAGGATGTCAATGCAAAACCTGAAGTGTTGAAAGAGACAAAAGCTCAACCAACAATCATGAATTCTCAAAAGAATTCATTCAAGAACGTTGAATGTTTTAAATGTCATAATTATGGGCATGTTGCAGCAAATTGCAAGAGCAGATCATTTCAGCCTCAATCAAACAATTCCTACATAGAAAGGTACTCTGGTTTCTTCAAGGGATATTTTTTTTCATGTAACAAGTATGGACATAGAGCAGATGATTGTAAAAGGAGGAAGATTAGAAATACTCATCATGATTCTTATGTTTATTTCTCTGGCCACATGAGATGTTATGCTTGTAACAAGTATGGACATGTAGAAAAAGAATGCAGGATGAACAGATCTGGGAAAGTAGATAACTTCTAGCACACAGATAGAAAGTTCAAACAAATCTGGAAGAAGAAGGAGGACCGATCATAAACGTAGGGAATTCAGACCCTACTGCAGTCATTCGCTTCTGAAGCTTACTTCTCTGATTGACTGCAAGAATGATGTGGGATACATTATGAGATTTAGTAATTTATCGTCACAGGGGGAGCCATGCATGATGACTCTCATGGTTGATTTGATTATTCTGGTTATATGTATTTCTGACAGTGCATCTGGTGTGAAGAAAAGACAGGAACAGAAGGTGAATTTGCAGAAGGAGATGAAGGTGTGAAATTTTTCTATATTACACTTTCCATACGCGAGTTATATTAACCAAATTCGCGTATACACGCGAGTTCCAGCAGACACAGTCGCGTATGCATTGATGATAAGAGAATTTATCTGATAGCTGAAGATCTGGAGCAGATGTCCAGGGGGAGCATCAGTCTGACTGCTGATGATTGCACTGTTAGCATCATTCTGGTTATCCTCATGATAATGAATTGATACATGGGTTCTTGTGTGAAGATTATGGATGAAGCCTGGTTGCTTTATGAGGAAGAGCATTCGTTGCTGAGATGAAAGTCTTATAATTCAGAGATTGTTGCTGATGACTTTCTGTTGAAGGTGCTTCAGATTGAAAGCTAAGGAAGAGCATTGGTTTAGGGGGAGCAGCAGGTTGAATACTAATGATTGCATTGTTGGCAATATGACTGCTTATTCTTTAGTTATTGTGATACTCATGCTCAAATGATGATGGCTTGGTACATGGTTCATGATGATGAGATGTTGAGATGAACTATGTTTACTGCTTGCTGAAGTTTATCTGTTGGATAAAATTGGAAGTCTTATGATTCAGAGATAAGAATAGTTCATGCATAGTCGTTACTATGGTTGAGATCTGTTCCTAAATATGTTGCTTCATGTTAAATCTTAAAGGTCATGGTGATGTAGGATGGTGGTGGACCACATGAATGATTGCTTGACACTTATGAGAAGTTGTTGTTCTGGTATGATAAACTTTGTTGGAAAGATTGTATTGATGATGCAAAGAATCTGAATGCTTGGTTACTAATGTGCCTTTGATACAACCATTGGATGACGCTTGAAGACACAACTACATTTTTATATCTATCTGTAATCCAGGGAAGCATTCAAAAGAAGCTGAACACTATCTTTGCCTCAGAAAGAATCAGATCTAGTTGAATTTTAGAAGATGGCTTGGGATACGCGGGTTGCCTGAAACACAGTCGCGTATGTACGCGAGTTCATGCACAGAAAACCACGTATGCATGATTGCTGGCAATTTTTGGTTGGTTCAGCTCTCTTCAGCATAGCTGCAGTGCTGTTTGGGGTCTCTGATACTGTTTGGTATCTCTGGTGGTGTTCCAGTTCTCAGAATTATGTTTCTATTGTTTTGATGAAGATGCCTTGATGATTTGTTGGTGGAAGTTTTCAGGATGCACAAACTAAGGGGGAGCCTTAGTCTTTTGGAAATATTTCTTGGTTGCACAGATTCAGGGGCAGCATTAGCGTTGCTGAGTATAATGCATTGTTGGCATTATGATGGTTCTGTTATATGATCTCTCTTGAGGTCTTCTTGGTATTGGTCATGAAAAGTCATATTTGTATTTTTGATGAAAAGGTCATGTTGAGACCCATGATGTAAAATCTGTAAAATTCAGTCATGTATGAACTTGTCAAATTTGTAAACCCACTTGTTTGGGTAGCTGAATTGAAATGTGTAAACCCACTTGGTTGGGTCCTTGAGTCTCATATGTAAATCCACTTGGTTGGATATTTGATGTAAGTATGAGTCTTTGGTGATAGGAAGAGTCATGTACTTTATTAAAAATATGTTTGAAGATTCAGCATGAACTCAGGGGGAGTTTGGCCACTTCAGCACATATCAGATCTGCAGAATGTTTCTTCCACTTGAGGAGAAAAGGGGGAGAGTGTTGGTTTTTGATCCGCCCTTTGCCCTTGATGTCAAAGGGGGAGAGTGACATGGTGTTTGAATGAAGAGAAGATAATGATGTCAAATGTTTGGGAGAGTGACATATTTGGGAGAGTGACATCGTACCTATCTGTTGTGGTAACCAAACACCATCATGGTTGCCATCAAGTCCGAAGGGGGAGATTGTTGGAAATATGATGCAGAGTGTTGTCCTTGATGGCAACCCACTGAATGAAGATGAAGACATGCTACTGTTGACATGTGTTGTCCTTGATGGCAATCCACACGATGAAGTTATGCTTGACTTGATGGATTTGGTAAATGATGTAAATCGATGTTTGTTGACAATATGATGCTATGTGTTGATCATGAAAGGCAACCCACTTGATGAAGATAATGACAACTTACTTGATGAAGTTGTGCTTAAGAAAATGTGTTCCTAATGAAGAAAATATGATGTTTCTACAGTGTGTACGGAAGGCTATGAAGAAAGGATTTCAGAATGTACTCAAAGTATGATGAAAAAGAGTATGTCTCTTGGTATACGCGGATTGGCCTAGGGGACGTCGCGTATGCACGCGGAAAAGAACGTGCCAAGTCGCGTATGGGCTAAAGCGCTCAAAAATTGCAAAACCAAGGGTAACCACCATGGTATTGACCCATTGTATTGGGTAATGATCCGCCTAATTGACCCCGTCCAGGTAGTTTTGGGCTCATGGTATTGTTTTGGCCCATGGTATTGAAAAAGGGGCTCATGGTATTGAAAAAGGAAAACCTATATAAGGAGAAGAAATTCATTGTGCAAATCATGTGTGTGGGTGCAAGATGTCTGAGCTTGAATGAATACTTCTCTCTGAAGTATATCTGAATGGAAAGGGTTACACTTGAATGATAAATCTGAATGTATGATGCACCAATGATGAAGAAGGAGATCTAGATCTGAATTGCTCTTGTATTTACTAGATCTGCTTATGGAAGGCCTAGATCTGTGATGAGGCGAACATCTAGGCGAACATCTGTCTGAAGTGAAAGGGTAAATCTGAACTGAATATCTGATCTGAAGAAGTCTGCTGCTCTGTAATAATTGAAGATCTATACGCTACTTTGACGCGGAGGAAGCGCGTATATACGCAGCTTCAGCGAAGAGAAAGCGCGTATGCGCAATAAAATATACACTGAGGTATACGCTGGTTTGTGTGGACGGAAGCGCATATATACGCGACATCTGTGAAGTAAAAGCGCGTATGCAAACTAGGGTTTGCTGAAGCAAGGGGTATGAAATATCTGATACGTTAGCGTTTGTGTATTACGCTATCTAAAATGGAGTTGTCGGGTGGTATGTGTCTGTTGGTGATGTATGTTTGTGCTTAAAAGTATGGAAAGGGTCCAGTCTGAAAATATGATGAAACGTGGCCTGCAAGTGTTGTTCTATTGAAGTTGTTGGATCTAGTGTGAAATTTGATGAAACGTGGTCCAAGGTGGTGCTGAGGGTTGTAGCCTTCAGTCAGGGGGTGGTAGCTCCCTTCCAGGTGAGGTTGGTAAATGAGATTGGGGGGTCGTAGCTCCCTTCCAGGAGAGGCTGGTAAACGAGTCGGGGGGTCGTAGCTCCCTTCCAGGAGAGGCTGGTAAACGAGCGCAGGTGGGTGCCTGCGTGCTGGTCAAGTCTGCGCCAGCACATATGTTGTAAGATGTTTTCTCTATAATAAAACATTGAAGGCTGAGCAACTGCAGCGGTGGTTTTCTCCCGACTTGGGTTTCCACCTAAAAATCCTGGTGTTCATGTGTGATGCTTTGTGTGATGGCTTATTCTGTTCTTACTGCACATGTTTACTGTTTATAGAACATATAATAAATGAATGATGGAATGATATAAGTGAAGAACTAATGGTATGATTAGATCTCTGGGTATACGCAGGTTGTATGAAGGATTTCCGCGTGTATACGCTAGTTGGCTTCAGAAAAGTAGCGTATGGGTTTTAGAGAGTAAAAAGTTTGAATATGCTGTAAATACTGATTCACCCCCCCCTCTCAGTATTTTTCCCAACACCTCTTGTACTCCAAAGAAACATTTGGAGGATTTTGCATGTAATTTTTTCTACTGCAATAGTTTGAGCACCCTCTCAACATGTTGAATATGATCTTCCCGAGACCTATTTTATATTAGTATAGCATCAAAAAATAATAACACAAATTTTCTAAGGAAGTGTTTGAAAATGGAATTCATTAACCCTTGAAATGTAGAAGGTGCATTGGTAAGGAAAAAACGCATGAGAAAAAAATAAGAATGACCCTCATGAGTTTGAAATGTTGTTTTTCATAATATCTTTAGTCTTAATTCTAATTTGATGATATCCTGAATGAGTATCCAACATGGTAAAATAAATTTCTCCATGTAATTCATCCAATAATTCATCAATCACGGGAATGGGAAATTTCTATTTAATAGTGAGCTTCTTTAGCCCCCTATAATCCAGACACATGCACCATGATCCAACCTTCTTGTGCACCAATACTACTTGAGAAAAGAGAGAACTTTGACTAGGTTTAATTATACTAGCCTCTAACATTTCCACAATCATACGTTTAATTTGGCTCTTTTGGACATAAGGATATCTGTAAGACTTGATGTTTGCAAGAACACTTCTTGGAATAGAATGAATATCATGATCATGATCCCTAATAGGTGGGATTCCTTTGGTATTTTCAAACACCTCAGAATTATTTTCCAAGAGTTTTTGGAGATCTTTATAAACATATGATATTGATGTTGGAACTTCTAGTGAGCATAATTGTATAATTACGCCTCCTTGTTATTTCTTTAGAATATTTTTCATGATATTAGATCTTATTATATTTCCCAGCTTCCCTGTGATATCCCATAATTCAACTTCCTTTCCTTCCAAAAAAAATGTCAAGAAAAGTTCTTGAAATTTAAAATTTGTCATCCCCAAGTATTGTGACCATTGTACTCCTAATACAACATCAACACCTCCCATTGGAATGGAAATAATTGCACTTTTCAATCAATATTACCCCATTTTTAGCTTGATATTATGGCACTTTCTATAGCAATTTACAGTTCCTCCATTTCCAATCATCACATGACACTCTGGTGCTAGGTATAGGAAACAATTCAGTTCCTTGACTACCGTACAATTAATAAAATTATGGGTACTACTTGAATAAATCAAGACTATTACTTTTTTATTCTTGATATATCCTTCTATCTTGAGAGTTTGAGGAATGGTAATTCCTATCAGTGCATTCCAGGATATGGTCGGACTCATTTCTTATTTCTCAAGGGTTGGTTCCTAGTTTATATCCTCTTCTTTTGAATTTTCTTGTTCGTTTTCTTCTTCCTCTTCACAATCTATGTAAAATAATTTCTTCTCAACACACTTATGACCTTTATTTTATTTTCTATCACAAATGTAGCAAAGCCATTTTTCTCTTTCTTTCTTCCAATTTTTTTTGTCAATATTGTAGCTTGTGGAAGTTTAG
Source organism: Pinus albicaulis (assembly GCA_034641835.2). Lineage (NCBI taxonomy): Eukaryota > Viridiplantae > Streptophyta > Pinopsida > Pinales > Pinaceae > Pinus > Pinus albicaulis. Next base: position 291,995 of record JAXQQM020061426.1, on the reverse strand, counting down.
AAGTAGAAAAATTTCCATATTTATAGATGTGAGTGGTAGGATTGCTTGTTGCCATAATTTTACTTTCAATTTTTCTTGCCAACCTGAATGCATTCTCCAATGAATCAGGTTCCCAAACGAAAATTCATGTTGGATGTTATCCTTTAAAGTCACAATGAAGACATCAATCCTGTGTTCCTCTTGAATTTCAGTTACCCTTATATTCAATTTTTGGATGTCCTCAATGTGCTCCACCATTTAACTCTTGTGTTTGAGACTTATGAACTGGCTAAAGAATTTTTTACTCTTTGTATCCTCATATTGTGCTATCATTTCCTCCATAAAAATTGACCAAGTGACAATTTCGTTATGAGAGAAAAGAAATTGATACCATAAAAATGTATTTTGTTCTAAATATAAAGTTACGATGTGTACCTTTTTTGTGTTTTTCACATTATGGAGATCAAAATATTTCTCCATCTGTAGTATCCATGTTACGGGATCCTTCCCATCAAACTTCCTCATATCGATATTTGGAATATGTTGGGTCTCTAATCCAAGATTAGAGTTTATGAAATCACGATCAACATTTATTTTTTTATCATTGTGAGTTTCCTCTACTACCTTTTCGCCATTAGGAATCATTTTTTGTATTAACTTTGTCAAACCTTCCTTCAAACCTTCTATGTATGCTTTTAGATCATTATTCATGTCTTCCATGCATCCTTTCATTTGTTCATCCATCTTAACTTCCATGAAATTCATCTTAGCTTCTATGCCATCCATCTTAGCTTCCATGCCATTATTAAAACCATCCATATTAGCCTCCATGTCATCCATATTAGCTTCCATGCCATTAATCAAACCATCCATCTTAGATTCCATGCATTTCTTCAAACCATCCATCTTAGTTTCCATTTTATTTTTTGTTAGAGTTCTTTGGAAGAGCAAAATTTGTTGCACTTGGTCTTGTAATTTTGATATATCATGTTTCACTTCTTCTTCTTCATGAGTCATAGTAGATCCTTATGCAGGATCAATGAGCATGGAATTGTTTTTGGGGGAAATTTTAGAACCCAGTATTGATATCTGTGCTTCAATATTCCCTTAGAATCACTTCAAACTGATTTTTCAAACAAGACTTACGCAATTTAAAAAAAATACACACCTTTTTATTTTTTTTTAGGAGCTTGATATTGAAACTGCCATATTTTTGTAATTTATTATCCCTAATATTTTTTCTTTTGTCCTCTACTATCCCTATGAGTATTCCTTCCAATGCCACATGTATAACCTAATTTGGATTCTTCAAGACGAGGTTATTCATAGTCTCCCATAATTACCTAATTATGGAATCGTTCAGTAGAGAAAACTTGTACGTCGTGCCACATATCACTATTTCCTCTTTCAGATCTGAAATCGATGCACAGGAAACTATACTGTATGCAATTTTAGCCACTTTTTACATAATTCTCATCTGATTCTCAGAGAGAGTTATGATTATTTTCCCAATGTCACCTCTTTGAGATCAAATTGAGGAGCCTGCAAAAACTGTAACTTCCACATATCACATCTCCAAAAATATTGTGAACCAAGATCTAAATTTTATCCACGAAGTCCGTTCATAATTGAGCATAATTGGGTTTTTTTAGCTTTGGCAACTTCATAGAAAAAAAGGTATATGTAAAATTCCACGATGTCCTAATCGAAGCAGCAAAAACCTAGAATCCAAACCTCTGATACCAAATGTTCCAAAACCAACTCACAAACTAGAAGAAAATAGAGATCAAAGACTTATAAGTTAGTCAACTCGAGGGGGAAAACTCCTTTACATTACATAAATGAAAAATTCTTCGATAGTACAAATGAAAAAACCTCCTTTCTATATATAGGAGTCCATGGGGTGACAATATAATCCTAGCCAACCTAACAACAATAATGTAAGGGCACAACAATAAAAACAGTGGGATTTTATGGGGCATAATAATAACAATATGGGGACTAAAGTGGTACAAAAATAATTGTAAGGGGACTACACTAACAACAATAAGGGACTACACTAGTAATATAGGGCCCTAACACAAAAATTCCTATAAAATTCTGCAATCATATGGGTTGAGACCTATGCATGCAATTAGAGGGTTTTAGTTGCATGGAGGTATCACCATCATAGCGAATGGGGCTCTAGTGTAGAAAAAAACAAGTGGTATCATGGGTGTTATTTTTTCCAACTAGGGTAAAACTCCACATTCGATAGCTTAGATGATTGAGATAATAATCTAATGCGATTCATATTTTAGAAAGCATCAAAATTGACCTATATATCATCGCAATCAATTAAAAGGAAGTTAGGTTATGAATTATTTTATTGTTTTATGGGTCAGCCTAACTGCATGTTGATTTTTTCAAAGCCCCAAGAAGTCCCTCACAAAGTTATAAATAGAAGTGACCCAAAGTTTATTTTCACATATTCGCTCACAAGATATCCTCCATGCTATTTCTATTTTTTTTCATATTTTTTGTTTATGGATTGCACAACTAATTCAGGAGGAGCTTGCGCAAATGGACGAGATCACAAACATGATCTCACATCAGATCTGGGTGATCTGAAGCAGAACCATGAGCATGAAGAGTTGAGGTAGTGGCCTAGCTTATCAGATCTGAGAGCTGGGTGTGTTATTTCCGTGGCTAAGGATCCAGCGCTGCGGGCATATATTTTTAAGGTCATAACCAATCTTTTGAGGTTAGATTAGGCTGATATGAAGCAGAGTCATGTGCACATAGTGTCCAAGTAGCAACCAAGGACCCCAGAGCTGCGGAAGAACGTGTTAAGGTCATGGCCTAGATATTTTCTAGATATATCAAATTTGATTCACAATCAGTTGCTTGAGTAGTCATTCTATACATGTGTCGGTCAGTGATAGTTGAATCACAAGAGTCATTGACAATATCCTGGATTTAGATCTAGGACTTCAGATTTGAGATCACTTGGTGATATATCAAATCCATGTTTTGGTATTATGGATCTGCTAATTTGTAGATCATATATATTAGTTTCCATTGCAATACGTATCAACATTCCTCATTCGGTATTATTGATATTCATCATTTTTCTATATCCAGTGTTGGTGCATTTTATTTCTCATATTCAGGTTTCTTCCTGTAGAAGTATGGTTATGGTTTTACTGTGTGTATGCTAGTTGTTTTCTTCATCATAAATATATGTATCTATGTATCATTTTACTCTTATTTCTCAGTCATTTAATCACAATCGAAGAAGAATAATTTTCAAGGGTTTTTGAATCAATCACTCAAAAGCCACCTTTTTCCCTATTTTTGAATAACTCGCTGCATTTCTAGAGTATTTGTAGCAGAATGAATTTTTGAGGGGCTAGGAGCAATCATTTTCAGTACTTGAGGATGCTATCATGTAGCCAACAGGAATATATATCCCCAACATTTTTCATATCAGCATTTGGACCTTGGGAAGGCCACCAAAAGTAACTTCTCCCAATTTTGTTGTGTTTTCTCCTCGCACACTACATTTTTGTGTGATTTCACTGTGTTTTTGCCTGAAAGTCAATTTTCTCTATTAACTTGGTCCAGATTTGACCTCCATTGATGTAATTTCTAACTTTTTATGTTTTGGTGATTGATACATATGTAAGTATGCTGGTTAAATAAAAAATGAGGTATATGCATGCTTTTAAAGGTCATTTATGGTCAAATGTATCTATTTTTCTAACTTGGGGAGAGTCTTATTAAACTCCCTAGTCTTTAGGTTTTATGAGAGAATATCATGTGATCAGTTCCTCCACTCAAGGATTCAACCACTAAGAGAGGGGAAATGGTTTTTTTGTCTATATGTATGCATTTATAAGTCATTTTGATGGTTGGACATTAGAGGGTGAGACTTTTGTAGCTTGTGCTTTAGCTTTTATTTAGAAATTCAAAGGACCAATTGCAGCTATTAACTAAAAGTTCATGTGGAGTTAGTTTTTGATGTTGTATTTTCTCTATTATAGTATTTTACAGATGATATACATGTTCTCTATCCATGCCTTGATTTCTTCAGTGATCTTCCAAAAAGTTTAATAAGATTAACTCTTCACAAGCTCTGATTTGTTTGGGAATATGATTTTATGTTTACTTCCTTATATTTTAATGAATTCATGATGCATGATCATTATGATCATCTGCACTCTTTCAAACCCTAGGACCATCACTAAAGCATTGCTACCTTTCTCCTTTATATATTTGCAGCTGTAACCTTTTGATAATTTGACCTAGCTACCTAGTTTTCATCCCTAACCCAGCAAAAAAAAGTCAATCTTTTAAAGCAATAGAGTTGACCTAGCAAGCCTAAAATATAATTCTCATCAAGTCCAACCCTTTGTATGTGATTTTATAGATAGATCCCTCTCTAGTTTGGTAGGGCTAGCTATCAAACTAAAAGCTTGGTTTGAGGTTACCTCCATCGACATCCCTTCATCAACCTTCAGATGTTGTGGAGGAAAAAATTTATGGCACCATTGTCAGGGAGAGAAGTGACAAAACTTCCTTGGGTGCACCATACTTTCATCTAATTCTAGACCTGTGGGTGATAGGCCCTACATTTTGTGAAGTCTAATTCAAGTTGTAGCAAGCCAAAGTGGACAAGCAAGAATACACTGGCTTCGAAAAGGAACACATGATCGAATCCTGACCCACATCGAACTTCTCCCATTGAAGATACAGAGAGAATCATCAGAAAAAAAATACCTGTGAATTTGGATATTCAATCCAGTTCATATAATTTGGTAAGGTCTGCATCTTTTCCTACCGAGTTGTTTTATCCTGAAGATATTCCTCTCGTTTTGAAATGTGAGTTATCATTGTTTAAATCAAAATTAAAAACATCCTTGCCTAAAATTGTATTTGATACTTTAAGGTTTTCTGAGGTAACATCACTATCTGAAGTTGTATTTTATTCTTTAAAGCTCAAAACTAGTATATCATCTATAGAATCCAATTCAAGGTCGGGTTTTGATACGAAGGTTTGGATTCAATTCGATAAAATTTAACAACTAGAAAACCATATCCAATATACCTCTGGGAAGGCTCTCATACAATATCAGTAGGAGCTCTTGCCCGTTGATCCTCTTTTAGTTTCATCCATCCATACCACTTCTTCTACATAATCTACTTCTCTTCCTACACAAACACCTTCAATACCAGCACTTCATGTTGTACCCACAAGCTTACCTCCAGAACAACCATGGCTATATTTTCTCCATTGGGTTTGTTGGGTCAACTCACTGATTTACCGCATAATTATGGACAAATAATTCCTCTCTTTGATGGATAAGATCACAGATTTTATTTATTTAGAAGGAGTACACAATGATGATGCCAAGATGAGAATCCTTGCCTAGATTTTCCCAGGAGAAGTAAATAAATGGTTCAGAGCCTTGGAAGTTGGTTCAGTGTAGACTTCATTGAAGTCGATAATTCTTTTCCTCACCAAGTGGGAGGAAAAGAAAAATCCACTTTAGATATTGGTTGAGTACAATTCATTGAAGGTGAAGCCTAATCAGGTAGACCGAGACTATACTACTTGCTTCAATAAGGTATAGAACTCCATTCCCACCAATATGAAACCTCCACCTTATTTGGCCTTGTTGCACTATCTAGATTCCTTTGAAATGGACATGGATTACGAGTTTAGAGAAAGGAATCCTACCTCATTGGAGGAGATTCTAAAATTTGGTCAAAATTCTGACATTTTAGTTCCGACACTTTTGACGTATTGTCGCAAATTTCCCCAATTTTTCTCAAATTTTTAAATCCCACCAACAATCATCGCTATAGCGATGTTTAGGGACATCGTTGGTACTACAAAATTTAGGAATGTCATTAGAATACCCATTTTTAGGGACACAACTTCGGAAATGTGACGTTTCTAAGACAAGTGCGACGATATTGGGGATAAACGTCGGTATTGCGACGGTCGTAATACTTGTCTATATTAAGATGTTTGTAGAGAACTGTCGGTATTGTGATGTTGGAAGATGAGTGTCGGTATTGCGATGGTTTGGAGAGAAATGTTGGTTTTACAACATTTCGAGATATGTTTCGGTAGTGTGAAAGTTTGAGATAAGTGTCGGTAGTGCGACGATTTGGAGACAAGGTTATTAATAGTTACAGTTAAATTCTTAACCTTCTTCAACGTTCCATTGTGCATTGTTTCATTCTATGCTAACATGCTATCTCTCTACCACCTAGAGAAGGTCCATCCATGGCGAAGATCGGCATCATGGCACACCCCCTATCAGGTAGGCTTTCTAAACCCTTCCTATCTTAGTGGTTTGCAGGGATTTCAGTTCTCGTCCCTTATGATATATTTCATGTTTTGTTTCTGACTCAATTCTTCAAAATTTTAACAGGATGACGAGGTGTATAAGGTCAAACTGACCTTCAATTTTGAACATTTATCTTCCAACAATTCCAAATCTAATTCTAGAGTTATCATCGTGGCTATGCAGGCACATCTCATGACCATCATTAGATAGTCATTCTTTCTACTCCCCACAACGTTGCAGATATATTCTCCCTTAAGGGGTTTCTATGGTATCTGACAGACAAATTTTCATTGATTAGAATAGAGATATGATTTATTTATTTTTTCTAGTGGCTAGGTTTAACTTATTATTAATTTATTTATGTACTACAGGTATAAACCCTAGCTCCGCACACCCAAGATTCTGTTATATTTTCTACCGCATTTTCTCTGAAAGTAAAAGGTTATGGCTCCTCTTGTTTCAGGGGTGACTATGCATTCAACGACCTATTTTACACATAAAACATTATGGCTTTCGCAGAATGTGTTGTCTTGTAGTCCTAGGATTTAGTTTTCCTTTTGTTAGTAAATTATAAAGCTTCTTGACACTAAAAATGTTGAATCTTCCATTCCAAGGATCGAATGTCCTCCTCCACCTAGCCCTGGAATGCCCCCTCCTCCACCCGGCGTTGGTGTCCCTGCTATGTATGGTGCTCCTCCTCATATGTAGCTAAGACCTGACATGCCGCCTCCACCACCTAGTCAGCAGTAACAACAACAACCACCTCCTGGACATTAGTAGAAACAACTATCAATTAAATCAGGTATTTTTTTAATTTCCCTACATATTTTTGGTATATGAGAATGTATTTTTATTCTTACCAGGAGGATTGAAAAACTAATTTCACCATTTCAAGTCATGAGTGTTTGAATATTTTTCATTCTGATGATAAAATGAGTTAGCATCTCTAGCTAGGGAAAGCCCAAATCATCACAAACATTAAACTTGTTAATCCTCCCCCAACTTATATTAAGTGAAAATAATTTCATGGCAGAAATTAATAGGAAGAGATTTTGTAGAATTTGTAGTTAGTTGAGCTACTACACTTTGCCTTTACTTTTATTAAGCTGATAGTACTGCTCATATTTTTTAAAATGAGGTACCTTTTGCAAGAGTCATTTTTTTTTGTATACAACATTCACAAAAGCATCTTATTGTAGCCTTACAGACCTTATTGTATTTTATATTAGGTGTATTCCTTATTAATCACCATAGTCCATGTTGAAATGCTAAAAATTGTTGCCTTGATTAAATATCTATACATATACATTTTGTTTTGTTTAGGAAATAATAGGTTTTAAAACCATTTCACTATGCGGTTACCATATTATATACATTTTTTGGCATTAAATTTTTTCTTTAATTATTAATATAATAATAATGTACAGACAGGGCATTTTTTTACAAAAGTAGGGTGTTTTGTGGCGCTCACCACAAGCTTAGTTATACCATGCGAAAGATGCCTTAATAACTGCCATAACTACCTAAGGGTATAGAAGTTAACAAAATCTCCACCCAGGCATATCAAATAACACTAACATTCGAAAATTTCCAGCCGGCACTTAACCATTAAAGCTGATAAAGTCTTGCCTTATCGTATGAAAATAAGTAAACACATTTTTAAAATCTTGAAGGATCTGTTGTTGGGTTGAGACCTGGATCGGGAGATTTTTTGTTGTCCTTGGGAGTGGGCCTCCAGCCATTATTGGTTGATTCAGCATTAGTTATATCAGGCCACTGCCCATCATTTGTGACTTTCTTGTTTCTGCAACACCACCAATCACCCACTGGGGCTTATTAGAATCTTTGTAACCTTGCCTTTAAAAATTTACCTTGATTCTGCTCTATTTTACACGTTCAATGCACAATATTATGCAATGCATCCTTTTCTTAACCTTTTCAACATATATGACTCATAAACATGTAATCTACAAAAAAACACAATATAACATAACATTTATCTTTGACAAATGACACCAATTGGATTCAGACCTAGATTTTCTTCTCAACAATAGACTATGTTACTCATATCTCTTATTAGTGGGTCATCCTTGTGTTGTTTTCAAGACCCTATCGGGATAAAAGGCTACCTAGGCCAACTATGGTCCATAGTTGCACCAATATGGTAGCAGACCAAGGTACTTAATTCCAACATCTTCGAACTGACTTTCTCTCATCCCCCATTTTCCTTCACAACCCACAGTAGTGCACCCCTTCCTCTAAAATCATAGTCCATTAGGTTGTGGCACTACTATCAAAGGTTTCCAACTCAGAGTGGCAAGGGATGATCCAAATGCCCATGGCTTTTTGGAGTTCTAAATCCGCCACACCCAAATCCACCTAGGATTGATAGGGTACGGAATTCACATCGCCATACAACATTGGCTGGAGTTGCAGAGAAACCTCAGGGTGGAGAAAAAACTTTGGATCCCGTGAGACAAGTAAGGGTGGGGATGTATATCTCTAGTTGGGAGGAAAATTGTGAAACATATCCCTATGCCCATCCTGAAACGTATCAATAACTATGATACCCATAACTTATTCAATACAACACTCTTCAAAATAGGGTTACAAAATGGAAATCATTGCCTAAAATTTAGGACATATTGAAGCCATAGGCAAGCATGGATTATGATGTATATCTCACCATTGTGGCAGAAATTGCAGTCGCAAAAATGTTGTACATTTAGGTATGGGTTTGTGATCTTCAACATTGTTGTACATCTAGATCCCATATATATATATATATATGTATGTATGTATGTATGTATGTATGTATGTATGTATGTATGTATGTATATATATATATATATATGTATATGTATGTATGTATGTATGTACATACATACATACATACATACATACATACATACATATGTACATACATACATACATACATATACATATATATATATTAAAGGTGCCTCCATAGGTTGAATGACCTACACAGAAGACATTAGACTTGAAGTAAGGAATTAGTTCCCCTTAATAATAGGTCACCATACTTGAAATATTGGTGCCTGACACTTGAAGGAATTCATGATAAATAATAATTTATGATGTCATAGATGTAGTTTACTTTCGTTCTAGCCTTGGACATGCTCCAATATATAGGTATATAATTTGACAATGACTTATAATAACCCTGTCCCTAACATCTACATGGATAGACTTGGATATCATTTATATGGTTTAGTCCCTACAATACCCAACTCAAGTCCAGGTCTCATGCCCTGATAAAGAGCTGATTAGTTCATGGATGCCTTTACTATGGAGCTGAAGAAGAGACTGTCAGGCTTGCCTTGTGTCCCTGAATCTGGTAATAAAACAGAAGGGCTTACTCACAGTGCTAGTTTTTCCACCTGCTAGGTTAAGGATTTTCCATATAGCCAAGAATATGCATAACTCCCTTCATCAGCAAGCCATATATCTCATTACCTTGTGAAGAGAAGAGTTTTATTACAATGGTTTATGTTCAATACATTTGTCCTCAGAGAGCGTGTTTTTATATGCCAAAATAAAAACTATAGATTGTTAATTCATTTGCATTGTTTTATTAGTGCAATTATTTTCTCAAGCTACAGGTATCCAAAACTCACAAGGATAAGTTTTGATACAAACCATCTAACAGGATATGAATCCATTATGTGTATAGAACAAGACGATATTACTGCCACTACTGAGCTCTCTTCAAGAGCAGAAGAAACACAACAAGAACACTCACGTGCACTATGCTCTGTTCTATGTGCATTCAAAACCCACTACATAAAATTTCTCCTTTAAGGCATTTTTTCAAGTAGGGTGTGTGTACCAACCAGGTTTTGGCACTAGGCATACATGCTAATGAGATATCCTAATTTACCACCAAGTGGAGTCAATCAAAGCTTCTATCCATGACTGAAAATTGTGACATAATAGATCATTATCTTTCTATTCTTTGGTCATAGAGTCTTAATTTCATAACATGATTAGGCACATTTGTTCAGTCTATTTACAATTACACTGTTCAACTGTATCTCCTTGTAAGTTATTCCAAATAGACAATTTTATAATTAGGGAGCATGGAACCAGATGTAATATCCAAGGTTTTCAGTACAACACCATTGTTTATGATTCTCCACAACTGGTTGGTTCAGACACCAATTCGATTCACGTGTTTTAAAAAAAAATTGGTAAGTAGTGTGTGCTAGATTCTCATTCCACATTTTTTGTGAAACCATTTACAGTATCCTAGAGGTCCAATGAATTAAACCTGGAGGCTCTGATACCACTTTTTGGTGTACCTGACCTCCTCTATAGCTCCATCAAAAGGATGGGGCACTTAGTAATTTAAATTTGTACTTTCGATCCTATAGAACTATGGACTAAGAACATACAAAGCATGGGCCCATGATTTTAACCAAAGTCTACATCCTTCTATTCCAGTTTCATGCTATCTATGTCACTTAACTCATGAACTTTAGTAAAGAATTATGTCATGGCTTAGTCCATAGTGTAAATATACTAATTACAACAACGATATAACATAGCAGTTGCGAAAATTAAACTTATCTATCACCAGAGCTGAACCACATTCAATTTGTTATCACCAAAAAAAAAAAATTCAAAAAATGGTAGGTCAACTCTGTTTTGATCATGGTCTAAATAGTTTTTACAGTCATTTTAGCATGGTTAAATGTACATCATAGTTTTAGAGGTTTAGTGTTCACCATAAAAATTCAAATAAGGTTTTTATAGGTCCATTCCATAGTCAAAAAGTTCACATTTTTCATTCAAGGGTCATCTAAGTAAGTTTAGGGCTAGTTTTCTGCAATTAGCCACAAATGCACAGTTTTGTAGCGCCATTAGTTCAAAAAGTTAGTTTTGTGCTATGAAAGTCCTTATACTTTAGTAGTGAAAAGTGTGAAAATTACACTATGAGCACTACGAAAGTGCAGTTTCTTAGCTTTCATGTCAAATAAGTCTAGATTTGTCAGTTTCAGTTGGGGAATGACATGGTAGTGGTATGGTGAGTCAGTTAGTTACCATATTCGATGTACTTGCCTATATTATAGTCATCATAAGCATGATAGGATATCAATCAAACATTATTTGGTCATGAGGTGACATCTCTAATTTGAATTTTTTTCCTAATTGAGTCATCTCTGTTTCATTTACCTTCACATAATTTGTCCAAGATCTGAAGCAGTAAGGATAAGTTTATGGTTGTTCTATTCAAAGACAACTCTCACCATTATCTAGTGAGGTTGTTCATTAAATCAAGGAAGGTTTTTCATCAAATAAATAAAGGATGTTTTACAGGTTTTAGAGAAGCTAACAAGTTTTCTTTACAAGAAACATGGAAGAGGAGAAGAAGGTCCACAGAGGGGGAAATTGTTTAAGATACAGGCCTAAGAATGTAAATGATGTTATGGAGGATCAAATGGTAATGGAGGCTTTTAGCAAAGCTGGCTATCTCAAATTTTGTGAAAAGCTGCAGGGTTGCCACATTCATGTGTCGAAAGAGTTGTATTTACATTTCAGTGGAACCAGTATCAAATTTGGAATGATAAATATGCTAGTTACACCTGAGATCATAGTTGTTGTGACAAAGATACCAAGGGGACAACAATCTTGGTTTAAAGGTTTTGGGTTTGACATGGAGCCATGCAAGGAATCTATGAAACCTTAATATGTAGACATGGACCTAAATAATGCAATACCCAGAAGTTGTATCAAGGAAAACTATGCAAAGTTGCTATTCAACATCCAAAGATATTTCAACTGTGAAGGAAGGAACCATAAAGTCTACACTTGTCATTTCAAAATGTTGTTTAAGTTCACAGACATGATATTATTAAATTTACCATTTTACATCCATAGAAGCCTTGCCAAAATGGCTGACAAATTCCAAGCTAAATTTGATGGTTGTGAAACATCTTTGTTTCATCATGGTTCGATAAACTTACTAGTTTTAAATGAGCTTCAGAAAATAAATATTGATTGGTCTTCCTTTTTATTTATGTGTGGACTTTAAATGGAATCCCTAACCCCAGCTAGAAACCCTAATATTAAGGGGAATCCTTCACCACTAGTAGCAGAATCCAGTCAGCCAGTGGTTACTAAATCAAAGAGGTTTGTAAAGTTGAAACCAAGGAAATAGGTTGAAGATAGAACTGAGAAAGCATAAATGCTTGTTTCAGAAACCCCGTCACCTGCAAAATAGAAAGTAGAAAGGGTCAAAGAAACAAAACAAAAATAGGTGGTCTGTAAGCAGGAGTTCCAGAGAAAGACAAGAATTCAAGTATCAACATCAAAGGGAAAAGCAGTTGTTTCAGTGATAGAGGATAGCCCAATGATGAAAGGCAATTTGGATGATATAATACATGTAATTGATATAGAAGAATCACCCATTTTGTAGGAATATTTCATTGAAGTGAATGAACCCAAACAGAGAAAAATGATATCAGTAAAGAAATTGGAATTTGAAGGTGAGAATGTAGCTTTTGTTTTTCAAGCATGGAAACCTTTAACTAGGCATGAAAAGAAACTCCAAGAAGGTAGTAAATATATCCAAGTCACAATTGAAGAAGCCAAAGTCACTGAAGAGGTGGCTGATCTCTCATCACCTATAGTGGAGCATTCAACCAACAATATAATGAAGGGAAAGGAACACATGTTAGAGTGTTAACTACTGGAAGAAAGGTTAAAGCTAGAAAATCAAGAGATGGAAATGATGAGAAAGAGGGCCAGAAAGAACATCATTGAAAAGACATAATTCAAGAGGATGAAGGCTGTTTGGGAAGGTCAAATAGTTGCTAGGTCAGAGATCCCAAGCAGTGCACAGTAGTTATTTACATGGACAGTTCTAGCCATTAAAGAAGTAAAATTTGTTAGAGTGATCAACACCCATTTGAGAGCCAGTAATAAAATTCTAAGAGGCCAAGTGGAGGATTTGGAGCTACAATTAAAACAATCTCAAGATGAACTAAAGAGCAGAGGTACAAAATGACAAATTCAATGCAAACTCAAAATGGAAAATGAGGATTAAATTTGTGAATGTTATGTTTTTAGTTCATATATCTGATGGTTTTTATAAGACCTATCATTTTCTAAATTTCTGGCACCTTTTTGTTTCAAATTTTGGAAAATGTGGTTAAAACTTCTTACATAGTAGTTTCATAGCACATACAGTGCAAAATCAGTGAAAAGCGCTATGAAACTGCTGTAGCAACTTTTTCACTCTTTTCTTATTAAATTTTTGATGGAAGACCAATGTATTTTGATTTGAAATTTCTAAGGAATCTATGTTAGGTGAATATCAAAGTAACCCTAAAGTAAATGAGGCTAAATTTTGAAAGAGAATGGGTAAAATGACTATGCTACGAAAAGCGCTACGAAACTGTGTTGCTTTCGTAACGCAGGTCTGTTTTCATTGTTTTGAGAAGTTCAAAGTGGTTTTACACAGCTGGCATGAAGGTATGACATGGGACATATGCTAATCATGTTCCTAACATCAATTAGCCTATAATTTATCAGGTATAAGTGGTAAAATATCTGAACAAACTAAAAGGATCCTAAGCCTAAAAACAGAGGAGTTGTTTCCTAGATTGCAGGAGATCAACATCATCAACATTATGGTTATAACAGGTTGGAACTCATCATTAGGATTCAACTTAATGAAAATACAGGTGGAAAACGATGTAATTAAGTTTAGATAAATCTATTTTGAGTGAAATCAAAGGAGTTCTAATTCTATTTGTAATAGGACTCTATATTAGTTTTACAGTTGTGTTTGTAAAAAATATCATGTTTTATGGTTAGAATGGGTGTCAAAGCATAGGAATTCAACGTATCTAGTTGTGGATAAGCTTATATTATGATGTAAATGATCTATAAAATATCAAGGAGTCGAAATAGAAAGGGCTGGACATTTATTAGCAAAAATACTCTATTTATTGTAAGTGAACCTTTACAGCCTAATACAGAATTTCTACTTAGACAACTCAAGATTCATAAGGAGTTCTTGTATGTTATTGTTCTGATGACATATTTTCAATATTCTATTGCATTGGTGTTTTCTTATGTTACTCAGAATTCATCAACGATGCTCTGAATTCCTTCATAGACAAACTGACTCTGTGTTTCAGTGTTCTACATGTTTATTCCTTGACTTGAACTCTGATACTCCTTGCTAGGTAGATTATTTTGCTTTTGTTGAAGCTAGTATGAATCCATAAGCCCAATGTGCACTTTCTAATGTGATTTAAAACCATTTTATATCATTTATCTTTTTCTATCCCATAGAGAGTTAGCCATCTACATATTTATCAAAAATCATAAAGCCTTGAGAGAGCCCTCTCAGGTTGAGGAGGCTAAGCCTCAGCCAAAAGATTGGTCTAGAATAGTTACATGAGATTAAATTAATTGGCATCCTATCAGGTTTGATTTTGTGATAACAGAATGGATGTTAAGGAATGATTTTCCTCCCAGCTATAGGAAATCCATTAGGATAGCCCCCCGAGTTGGGGTCATGGAATGACACAGGCAAAGAGTCTTCTTCAATTTCCACTCTCCAAAACTCAACACTCTAGCATAATGAAATTGCACTCACAGTAACACAAGATACCAATTATGTGTAAAAAATTCCATGACGGAATGCGTACCAAGTGATGGAGAAGAACAATGATAAACAATTCCATCTCTAGTTCAAATTTTCCATTTTATATCCCCCTTGCATGGTAGGCTAGTTGTCACCACATAAAAACATAATTTTCATAGATAGCTAGGTATCCTTCATATAATACTGAATTACTTCGTAAAGCGGTTATATAATGTTTGAGACAGCAGGGGAAAGTCATGTGCCCCTCATCTTCACTCTAGCCATTTTCCATCTGTCAACCCATGGTCATTCCCATGTTTCCCTTGGCTATTCTATGTTGCATATGTTAATTTATCAGGGACACTGACATGTTCACATCATTATCACACACCTCACCCAGGCCTTGTTAACATCATATTTAATGGTCTAAATGATACACATTCACTAGCGGAGTCTTCGCCTTGGGCTCTCGTTAAGAATCATTTTACAATATCACTTTATATTTTTTCATATACATTCTGTTTACAATTCATTCATATCCTGGAATCAGTACCAAGACATAATTTAGTCATATATGCTAAACGTCACATATACATATTCAAACAATTCTATGTGGAAGCGTGTTATTACAACTGCAGGAATAAAACAATTATCTTTATCAAAACAAGCGCCAACAGAATAAAGAGAGAGGAATAAATACACAATGCTCTTATTTTTAACCAAACCTTTTAAGTTTTAACCAATCAAACAGAGATTTATTTTTTGAAAGTACTAAAGAGCAAAAAATTTGGATTCTTACCTCGCAAGCAAGAAACTAAAGATGAGTCAAACAATTTTCAACAGATTGTTGCACATTTTGAAGGTGCTCTTCCAATGTAGCAATTGTTGCATCAGTCTTAGTAGATTATAAACTCATATTATAGGCGAAGAAAATCACAAGTCTTCTTGTACAGTTCTATGTGATAAATCAACAGGGTTATTCTTCTAGTAGTTCATGCTTCACGGTTTAGAGTTGATGGTTTTTAAGTTCGAGGCTTCGAAATTAGAGAATGAAAACATAATAGATAGAAATATATGATCATAATATATCATTTACAAATTATTGGTGTGGTTATTTAATGGGCTAGAATATGTCTCTTAGATTTTGAGGCTGAAGTAATGAAATTGTTATGATGGTGTGTTATGAATTGCAAATAAAACCCATCATCAATACTCCTTAGGGAAGTGTAGTGTCGCCCATTATCACAACACAATGCATAACTTCCATTTAGTGCACTCCCTTAAGTCTTATTGCAATAATTATCCCACAGATGCATTTAATTCTCATTAAGACCCTCGCATGTGTGATAATATTATATATAGGATGAGGCCCATGTCATTTTTGCCTTGTTCTGTTGTATCTGAAGCCTTTATCTCATTGGTGAAAGAAATAATAATAGAGTGTGTTGTGGTGTTGGATATTACATTGATTCCAAGAGCTAGATCGTTGTGTTAGGCATTGAGTAACTTATTGCACCTTTCTTTATCATTTTTTGTCTCTTGGTGCTTCAAATTTCGTACGACCCTGGACCTTTTAGCCTTTGACCTTCTAATGCCCCCATTTCACTTTATATATAATTCAATTCTACTCATTTCGCATCTTTTGGCATTAACTTTCCCTCATCCTCTAAGCCTAGATTTCTATACACTCGACCATTTTATTCTTTTCCTCGATCTCATAGCATAGTTATATGCATATCTCCATGCAATGGTGCCCCCTCTACCTAGCTCTTGTGAAACAATGTTGGGAAAAGCTAAATCCCCTCGCAATCAATTTTGTAATGGTGAAATATTTCCCATTAGATAACTTCCATTTCCTTATACAACGATGCTCCCAAATCAAATTTCTACTATGATTTTCTCTGCCATTGTCACTCTTCCCTTTCTACTATGAAACATTCTTCCTCTTGTCTATTAGCTACAATTAGACGCTCAGTGTATGGCTTCCTCAGGATGGGAGTATATTTAATTTGCTAGAGATTATAGTAGCCTCCATCACAAGAAATGTAAAATGAACCCAAAATCTACCAGAGGGACAGCAACCTAAATTTTACATGACATCATATATATTGGATGTCATATGTGCCAGGTGTCAGTTTGAGTCATTAGGATAAATGTGGATCTTTGCTCTAGTATTATTGTATCCTTTAAATCAAGAATTCAGAGCAAGCTACATGTGAAATAACCTGCTTGGATGTCATTGAAGGCAATGCAAAGAATCAATATTTATCAATGTAATTTTCATGAGCTTTGGGAGGAGAACATAAGTGCATATCTAAGCCACTAGGTATTGGAAATTACTGAGAAGTTCTCGCAAGAAGCTGCAGATCATAGTATTGGGACTGACTAGGGAAATATTGACTATATTACAGCGACATTCATGGCTTTTCTTTCCCATATCTAACCACTCGTCTTTCGGAAATATTTTTTCCCTCTATTTAATAGTATTTTTAATATTCATGGTGAAACACTGATAGCAAGAGAGAATGATCGCTTCTTGAAGCGGGTGGAATTTCATCTACTTTGTCTTGCAATTTTTCGTAATGATTCCATCAAAAAGAGGGTTTTTTTTGGCCTTCAAATTCTTGTGCGGGTAATTTTCCTTAAGGAGATATGTGGCCTTGCTGAGTGGGATAAAGAATTTAGAAAACAAATGTTTGTTTGAGGAAATAATTTCTTATTTAATTTCTAATTTTTATTTTGTTCTTAGTGATTGTGTATTGTCTATTTTCAGAATTCCTTCTACTATTTCCAGAATACTACATGGTTGCGTGTTATGTTAATAATCACTTTGTCAGAATTGATGTCTGACTTACAAGTTACTTAGATGAAGTATGATGGCTCTTTAGAGGAAAGTGGGAAACCCAACATCTCAGGAAGTCACTGGACGAAATGGCAATGGAAGAGAGGAGTGGTGATCTTTTGAAAGGCTAAGGTCTTTCTGAGAATGCATTGGATGCTATCTCTAAGGGTTCTACACAGAATCAGTGGTCATGGTTAGAATTCAAGCAATTTTTTGTAACACTTCTTTGTGCCCTAGATGTAGGAATTGAACACACTCTCCTTGTAAGAAATCCATTTCTTTCACTCCTTTGATCAAGCTTATCTTGGATGCATGCATTAACTGAAATTAGAAAATAAAGGATTTTGTAAATTTTTTTTCAGGGTTATATGATTTCAATAGACAGATATGTAGTAGCAGAGAGGTTTCATATACTTGCTTGGACTTATGCACACATGGAAAATCTACATATCATGTGGCATCTTCATTTATGTGATGCTCATCAAGCGATGCAGTCTTGGGCATAAGCTGTGCAGTGCACACGGGATGTTACTGGGGTCATAATGCAGGTTAGAATAAACTTATATTTATTTCCTACATGTTTTTATTCAAAGGAGTAAAGAAACTCTGTAATGCATTCAATATCCAACATATTTACAACAGTCAAATCCAGGACTGCCTACTAACAACATACACTGCTTTATTAGGACAATTTTACATCTGGTTGTGGCATATTATATTTTAACAACACATTTATGTCTACAAATAATTTTTTTTAGATCTTAGAAGAAAACTGTGCTTGGACCGAAGTTAAAAATTCTACAGATTTATAAGAAATTGATTTTTTTTTTTGTAGGCATTGGTAGGAAGAAATTATGTTGTCTGGGGAAAACAACATGTAACATCCTTGCATAAGATTTTTCCAATGGTCAATAGTGCAGTTATTGAGGAAGCATCAGTTGTATAATTTGAAGGGTATGGAGTATCAAAATTGTGTAATATTCCAAAAATTTCACCTGATATTTGGAATATTAGAGTTCTTCATTTTCTTAATGAATTAAGTAAATAAAATGGTGGAGGGACCCATAATCCTCAATATGAATAAATATCCATTTTCCTGTGTGTGAATGTGGATTAATTATGCCTAGATCTACATAATGAGGTAGTTGTGCACCTACTAATGTGAATGGAGGAAGAGATCATGTCTCATTGATGAGAGACATCATGGAGGTTGACACAGTCAGCTAAGATCTTGAAGAGATCAAACAGAAGATCATGGAGGATTCATGCTGAGATAATGGAGGAAGTTGTGCAATTAATGCACACATGATGGAGAGGGTGTACATTGCACCTAGAGATGATGGATGACTTGACTTGACAACACAGTCAAACATGGAGTATCCTGTACACATGGACAACATAGTTTAGATGAGGACCAAGGCATGGGAAGGCTCAAACACTATATAAATAATATGAAGAAAATAATTAAGACATGCTTGAGATTACTGATGTTGAGGATCTGTTTAGATTTGGAATTGTCATGTCACATTCCATTGCTTTCTTGGGTTGTTTAGCAAAGATTGCAAGTGTTTCTTAGCACACGGTGTTCCTAGTCAGGAATCACAGCTCTTTCTTTGAGTATCTCTAGAAAGAGTATTGTACTTCATTCTACATTAGGCATTGGTTCCACTTATATTCTCCAACTTTCTGCAAAAAATTCATATTCAGAAATTGCATATTTCTGAAGATCAGTTTGGAAGGTGGAGGTTTTCTTCAGTATTTCAGCTGGAGAACTAGTCAAGGTTTATTCCTATCACCTTTGGCTTAAATATTAGCATTCCTAGAGCTTCATTTTATATTTGGAATCAGGTGAAAAGTTATTGACCTCCTAGAAACAGTAATACCTTCAGGAATTATGTTGTCCATTTTGTAGATCCAAAAGGGGGAAGGAAGTTGCTATCATTTAAGCTAGTATTCCCCTAAGGAATCATACCCTCACCTTTCCATCAGTATTTCCATTTTCCTAGAGTTTATTGTAGCATATTTCAGCAGGTATGATGCCTCTGTTTCCCTTACAGTGCAGTTTCTATGAGCACTTGTGTTGTAGCAGCTGTAATCATTATTGGAGGACTGAGCAGCTAGATTTAGAGCTTCTAGCTTATAAATCTGAAGGAGGGATCAACCCTTCAAGCTTAGATCTGATCTTGTGACATATTTCAGCCATCTATTTTTCAGATCTAACTTCAAATCTGTTATCCCAACAAATTAAGGATCAAGCCCTCGGAGGGTGATTTTCAAAAGTTGTAGATCTAGAAAATCCTTTGTGGGTTATCTTGGAAATCCATGACATTGGTCAGATCTTGAATCTTGGCATCATCAGAGCACCAAATTTCAATCGATCCGCATTTTCCTTTTAATCCTACAATCATATAGTCATATTTTGCTAAAGGTACAATGTAGTATTTTCTTCCAGCCGCTCTCTAGTTACACAATGCCTACTTTGGCATGTTTCCAGGGTGGTTCCAGGCCCTCTCTTTGGCTAGATATACTCATATTTTGTGCATAGTGTAACTAAATCATATCCATATAATAAAATGGCTCATCTTATCTATAAATTATGATGTTGTCTTGAGATAATAATGTTTATTTAGTTGCAGTTCTTATATTTTGTTTAAGTATTACTACATTCTCCCTTTTGGGATATTACGGTGGAATTAGAGCATGATATTTGGCTCAGCTTGTGGAAACTTCATCTTTTGCATCAAAAGAAGAAACAGATAGATGAGATCCATCATGAAGGAGGATAATTTTTCCACTCCTTCCCTTATATCTATGAAAGATATCTCCAAGGAGGTATATCAAATGAATAAGGAAAGGCAAAGGAAGGATCCAAGAAAAATATTTGAAGAGTGTTGGACCGCTAATATGTTATTATTATTATCACTTTTTAACACCTATTTCAACTATTTCTACTCTTCTTTATCATGTCATTTATCATAATTTATCATATAATTCCATTTTATAATTATTTATGCTCGTATGGATAAATATTATTTCTTCTCCTTTATTTTTAATAAATTGATGATTATGCATGATTTTACCAATTATGGTTTGTTAATATTTATTTTGTAACATCACTTACCATTTTATGCTCCAAGATGTTTTCCAGATTGCAAAGTTGATCTCTATCTCATCATTAAACATGCCAACTCATAAATTCACTGGAATAAGAAGTGACAGTTTTTCATTGGACATATTGGGCAAATGGAGAAGAATATGGAAAATCTGAAACATGGGTTTTGTCCAGAACGTACCAACTTAACTTTAGTGGAGAGTAGTTTGTCCAAATTCAGTTTGTATTGAGAGGAACAGAAGGTTATCTGAGGGATATTTTCCCAGATTCGTTTTCGCGGTCATTTTCCAAATTATGTCAGTTGCATTACCAAATTTGACTTGTTCCTGTTGAATGATTGATGGAAATATATTTTATTGCTGATCAAGTTGTTGGGAACAATCCAATTTTGTTATGAGGGATCACATTTACTATTTAATTTCTCCTCTTTTTTGTTATCAAAGGAGACGTTTGTAAAACAAAGAGGAATCGTTGTTGCTTTTCGAATTGTAAACTTAATCACAAACTACATTGTTGAAAAACAAGATTGCATTGTAATGCTGCTCTAGTTTAATGATTAATTGAAGTTTTTGTTTCCATTCACATCATCTGAAGTAGCTTGAGTAGTACCTGCTGGTGGTTAAGGGCCCGACCCCTGGCAGCGTGAACTTCTCTTCTGTGTTATATTTCCGATTCTTGCAAATTGTGATCGATTTGATAAATGCCTATTATTATGAGTTCATTTCATTAGTTGTTTATCATCTTACTGTATTTATGTATTACACATTCTGTTTATGAGTTATTTCATTATCGTGTGATGTGAATCTTATTTGTTACAACGTGAGTTATTTGAGACAACATATTGCATTAAATAGATTATTTGTAAGAGTCTAATTATCACTATTGGATTCTTGGAAGTGATATTGGTTCTGTCTTAATTTCTTCACAGTCCCCTATTTTATAGTTTACTGTTTCAATATTTTATGAAATCATTTTATTGCATAAGCTGTGATTGAACCGCGTTGCCGTTCCCTTCCACCATAACAATATCATTTCTTTCCGAAAGTATATTGTTGTATTTCTCATTCTAATTACAGAGCTTTGCTATTAATTTCAGTAACTTAGTTTTCTTTTTCATTTCTATTAAATAGCTTTGTTGTTCATTAATACTAAATAAGCTTCGTTGTTCATCTCCTTCCTAAAAATATTTGATTTTTCTTTAGATTATTATTGCAGTGAGCGTGTTTATTCCATTTACATTAGCAACATTATTAATTTAATTCAGCTATCATCTCTAATTAGTTGTTTTGGTGTGGAGGGCAAGATCAACAACTATAAAGAACATTTTCTATTGCTATCAAAGCTCTCAGATTGAGGATCTTATTTATGATTGATTATTTTACATCAATTAAAAGAGGAATGAGTTATTGCTACTGTATCCTCAACTGATAATTTCTGTTACTTTGCGGAATGAATGATTTAGTTTTAGAGCATTGAGTTTCCTTTAGTTGCAAGTGGGATTTATTAAAAGCATCTGTTTATTCTTGTATCTGAAAGATCTATACTACATTTTAAGAAAAATTACTCTTTGGGATTGTGGCGTGCATATATTGTGTACACTCTTGAAATATGAGGACTTGCCTAGGTTGATAATTAATGTGGGATAAATAGGAGTTTTGAAAGGCACCTTTTAGCACCCAACATTTTGGCGTTGTTGCCGGGGAGAGTGTTGCCATTTCATAGAGAGTGATGTATGTTTGATATTTATTGTTGGAAAAGAATTAGGTATTAAAAACAAAAGGTAAGAACCTATGTAATGAACAAGTAAGGTGCTTTCTCCTCTGCTCGCTTTTCAGCACAATTTCATAGAAGTTGAAGTAGGTGTTTGATGTTTGTCTGTTGTGAAAGAATTGGGTATTAAAAATTAAAGGTAAGAACCTACGTAACAAGCTAGTAAAGCACCTGCTTCTCCACCCGCTTTTCAGTAGAATTGCTAGGAATTTAAGTTAGAAATGAGCGTTTGTATTTTAGAGGTAGAATTTTGAAAAAAAAATTCTCATAATTCCACTCGAGTGGTGATGTAAGCACCACCCATTTCACTAACCAATTGACAGGAACATTTGAAGTAGGAGCCTCTAAGAAAAACATGAAAAAAATCTTCTATTGTGATAATAAATGGCTCACATTGCAACTTTTGAATTCCCTATCAAAGATCTAGGAGGAGTGACACAAATGCACATAATTCCCCCATCTCCTGTACCAAATTTTCATGGTTTGAAAAGTGAAGATCTAGATACATTCTTATTTGAATTTGAAGTATTTTTTAGAGTATATGATATTGTACTAATGATCATATTTTGAAAGTGTTTCCTCTTACTCTAAAAGAAGCATCTCTCTGATGGTTCATGAGCCTAGGTGGGAACTACATCCAAACATGGGAGGACATGAAGAGCATATTCTTGAAGAAGTACCAATACTACTGCAAATTCAATGAAGATATTTTCTATATTATACAAGGGGAAGATGAAATATTGGAAGAATATGTAGAGAGATTTCAATATAACCTTCAAAAATCAAAGCATAAGAATTTGGAAAAAAAAATATCTTGAAAACACTCCTTAAAGGAATCAAAGATGAATTTTTAGAACTCTTAAATCTGATAGCAAAAGGTGATTTTTTTCAGTTATCATATGATGATGTTTGTGAATTGTGCATAAGGTATTCAAGAGAAATTTCCAATGCTGGTAAGAATGCTAGAGAAGTTTCTTCTTTCTTTTCCAAATTTACTACAAGAATAAGAGACATAAGAGCTGAAATCAATATTTTATTTGAAAATTTTAAATATGATCTCATTATCTCTCTAAATTCAAAATTGAATGTTTTTCAGGTTCAGAAAAATCAAGAATTTGATGAAGTGTTTTTCCCTCATTACCGAAAGGATCATCCCATAGATAGTTGTTCTTCCTTATCTAGGATGGAAGTATCATATGAAAGAGATGGGGAAGCTGCAACAAGGTCAAAACCATGGAAATCATGGCCTACAGGTATGGTTCAAAATGCTTCCTCTCCATTCTCTTACTTGCATAATCCATTATGGAAAACTCATTTGTTAGGGCATGCATGCCAATATCAATATAACCACCACCAATCTTGTCTACAAGTTTGGCATGGTTCATCTTATGATTGCATGACTACTGTCCCTCATCTTGTAGCACAAACACATCTTCCAGCTCTTCCACAACATCTTGCATGCCCATCAAAATCATCCATTCAACCTAATCAACTACATCATCAAAATGCTCCATTCCCTACACAATTTCTTGCTCAACTCATTCCACACCCTCACCATAATAAAACAATACAACATGCTTATAGTGTTGAACTGAAAAATTTACCCACCCTTCCCACCCATTCTATCTCACATGCACCAGTGGAGAAAACTTATACTGAGATTCAAAATGTATCAAATCCAAAAATTGTTGAGGTTATGAAAAGAAATGAGGTTTCTTCTATATTGCATCAACAAGCTGTTTTAAACAGTCAAGAACTTCATGATATGATGGCTATGGGAAATCAAGAAAGTAAGGGATACATTGAACATTGGTTTCACTCCATTTGTTTGCAGCATCACTCCATACTTCAACAATTTTTGGCACCATTTTTTCAAGGGAAGTTGGCTTCTCATACCCTACTATTTATTAACATGCATTTTTCAAATTTGAATATGTACATAATAGAGGCCCGATTTCAAAAATGGCTCCACTGGAAGGACTCTTATACGTAAGCATATTCAATTTTCAAAGAAGAGCAGGTTACTGTAGAAAATAAATAAATAAGGATATAAATAAATATTTTTTAGTCTCATATAAAAAATAAAATAAAAAATTGTTTATGTTACAACACGCTGTTAAAATCAACATCGGTGATAAATATTTTAATTTCTTTGTTTATGTAGATGTATTATATTGAAAACAAAATTTCTACAAACACTTATATTCATTTTTATCACTAATATGGAAAAATTGCTTGAATATTATTTTTTTAGCTTGCGGGCTTGATGAAATTTCTGAAAATAGAGTTGGGACACTCATGTTTTGAGGGACCAAAAGTGAATAATTTTAAAACCTATTTCTATCCTAAGTGTCCCTTGATTTCTAATTTCCAACCCAATTTGAATCACTCCATTTGTATTTGAAATGAAAAACTTATAACCAAAACATTGACAGGGTGTCTAGTAGGCAGCACCGGAAGAGAGTTGGGACAGTCAGTTTTTGGAGGCCTAAATGACCATATTATTAAAATTTGTTTCTATGGTATATTTGTATATTAATCTAGTTTACAAATCAATTTTAATCACTCGATTTTGATATTTTATGAGGAATTTATCACCAAAATACTAACTGCTTATCATAAATCAACACTCTTGAAACTTTGTTTTCTCGGCTATTCACTAGCATATTTGACCCATCAATTATTATTGTCCTCAAAACATGTTTCTATTGGAGATAAATAAATGAGTCTTATTTCATTTCCAATTTGAATCAGGTTAATCCATCATCAAATGAAAATTTATGCTAGAAATATCAATTGTTGGTCTGAGTTGGAAAATCGAAAATGACTCTATTATGCAGGTAGTTCTAAGTAAAATTGACATATCTAGCATTGAATTTTTAAAAAAAAATTCCATTGGAGATATATCTTTGAATTAGCTCTCATATGGATTTAGAATCACTCAATTTGGGAGAAAAACAAAGAATTTATGATTAAAACACTATTGGTTAGTATGGTTGACCACTGTTGTCCTGCAGGTGACAAATAATTTTTTTTTATTTTTCTATGGATTTGTTTTGCAGAGTAGCTAATTGTTTTTTTTGCATATTTCTTGGATTATGGGAGCCTAATAACCTCTCTTTCTCCATTATTTAATTTTTTATTGCAAGTAGAAACTTGTTTTTTGCAGGTCTTAAGAGAATGAAGAAGGTCAATTTATGGACGGGAAATTCTTGAAAGAAATTTTAATGAAACAATGGAATTTCATCCAATTCATTACCCAACATATTCATAACAGAAGCAATGAAAAATTGATTTCCATTTGAAGATTCATGTCATATCACTACTCCCAAAACATTTTTCAAAGAGATCATTTTTTTTTTTGCTTTAGGAAATAACATCATAGCTGTTGTAACTTGACTTATTTATTTATATACTGTTTTTAAATAAAGTGTTGTTTTTTCTTCTTCTTTTTTTCTGATTTCTCTTATGATTTTGTCTTTCAGGTGTTGTTTCCTTCAAATTTTAGTTTCCGCTCCATTGGCGATTGAACAATGAGATCCCTACCATGCAAGTTTCAGTTATAGAAGGAAATTATTCAGCAACACCAATTCTGTAAAAAATTACTTTTTCTTGAAACCTGTACATAAATTTTCCTTTCTGTTTAATTGGATTTACTTAGATAATATATTGTACATTATTTTTTTTCTATTTTTCCCTTTTTGTTCCCTACAGGGAACACCAAGTTTCACGTGTTTGTCTTTTTGTTGTTCCTCTTAAGGAACAGTTGACGTTCCTCTTAAGGAACAACAGTTTCGCGTGTTTGTCTTTTTACTGTTCAATATAAGGAACTACTGCTATTCCTCTTAAGGAACAACAACCAATCCATTTAAGGAAAAACAGTATTGAATGTTGATTTTTTTGCTATTCCTTTTAAGGAACAATACTTTTTGTGTATCTTTTTGCTGTTCCTTTTAAGGAACAACACTTTTCGCATTTCTTTTTTTTGCTGTTCCTTAAAAGGAACAACAATTTTTTTTGGTGTATCTTTTTTTTGTTCCTTTTAAGGAACAACACTTATTTTGTGTGTATTTTTTACTGTTCCTTTTAAGGAACAAAACTCTTTTTGGGTGTATTTTTGTCGTTCCTTAAAAGGAACAACACTTTTTTGAGTGCTTTTGTTGTTCCTTCAAGGGAACAAAACTTTGGGAATATTTTCGATAACAACCCTTCCTCCCTCTTGTGCGATTATTCCTAATTCATCTCAACCACATTTTATTGATTCGCTTGCATCGCATGAAGTACAATACTTTTATGAGGAAAAAAATTATGGATTCTATTGAAGCATGTGAATATCCTTGACGTTATGATATTTAACAAGATAGCTTCTTGATGATAGGTTTTTTTTTTTAAAACAAAAAAAAGGGACATAATTATTTATATATTACTTTATTGTATAGATTTCTGTTGTATATGATACTCATTGATCATCTTTACCATGCTGGTTCCACTTCTCCTGGCTAAAATTCTCTCTATCTATTATAAGTAATATTATAGGTATATTTTCTTACTATTGACATTTTCAAACTTCTTCCACCATCCCCACTCTTAAGGAGTACTGAGCCTCCCTCTATTTATCATAAAAGATATAAAAACAAAAAAATATTGTCTACAGATAGAGGATAGGGGGTCTCATTAAAGAGCCATCCTACCATGCTCATAAGGTTGTAGCGAAGTGACATTCCCACTATGGCCACCACACCAGGGTTATGATCCATTAGATAGCCACAATATCCTTGAAACAAGAAGTCTCATCACTAGCCGGCCTAATCACTTTTGCTACTTCCTAGTAAATGGCAGTGTGGTTATCTGGTTACCACTCCAGCACACTGATCTCTTTTGTAGAACAACAATGGAATTCTCCAACTATAAATTGAGGATTCTGGCTCACATGGGTTAAAAAGCAACCCTATCGAGGCTATGGACGCCTGCTAGTAGCAGAGGCTCTATTTATGGTATTGAAGTTCTATTTTCAACATCAGTAATTATTATAATACCCTCTTACTACTTTATTTTTATCAGAGAGATTATTTCCCTAATTTCTACCCACTATGAACCTTTACGCATGAGTTAATGTTTTTTAATTAATCATATCATTTTCAGATGGAATATCGTCAACAAGGTATCTTTTCTTGCATATTTCTATCATTTTTACTTACCACATTACCTATCATCAACCCAAGCATCTTATCTCTTATTCATAACTATATTTATACACTCTGCCCTCATTATAACCATACCTCTTACTGTCCTATCATTTTATATGTGTACTTTGCTTATTTTACTGCTATATTGTTCATTCCCTTGCCTTGTCTTCAGCACAACACTTTTTCTATGCTTTATGGTCATGGAATCCCTTTTTCAATTGGAAGGGGAAATGTATGCATTATGGATAGCACACGATATAAGTATAGAATTATTCCATAATTTGTTGATTTCGCACAATATTCATACTGCATTTCTACAGAATTTTTTTTGATTGAACTTTTGGCATACATCTTATCTGTTGCTCTTAAAAATTAACACTGTGGATTCAAGAAAATTGCATGCAGAATCGTGATTTGGTTACAGGAGAACAAGTATGGGGGGGGGGGAGGAATTCTATTCGTAGCATGACCACACTATTGCAACTAATAGCAAAGGCTCACACAACTCGCAAACGTGTGCAATTCTTCAGACATGATGTGTTTGCATGGCTTCCACCTTTTGCATCACTTTTAGTATCCACTCAGCCTACATAAGCTTCAAAAAATGCCAGTCCCTACATGTCAATCCACATTTTTTTTTTTTGAGGTAACAGTTGAGGTAAAATAGCATAATTTTCTGATTTATTATGAATTTAGGAGAATTTCATGAAAATCCATTGAACATTATTTATCATCATTCATCCCACATCTTTACCACTTCCCATTTTTCAGAGACATATCATCTTTTAGTTTGGGGGAGTGTTTCTTTCCTTCATTTCTTTCTTATGACCATGTCATTAATATTCTTTATCTTATTCATTCTCAACACCTCCCTTATTCCATGTTGTTTTACACCAAGCATAGATTTCAACATGCTAATTCACCTCTCTTTGTTTTCTAGCATTGCATGAGAACATGCTAATTCTTTAGTTTAGGGGAGGAATTGCTACACATGATAGATTTTTTCTACTTTCTTTCTCGTATAAGGCATAGAATTTCATTTTTATACAGTGCCGAAATTGATTTTCATATATTTTCAAAACTATGAACTGAATTCTTGTGATTTCTGAATAATGAAGATGTATCATTAAAATACAAAAACCTAGATAATTTCACGCTAAATTAGTTCATAAAATTTTGAAAATCATGCACTATCACCTACAGCCATTTTGTTTATATCTCACGATCCTTGCTTCAAAATGATTTTATTTTTGAGAAAATGGTTAATGAAGTTTACTATTACTTATATCACATTTTTCTGCAACTTCATATACATATAGTTGAACGTCAACTCTAAAAATTGTTACACCTTCACCAAGATTGCTAAAATTGAATATTCATTATTTGAGGAAAAAATCATTTGTTCCATCAATTTCATGAGTTGGGATGAACAATTTTTTTTTGCTTGGTTAACACACGGGTTTTGTCTTTGGGTTGCATGAGGACATGCAATATATTCAGTTCTAGGTTGCATGAGGACATGCAATATATTCAGTTTGGGGGTATGTTGTACCGCTAATATGTTATTATTATTATCACTTTTAACACCTATTTCATCCATTTCTACTCTTCTTTATCATGTCATTTATCACAATTTATCATATAATTCCATTTTATAATTATTTATGTTCTTATGGATAAATATTATTTCTTCTCCTTTATTTTTAATAAATTGATAATTATGCATGATTTTACCAATTATGGTTTAATAATAAATTTGTTGTAACATCACTCACCATTTTAGCCTCCAAGATATTTTCTAGATTGCAGAGTTGATCTCCAGCTCATCATTAAATATGCCAACTCAAAAATTCGTTGGAATAAGAAGTGACAGTTTTTCATTGGACGTATTGGGAAAATGGAGAAGAATCTGGAAAATCCGAAACATGGGTTTTGTCCAGAACGGACCGAATTAGCCTTAATATAGAGCAATTTTCCCAAATTCAATTTTCATTGAGAGAAAAAAAAGGTTCTCTGAGGACAATTTTCCCAGATTCGCTGTTGCAGCCATTTTCCAAATTATGTCAGTTGCAATACGAAATTGGACTTGTTCCTATTGAATGAATGATGGAAATATATTTTATTGCTGATCAAGTTGTTGGGAACAATCCAATTTTTTTATGAGGGATCACATTTACTATTTACTTTCTCCTCTTTCTGGCTATAAAAGTAGAAGTTTGTAAAAGAAAGGGGAATTGTTGTTTCTCTTCGAATTGTAAACTTAATCACAAAATGCGTTGTTGAAAAACACGATTACATTGTAATGCTACTCCAGTTTAATGATTAATTGAAGTTGTTGTTTCCATTCACATCATCTGAAGTAGCTTGAGTAGTACCTGCTGGTGGTTAAGGGCCCGACCCCCGGCAGCATGAACTGCTCCTCTGTGTTATATTTTTTATTCTTGCAGAGTGTGATCGATTTGATAAATTCCTGTTATTGGGAGTTCATTTCATTATTTGTTTATCATCTTACTGTATTTATGTATTACTCATTCTGTTTATGAGTTATTTCATTATCGTGTGATCTGAATCTTATTTTTTACATCATGATTTATTTGAGGTAGCATATTGCATTACTTAGATCATCCGTAAGAGTATAATTATTGCTATTGGATTCTCGAAAGTGATATTGTTTTTGTATTAATTGATTCACAGTCCCCTATTTTATAGTTTACTATTTCAATATTTTGTGAAATAATTTTATTGCATAAGCTGTGATTGAACTGAGTTGTCGTTCCCTTCAACCATAACAAGATCATTGCTTTCTACAAGTATATTTTTGTGTTGCTCATTCTAATTACAGAGCTTCATTGTTCATTTCAGTAACTTAGTTTTGCTATTCATTTCTATTAAATAGTTTTGTTGTTCATTACTACTAAATAAGCTTCGTTGTTCATCTCTTTCCAGAAAGTATTTGATTTTTCTTTAGAATGTTATTCCAGTGAGCATGTTTATTCCATTTCCATTAGCAGCATTATTAATTTAATTCAATTATCATTTCCAATTAGTTGTTTTGGTGTGGAGTGCAAGATCAACAACTATAAATAACATTGGCTATTTCTATCAAAGCTCTCAGATTGAGGATCTTATTTATGCTTGATTAGTTTACATCAGTTAAAAGAGGAATAAGTTATTGCTATTGTATCCTCTACTAATAATTTATGTTACTTTGCTGAATGAATGATTTAGTTTTAGAGCATTGAGTTTCCTTTAGTTGCAATTGGGATTTATTAAAAGCATCCGTTTATTCTTGTATTTGAAAGATATATACTACATTTTAAGAAACATTCCTCTCTGGGATTATAGCGTGCACATATTGTGTACACTCTTGAAATAAGAGGACTTACCAGGGTTGATAATTAATGTGGGATGAAAAGGAGTTTTAAAAGGCACCTTCTAGCACCCAACAAAGAGGAAGGTCCAATCTCTTCCTATCAGCAGAAAGGAATATTGGAGAATCATAGATCGTCTCATAGATATACTATGCCCACTTTATTTGAAGAAGGTAAGAGGTATAGAAATTAAGAAAGAAGAGAACCTGAGACTCATGAGACTCTCAGTTTGTATCTTGAAGAGTACAAGGAACAGTCTATATCATTCAAAGAAAGTGTAACTCTCCAAGAATTCTTTAAAATCAAGGAAGAAAGAAGATACTATAGCAGCAATAAAGGAAGAGGCACAATAGATTCTATTTTCCTACATTTGATGGGTCTTCCTTAAGCAATGTTAAGGATTGGAGGAAAGAGTTAGATTCGTTTTTCATGCTACATCTTCTGGCTGAAAAAAATCCTGTCCAAGTTGTAGCACTTCATCTCTTAGGTGAAGCCAAGGGTCGGTGGTTTAGTCACATGGAACATGCAAAGCAGACTAAATATTCATATTTCTTTGACAATTTGAGGAATAATTTTGATGTGAATAAGACAAAGATGTGCCACAAATAGAAATTCCCTAAGGAAACAAACAAGGATGTCATTCTTGTCACTCTAAACAAGAAGTCACTACATTAACCACTATCTGCAGAAGTACTTGCATCTAGAGAAGAGGCACTTGCAACCTTACAAGATAGTCTTGAGATTTTGACACATAGAGTCGCATGCATGATTCAGGAGATGCATGAGGAAGAGGTGGAATATTCCACTTCTGGTACATTGGTAGAAAAGAAACCTTCTCTCTTACCAGCTATTGGAGACACCATTGTCCCGATTAGAGGAACTCTTGTGTTCTATCAAGAGGTTCCCACATATCAGTTCATCCAAGTTATGCATACACATTCATCACCTATTATTTCAGTATATCTTAATGAAACTTATGGGGAAATTCCATCAGGGTTAATGCATGGCCAAGGGTTAGATCCAAATACTGATTTGAAGTATAAAACTATCACAGCATAGAGGACCCTTGATCTAATCTAGGAGGAGATGGAAATCTATCCCAATTTTTCATGGATGGAAAACATTCAATCTCTTGAGTTGAAATGTAGATTTTCAGAAGAATGGATGAGCATGATCCTATGTGTAATGACTGGTTATGAAATCAGTATTATACCTTGCTTTGAGATAGTATATGTATTACCTTGCAGATCTACAGTGATGTCGCTTAGTAGCAGTGATAATGAGGAGGCCCCATTATTCTTGAAGCACTCTGAAGGTAACCTCACTCATGAAGCAATGGAGGATAATATGATGAATGGTAGACATCTTGAGATCAGAATTTTTTTCTAATTTCTAGATGATAGCTTTTCAATGATCATCTCACATATCAAAGAGATACTTCTGCTTGTAGCAAATCTAGAACCTCATTGGTTTTGGAAGGCCATGGATGAGAATAAGGTCTCATTAAGAGATCTCATGGGAGGTGCACTTCAAAATTTCATGGAGTGCAAAGTTCTTCATCAGTTTGAGGATATTGGTGTCATACAATGGGAGGATACCAAGTATTTGTAGAATGAGATACATCATCCACATTGGGATGAATGGTTGATAGTATAGAGCAAGGGGTTGCCAAACCACTTGAAGATCTATGATACAGGCCAGCAAGAATCATGGTTGCGCTAGTTTTTCCTGGGTGAGTATGGCTACCACTCAAGAAGTCATATTTTCTAAATTCATACCTTATACATCACTGGAAGAATGCCTAAGAAAAAGACATGGTTACTTTGGTTATTGATGAGAGATTTTGGAAATTACATGTTAAATTTTATTTCCTTATATTTACTCTTGTTTGGGATATGTCTTATGTATTTACATGTATTTTTGTTTGGGATGTATCTCATGTTCATGTATGTACTTTGGTTTTGGAGAAAGCATAACTCTCACATGATGTGGCATAAGTGATATTGTTTGTATTATGTTGATGGGACATCTCACATGTCTATTACCTTATTTTTTCTCCGTGACTTGCATCATTACAATGCAAGAACGAAGCAATAATCCTTGTTGCTATGGTTACTATTGGGAGAGTATGGGCTGAATTATTCCCATACATTGCATGATACTATCGGAAGATGGCAATAGGACTCCTTACAACGTTGGCTTCTATTGGGTGATTTTGGTCATTATACTTGGTATAATGATCATGTGATGGCGTAGAAAGATGCCTTATTAAGGTGGCTTCTCTTGAGAGAATATGGCCACTACCTTTCGTACAATGATGATGTGGTATGGCAGCAAGAGGCATTTCTGAGATGGCTACTTTTGAGAGAGTATGGCTCTCATATTCTCATTGATGATTTGGCATGGCAATAAGAAACATTGTTGAGGTGGCTTATTTTGAGAGAGTATCGCTCTCTTACTTGTTTTCATGATGATCTAGCATGGCAGCAGAAGGCTTTGCTACTTTGGTTGTTATTAGGAGAATATGGTTTGACATTGTTCATGTTTTCCCATATGTCTCTACTTCTTGTGTTTCACTATGATTATGTGATGTTTGATTCGTACATGGGCAACATGGCTAATAATGAGGGCACTAATATGTGTAATATACTATATGTATCATGGGTTGGACAGATAGTTCATAAGTTGGGACTTTCCACTTTGGGAATGAACCACTTTGTCTTATGTATCTCATGTATAGAGGAGAATTTTGGTCATCATATGGTTGCCACTTGGAGATTCATTTATGAGGATGGGTATCTAACTTTCCGGCTGGAAACAATTCTAGACATTCTAGAGAGGCAGCTTTGGAGTTGGACATGCATGACACATTGTCACAGACGGGAAGGCCTTCGACATGAGAATGCCATTTGGAGGGAGGATGTTTGCAGTAGCATCAAATTTTGCAGTTTCTTGAGGACAAACAACATTTTTCTTGGGAGGATTGTAATATTCCCAAATTTTCACCTGATATTTGGAATATTAGAGTTATTAATTTTCTTAATGAATCAAGTAAATAAATGGGTGGAGGGACCCATAATCTTCAATATGAATAAATATCAACTTTTTGTGTGTGAATGTGGATTAACTAAGCCTAGATCTACATAATGAGTTAGTTGAGCAACCAGTAATGTGAATGGAAGAAGTGATCATGTCTCATTGATGAGATAGATCATGGAGGTTGACATAGTCAACTAAGATCTTGAAGAGATCAAACAGAAGATCATGGAACATTCAAGATGAGATGGTGGAGGAAGTTGTGCAATTAATGCACGCATGATGGAGAGGGTGTACATTGCACCTAGACATGATGGATGACTTGACTAGACAGCGCAGTAAAACATGGAGGATCTTGTCCACATGCACAATGCAGTTTAGATGAGGGCCAAGTCATGTGAAGGCTCAAACACTATATAAAGAATATGAAGACAAGAATGAAGACATTTTTTATATTATTGAAATTGAGGATCTGTTTAGATCTGGAATTTTCATGTGACATTCCATTGCTTTCTTGGGTTGTTTAGCAAAGATTGCAAGTTTTCTTTAGCACAGGGTGTTCCTGGTCATGAATACCACCTATTTGTTTGAGTAGCTCTAGAAAGTGTATTGTACATCATTCTACATCAGGAATTGGTGCCACTTATATTTTCCTACTTTCTACAGAACATTTATATTCAGAAATTGCAGATTTCTGAAGATCAGTTTGAAAGGTGGAGGTTGTCTTTAGTATTTCAGCTGGAGAACTAGTGAAGTTTTATTCCTATCACCTTGGGCTTAAAGATCATAATTCATAGAGCTTCATTTCAGATCTGGCATTAGGACAAAATTTATTGACCTTCAGGAATTATGTTGTCCATTTTGCAGATCCAAAAGGAGGAAGGAAGTTGCAAGCATTTCAGCTAGTGATCCTATGAGGGATCATCCCCTCACCTTTCCATAATTATTTCCATCAGCCTAGAGTTTATTGTAGCATATTTCAGTAGGCAGAAGGCCTCTACTTCCCTTAAAATGTAGTTTCTATGAGGAATTGTGTTGCAACAACTGTAATCATTATTGGAGGATTGAGAAGCTGGATCTAGAGCTTCTAGCTTTCAACTTTAGATTTGATCTTGTGACATATTTCAGCCATATATTTGTCATATCTAGCTTTAGATATGTAATTCGAGTATATTAAGGATCAATCCCTTGGAGGGTGATTTTCCAAAGTTGTAGATCTGGAAAATCCTTTTTGGGTTATCTTGGGAATCCATGACATTGGCCAGATCTTGAATCTTGGCATCATCAGAGTTCTAGATTTCAGTAGATCTACATTTTCCTTTTCAGTCTACAGTAATATAGTCATATTCTGCTGAAGGGGCAGTGCATTATTTGCCTCCACCAGCTCTCCAGTTACCCAGTGCCTACTTTGGCATGTTTCCAAGGTTATTCTAGGCCATCTCTTTGGCTAGATCTACTCATATTTTGTACATTTTGTAGCTGAATCATCTCCATATAATAAAATGGCTCAGCTTCTCTGTAATTTATGATGTTGTCTTAAGATTTAATGTTTACTTAGCTGCAATTAATATATTTTGTTTAAGTATTACTGCATTCTCCCTTTTGGGATATTGCAAATTGACAGTTGACTCTGTTGTGAAATACTTACAACTTGCTTACAAGGAAACCATAAACAAAGTAAAGGAAATTGTATGCCATTCCCAATAACTTTTGTAATGGTGGAATATTTCCCATTAGATAACTTCCATCTCCTTATAGAACGATGCTCCCAAATCCAATTTCTACTATGCTTTTTTCCACTATTGTCACTCTTCCCTTTCTACTATGACACATTCTTCCTCTCATCTAAGAGTTACAACTCGAAGCTCAGTGTATGGATTCCTCTTTTCTTTGTGAAATATCACAATATATTTATCATAACCCACCATATATCCTTGCACTACTATCTCGTTTCATGTCATTTTAGCACATTTCCCCCTCGGGAAACCCTCCTTCTATAACTTATGCAACAACACATTGATCTATTAAACAATGAGTGTATCAGTTGTGGAACACACTAACCTAATATATTTTCTTTTTGCAATACATTAAAGTAATTTTTTTTTCTTAACATTGTTGGTTATCATGAATATTTTTGAGAAGTTAGGTATCGTAGACTTGAAGTGCCTCAACATCTCCTCATCAACAGGAGATATGGATCTCCCATGAAGAAAAGACTCGACAAGGAGATTGTAGAAGGAAATGAATAAGGGGCAATGGAAATTTCTATAATCTTAGTTCAAACATATGTAGCTATGTGGAAAACTT
The DNA here is from genome assembly GCA_034641835.2 of Pinus albicaulis. Lineage (NCBI taxonomy): Eukaryota > Viridiplantae > Streptophyta > Pinopsida > Pinales > Pinaceae > Pinus > Pinus albicaulis. Next base: position 255,431 of record JAXQQM020061426.1, on the reverse strand, counting down.
AATTCCAATGGCTTGGTAGGGTATCTATCAATCATTTACTCAAAAATAGGTTCCTGGAGATGAAGAGGATAGTGAAATGTATCATATTTTCAAGAACTCTTGGCTTCACAAAGTAGTAGAACATCGTGTCCTTCTACCATGTGCTGAAAATATTGAATGGATAATCAAGTGCATAGAAACATATATAATATATAATTTTTCGGTACATCCATTGTTTTTATGTATCAGCATGCATATATCATTACATCACCAAATATTACAAGCTTCCAAGCTACCAGGTGTCCCTTAAAACTAAGTGAGTTTGTGATTTTCCTCTAGCTGTCAAGAATATCCTTAAGACTTGGTGGAAATATCCCGATAATTTTTGATATTGATACAATGGGATATATCAGGCCAAGTAATTAAGAAAGGAATAGAAGATTGTAGAAAAAAAGTGTTGTAGATTCTATTTTAGGAGCGATGCAAAATTTTTCAAGAATTGGGTACCAATGATGTGCACCTCTACTCATGATGGGAGTATATTTAATTTTCTAGAGATTCTAGTAGCCTCCATCACAGGAAATGTAAAATGAACCCAAAATCTGCCAGAGGGACAAAAAACTAAATTTTACATGGCATCATATATATTGGATGTCATATGTGTCAGGTGTCAATTTGAGTCATTAGCATAAACATGGAACTTTTATCTAGTATTTTTGTATCCTTTAAATCAAGCATTGACAAAAAGCTGCATGTGAAATAACCTACTTGGATGTCATTGAAGTTAATGCAGAGAATTAATATTCATCTATGTACTTTTCAAGACCTTTGGGAGGAGAACATAAGTGCATATTTAAGTCTCTTGATATTGGAAATTACTGAGAAGTTCTCATCAGCAATTGTAGATCAGAGCATTGGGACTGACTAGGGAAATATTGACTATATTACAATGATATTAATGGATTTTCCATCCTATAGCCAACCACTAGTCCTTTGGAAAGATTTTTTCCCTATATTTAACAGTCTTTTTAATATTCATGGTGCAACACTGATAACAAGAGAGAATAATCACTTCTTGAAGTAGGTGGCATTTCATCTACTTCGTCTTGTTGTTTTTTGTAATGATTCCATCAGAAAGAGGGTTGTTGTTGGCCTTCAAATTCTTGTGTGGGTAAGTTTCCTTAAGGATATATGTGTTCTTGCTGAGTGGGATAAATAATTTAGAAAAAAAAAATTTGAGGAAAAAATTGCTTATTTCATTTCCACTTTGTATTTTGTTGTTGGTGATTGTGTATTATCTATTTTCAAAATTCCTTCTACTATTTCTAGAATACTGCACTGTTTTGCGTTATGTTTGCAATCACTTTTTCATAATTGATGTCTGACATACAAGTTACTTAGATAAATTTTGATTGCTCCTTGGAGGAAAGTGGGGAAGCACAATGTCTCATGAAGTCACTGGACGAAATGGAAATGGAGGAGAGGAGTGGTGATATTTTGAAAGTCTAAGGTATTTTTGAGGATGCATTGGATGCTATCTCTGAGGGTTCTACACAAAATCATTTCTCTTGGTCAGAAGTCAAGAAATTGTCTGTAACACTTCTTCATGCACTAGATGCAGGAATTGAACACACTCTTCTTGTAGGAAATCCATTTCATTCACTCCTTTGATCAAGGTTATCTTGGATGCGTGCATTAACTAAAATTAGAAATTAAATGATTTTGTAATTTTTTATTTCAAGGTTCTATGATTTCAATAGACAGATATGCAGCAGTAGAGAGCTTTCATAGAATTTCTTGGGCTTATGCACACGTGGCTGATCTGCATATCATGTGGCTTCATCATTTATCTGATGTTCATAAATAGATGCACTCTTGGGCATAAGCTGTGCAGTGCACAATGGCTATTTCTGGGGTCATAATGCAAGTTAGAATCAACTTATTCTGATGTCCTGCATGTTTTTATTAAAAGGAGTAAAGAAACTCTGTAATGCATTAAATATCGAACATATTTACAACATTCAAATCCAAGAGTGCCTAATAACAGCATACATCGCTTTATCAGGAGAGTCTTACATGTGGTTGTGGCAGCTTATATTTTTACAACATGTCTATGTTTACAAATAATTTTTGTTAGATCTTAGAAGAAAACTTTGCTTGGACCCAAGATAGAACTTCTACAATTTTATAAGAAATTGATTTTGTATTTTGCAGGCATTGGTAGGAAGAAATGATTATTTCTGGGGAAAGGATCATGTACCAACCTTACATAATATTTTTCCAATGGTCAGTAGTGCATTTATTGGCGAAGCATCAGCTGCAGAATTTGAAGGGTATGGAGCATGAAAATTGACAGTTGACTCTGCTGTGAAATACTGGCAGCTTGCTTGTATTCTTTACCCTATTTTTTTATAGGATGACTTCAGTGTTGCATTTGTGCAATGCTTACATCATTAAAGTGGTTGTAAAATGGTGTATTATTTACCATTTTCTTGGTGTTCTTCACTAGAAAATACCTGTTTCTCATAGCTTGTCATATATACAGTTTTTTCTGGGTTGCATTGTCACTACTCTTTCTAAATTTTATTTACAAGAATAATGGAAAGATTTTATATTTGGTTTTTTGATTTTATTGTGGAGCAGTGACTGTTGGCCAGAATGTTGGATGTACCTAGATCTGGCAGAATCTCTCTGACACTTTTCGTTATACCTATGAAGTTGTTAAGTCTGTAGAAGTGTGTAATATTCCCAAATTTCCACATCATATTTGGAATATTAGAGTCCTTGATTTTCTTAATAAATTAAGTAAATAAAAGGGTGGAAGAACCCACATACCTCAAAGACGAATAAAATCCACTTTTAATGTGTGTATGTGGATATTTTAGATCTAGATCTAGAACATGGAGTAGTGGAGTAGCTCTATTTATGGAGATCATGCCTCATTTATGAGATAAAATATGGAGGATGAAAGAGTCAAATAAAATCATGGATCTCAAATATAAAATCATGAGGATCTTTGATAAGGTCAACATAGATCATAGTGCATTCAAATAAGATCATGAAGCACTTATGATAAGATAGTGGAGGAAGTGGTGCATTTAATGCATGCATGATGGAGAGGGTGATCACCCCATCTGAACATGATGGAAGACATGGATCAACAGTGCAGTCAAACATGGAGACTTTTTCCACATGTACAACACATATTTGGAGTGGGCCTAGGCTATGGAAGGCTCATGCATATAATGAAGGTGAAGGAACAATGGAAGGCATGATTTGGATTATTCATTTCTTGATCTGTTTAGATCTAGATTTTTCTTAGGAAATTTCTATTTAGACTTGGGTTGTTTAGCAGAGTTTGTAGTGTTGTTTAGCACAGGGTGTTCTCGAGCGGGAATCCAAACTCTTTCTTTGAGTAGCTCTAGAAAGAGGATTGTTCTTCATTCCTTATTAATCATTGGTGCAATCTTCAGGAGGTTGTTTTTAGCATCCAGCTAGGAAACTAGTGGAGGATTCATCCTACCACCTTTTCCTTCAAATCTAGCCTTTCATGAGCAGCAGATCTACATCTAGCCGTCAGGCCATTGGGTTTTACCTCCATGCAGTAGCAGTCCCTTCAAGGATTGTGCAGTTTAGAATTTTCGATTTATTGGATGAATTAATTTTCCAGTATTTCAGCTCAAAATCCTGTGAGGGATAACCTCCTCACATTGGATCTATTTTTTCCATCACTCAGGAGTTGATTTTCCATATCTATCAGTAGGCTAAAGCGCCTCCCTCTATGATAGTGAAACTTTCTGAAGCTGTTGTTCATTCAAAAATTATTTTCAGTGGAGGAGATTGGAGGAGCTATATCTTGAGATTTTAGCCCAAGGATCCAGTGAAGGGATCAACCCTTATTTCATAGATATGATTGCAGATTATTGCAACCATCATATTATCATATCTAGCTTCATATTTGCATTCCCAACAGCATATATATGAAGCCCTAAGAGGAATGTTGTCTTAGACTTATATATCTCAGAAACCCCTCCTGGGTTATCTTGGGAATCCATCATTGAGCCCAAATCTACAATTTCAGCATTATCAGAGCTCCCATTCTGTCCAGATCAGACTTTCTATATTTCAGGCAATTGTAGACCCTACAGTTGCAGTAGGGACAACATAGTTTACCTTCCAACAAAGCAGCAATTATGCAGTCCCTTTTAGAATATCATTGCAGGGTCATTCTAGGCTACTCTTGTGGCTTGAGTGTCTCATATTTTGAGCACTGTTGTACTTTATTTTTTAACCTCCAATATAATAAAATGGCTGAGCTATTTCTTTGTATTTTGATGTGTATATAGATTTATTGTTTACTTTTCTAGAGTTCTTATATTGTGTTTTAGTATTATACATTCTCCCTTTTGGGATATTATAATGATTTCAGAGCATTATCTTTGGCTCAGCTTGTGGACACTTCATCTTTTACATCAAAAGAAGAAGTAGATAGATGAGTTCTAACAAGGAGGACGATAAATCTAATTCCTTTCTTTAGATCCAGGCAATATCTCTCCAAGGAGGTCAATCCAATGAATAAGGAAGGACAAAAATAATATCCAAGAAGAAGATGTGATGAGGAAGGTCCAAGCACTTCCTATCAACAAAGAAGAAAACCGGATAATCCTAGATATCATCATAGATCCACTATGCCCACTTTCCTTGGAGAAGGTGAAAGGTGTAGAAATGAAGAAAGGAATGAACCTAAGACTCATGAGACTCTCATTCTATATCTTGAAGAGTACAAAGAACAGTCTAGAGAATTCAAGGAGAATCTAACTCTCCAACAATTCTTCAAAATCAAAGAAGAAAGAGGATCCTATAACAGCAATAGAAGAAAGAGGCATAATATATTATATTTCCCTACATTTGATGGATCTTACTCAAGCACTATTAAGGCTTAGAGGAGATATTTAAATGCATTTTTCAGGCTATATCCTATAGCTGAAGAAGATTTTGCTCAGATTGCATCACTTCATCTTTTAGATGAAACCAATTATTGGTGCTTTGGTCACATGGAGCATGCAAATGTGACTAAATATTCAGATTTATTACACAATTTGAGTAATGAATTTGATGTGAGAAAACCAAATATGTGTCATAAAGTGACATTCCCTAAGGAAGCGAAGGAAAATGTCAATATTGTCACTTTGGACAAGAAGTCACTACATTCACCACCAACTGCAAAAGTACTTGCATTTGGAGAAGAGACACTTGCAACCTTGCAAGATAGTCTTAAGATATTTACACATAGAGCCCCATGCATGATTTATGAGATGCATGAGGAGAAGGAGGAAGATTCTAGCACTGGTACACTTGGAGAAGAGTAGCCATCACTCTTACTAGCAGTTGGAGACATTATTGTCCTGGTTGGAGGAACTCTTGTGTTCTGGAAAGGGGTTTCCACACATCAGTTTATCTAAGGTATGCATGAAATTTTATCATGTATTGTTTCAGTAGATCTTATTGGAAATTACAAGGACATTCCATCAGAGCTAATGCATAACCAAGGGTTAGAACAAATGCATATTTGAAGCAAGAATATATCACAGTGCAGAGGACTCTTGATCTAATGAAGGAGGAGATTAAGAACTATCCCAATTCATCATTTTTGAGCTACACTCAACCTTTTGAGTTGAAGTGTAGAGTTTTTAGAAAATGGGATGAGTATGATCCTATGTATAATAACTGGTAATTAGATCATTATTGTACCTTGTTTTGAGACATCACATCTATTACCATGCAGATCTACAAGACTATCACTTAGTGGCTGTGAAAATGAAGAGGCCCCATCATTCTTGGAACATTATCAAGGTAGCTTCACTCATGAAGTAATGAAGGTAAAGATGACAAATTGTAGACATCTTGAGATGATAAACCTTTTTTCCTTTCCAGATGACCCTTTCTCAATGAGCATCTAACAACTCAAAGAGAAATTTCTACCTGCAGTAGATCCAAAACCTCACTATTTTTGGAGGGCCTTTGGTGAAAAGAGAATCTCATTGAGATATGTCATTGGAGGTGCACTTCAACATTTCATCAAGCGCAAATTTCTTCAACAGTTTAAGGAGGATGGTATTCTACAAAGGGAGGATACCATGATTATGCAACACATCATTCGTCATCCACATTGGGATGAGTGGGTGAGGGTGATAAGCAAGGGGTTCTATGACCACTTGCAGATATATGACATGGGCAAGCAAGCTTGGTTACGTTGGCTGCCCTTGGGAGATTTCGGTCGCTACCTAAAGGTTCCTATTTATTGGATCCATGCCTTGAAGAGCACTTATGAAATGAAGAAGGAGGCATGGCTGCACTGGCTTGCTCTTGGGTGAGTATGGTTACCACCCAATAGCTCATATTTTTCTAATTCATGCCTTGTTTATCAATGATAGAATGCAACAAAAGAATTCATGTTCATTTTGGTTTCACTTGAACAATATTGGCCACCACATGACATCTCCTATGTCTATGTGTTTTGTATTGGGTAAAGCTTGGCATGATGCTCTCATGATGTGCATTAATGATGTTTATTTGTATTGGGCTGATGTGACATTCCATATCTCCATTAGTATGCTTTTGCTCCATGATGCACATGAGGAGGAGAGGAAGCAACAAGATCTCTTGTTGCTTTGGTTGTGTTTGGGGGAGTTTGGCTTGTCCATATTACATAAAGGATATGGAGGATGGTAGCAAAGGGCCTTACTTCAGTGGTTACTATTAGGAGAATATGGTTTGACATCTTTTTCTACCCATATAACTCCTTCCCTTATTCCTTTTCAAAATATTGGAATGATGCCTGGATCCAATAAGGCAAATAGGGCTAAGGATGGGAGAATGTCAATGCTCAATCAAATTCATAAAGCATGGGGTGAAGAGATTTATTGTGGAATGGAGCTTTTCATTTATAGAAAGAGCCACTTTATTCTATGTATCTCATGTATTAATGATGAAGTTGGAACTCATATGGTTGTCACTTTGTACTTCATGGTGGAAGGAGGACATCTAACCATATAGTTGGAGGTCATTCTATATGTTTTTGAAAGACAAATTTGGAACCAAACATGCATAACACATTGCAGCAAATGGAGGAAGCCTTTATTATGTGGATTCCATTTGGAGGGGAATAGATGGTTTTGCATCTACTTTTGGAGTTGCTTTAGGAAAAGCAACATTTTTCCGAGAGGGGGGGGGGACTGTAATATTCCCAAATTTCCACATCATATTTGGAATATTAGAGTCCTTGATTTTCTTAATAAATTAAGTAAATAAAAAGGTGGAGGGATCCACAAACCTCAAAGATGAATAAAATGCACTTTTAATGTGTGTATGTGGATATTTTAGATCTAGATCTAGAACATGGATTGTTGGAGTAGTTCTATTTATGGAGATCATGTCTCATTTATGAGATAAACTATGGAGGATGAAATAGTAAAATAAGATCATGGATCTCAAATATAAAATCACGAGGATATTTGATAAGGTCAACTCAGATCATAGTGCATTCAAAGAAGATCATGAAGCACTTATGATAAGATAGTGAAGGAAGTGGTGCATTTAATGCATGCATGATGGAGAGGGTGATCACCCCATATGAACATGATGGCGGACATGGATCAACATTGCAGTCAAACATGGAGACTTTGTCCACATGTACAATGCAGATTTGGAGTGGGCCTAGGCTATGGAAGGCTCATGCATATAGTGAAGGTGAAGGCACAATGGAAGGCATGATTTAGATTATTCATTTCTTGATTTTTTTAGATCTAAATTTGTCCTAGGACATTTCTATGCAGACTTGGGTTGTTTAGCAGAGTTTGTAGTGTTGTTTAGCACAGGGTGTTCCCGAGCGGGAATCCCACCTCTTTCTTTGAGTAGCTCTGGAAAGAGGATTGTTCTTCATTCCTTATCAGGCATTGGTGCCATCTTCAGGAGGTTGTTTCTATCATCTAGCTAGGAAACCATTGGAGGATTCATCCTACCACCTTGTTCTTCAGATCCAGCCTTTCAAGAGTAGCAGATCTACATCCGGGATTCACGCCATTGCGTTTTACCTCCATGTAGTAGCATCCCCTTCAAGGATTGCACAGTTCAGTCTTGTGGATCTGTTGGAGGAAGGAAGTTTCATGCATTTCAGCTATAAATCCTGTGAGCGATAACCTCATCACATTGGATCTATTGTTTCCATCACTCAGGAACTGATTTTCCATATCTACCAGTAGGAAAAAGAGCCTCCCTCTCTGACAGTGCAGTTTTATGAAGCTGTTGTTCATTCAGCAGCTATTTTCAGTGGAGGAGATTGGAGGAGCTAGATCTTGAGCTTTTAGCCCAAGGATCTAGTGAAGGGATCGGCCCTTCTTGCATAGATCTGATTGCACATCATTGCATTCATCATATTATCAGATCTATCTTTAGATCTGCATTCCCAGCAACATATATATGAAGCCCTAACAGGAATTTTGTCTTATACTTATAGATCTAAGAGACCCCTCATGGGCTATCTTGGGAATCCATCATTGAGCTTAGATCTACAATTTCAGCATCATCGGAGCTCCCATTCTCCCTAGATCTGATGTTCTATCTTTCAGGCAGTTGTAGTCCCTATAGTTGCAGCAGGGACATCGCAGTTTACCTCCCAGTAGAGCAACAATTATGCAGTCCCTTTTGCAATATCATTGAAGGGTCATTCTAGGCTACTGTTATGGCTTGAGTGTCTCATATTTTGAGCATTGTTGTACTTGATTTTTGCACCTCCAATATAATAAAATGGCTCAACTAATTTTGTGTAATCTAATGCGTATATAGATTTATTGTTCACTTTTCTTCAGTTCTCATATTTTGTTTTATTATTACTGAATTCTCCCTTTTGGGATATTATAAAGTGGGGATACCATAAGCCAATTAATTGTATGCTTAAATGTAGCTACAGCTGATATAAGATCATTTTTCGTACATGTTAAGTTCATGTAATCATGATCCAAGAGAAGTAAGTTGGAAATGACTTTCTTGTTTACAGTCAACACATATTAGTCATGATTTCCTTTGGAAGATTTTCTTCAACAAATTCTAGTGTGAAACCAAAATGATAAGTTAAAGAATGTTTCTAGGTCTTGTTCGATTCAATGCAACTTTTATTGAGAAACTAAGATCATTTAAGATAAGTGGCAATGCCAATGTATGATACAATCATACCACTATTACTTCTAAGCTTAAGCTCTGTGTTAATTCATGCGATAGCTATAGATTTCTTATGGTGCCTTTTTGTTCATTAATTTCAGAATCCCATACATATTTACCTTATTCCCCTGAGTCTAGAGATGCATATAATCATAGTATCCATCGTCATGAACCAACAATATTGCCATTGGGGTTTCTATTTCATGTCCTTGTATTTTTTATTGAATAATCTCTTTTTTTATCTTATCAAGATGCTGTTTTGAAATATGGACAAAGATATGTTATAATTTAATCTTCCAAAAATGGTTGTGCTCGTATAGAAAAAAGGGTCGTTGTTTTCAGTGCTTTATGGGATCCAATATTATTGTGAAATTCAACTGCTGGGTTGGGCAAGAGTAGCCACATTCTTAAGTATGAACAAGTCTTGCTCTCCAATGGTTGTTTGGGTTTATTTTGAAGCAGGACTGTCAAACCTTTTAAGAAAAAAAAGAAAGATGTTAGGAACATATATTTCTTATCAAGGTACTAAGGCTAGCAAAAAAATGGACATTATATCAAGGTGACGCGTGCAACAATCAATTATAAGGAGAAAAAATCTAATAACATACATTACATTGTATAGTGATCCCAAGAAATGAAAGTTTAAAAGGCAGGCATTGAAGTTCCAACGACAAGGTTCCCTAAAATCCTTGGGCCAAACAATGCGGAAAAAACATTAAGGATATTTTGACTTTCCTGAGATGGATAATGACGAAATATATATGTCTACTAACGAGAGTGTGGCATGACTAGGAAATGTAATTCTTAGAATTCATAACAGAAAATTCATCACAACAAATTATTATATATAGGAATGGAATGACTTAGTGGTAGTTTTGGAGTCTAGGATTTACTAAAATGTTTCAAATGATTGATATTTAAGCTTTTAAATGGGACTCTTAGCAAGAAACAATATTGATTTCAAATATATAGTAAGATCTGGAGATGCTAGAAGTATTTAAATTTTTTAATAAAAACATAGAGTAGCCTACTACTCCAAATTTGGAATAAATGTACAATAAATTGCTGAACTAAATGAAAAATTGATTATGCCCCACAAAGTGTCATTATTTGGCTCACATGTGACTGGATTCTAGAGCACAAAACCAAAGGCCATTTGGGGGAATCAATAAAGCCTTCAATCAATTACATTTCTTAGTAACACATAACTGTGCAAGGGACATTTAATGAAAAATTCAAATTAGTTCTCAAGGAAATAGAATGGTCGGGAATTTTTTTTTAAATAATTTTTTGTTGCCGTCGGAATAATTTAATGGAAAATTCAAATTAGTTCTTAAGGAAATAGAACGGTCGGGAAATAATTTTTTTTAAATAATTTTTTGTTTTCGTCGGTATTCCGATGGCTAGTATTTTTTTTTAAATATTATTTTGCCGTCGATAATCCAATGCTTTGACCCATTGCTATAGTGACACTTAGTTTCTTTTAAAACTATTTTGTCACATTGGTATTATGACATTTACCTTTTTATTTTGAAAATTTATTTTCATCAGTATTTCGACATTTTCTTCCGTTGGTATTATGACGTTATTTGAAAAAAAAAAGTTTTTTCTTCGTCGGAAGAGCGACGTTTCGAATGTCGATAACAATGTTCGTTGGCGTTGAAATAGTGACGTTTAGAAACATCAGAATTGTGATGAATCATGACTTTAATTATGTTTAAGTAAAGTGCCAGATGTCCGATGTGAGGGGAAACCACGTTTTGGTGCACCGAAAAATGTCACCCTTTGGCCGCCTATGCGTTGCAAGAGAGACATTTTGGCCGTCGGAATTTGGGGAAAATGTGCTAGTGAAGAAGGAAAAGAGTAAAGTGTAAAAGAGAGTAACAATGAAAGAAGAGCCATCAAGTTCATCCAAATCAAAGTTGGAAAGTTTGATATGAACCGTAGAGAAGATGGTATATAGAATGTAAATTTCAAAAAGGTAGCAAGATAATCAAGTTTGGAATCCTAACCTCTAAGAACAGTAGCAACAACCACAGTTTATGATTAAGTAGAGAGAATAGAGAGCTCGAGATAAGCAATATTAACAACAAATCTAGACTCAATTACAACAAAACTATGCTCAAGCACTGGACGATGATGATGATATTGTTGAAGAGAATATTCCCTTTTCAAAATATCAGGGACCTATTTATCTTACAGATGATGATGAGTGTATCGAAGAAACTTATGTGTCAGATGACCATAAAATTGTTCTTTCAAATGATGATGGGTTGGTAGTCTAATCTAATGAATATCAAAGGGGGTATCTAAATGCTCTCAGCTCATAGAGCAAAAAATAAACTTTGAGAAACCAAAATGTTCCTATCACTCCTATTCAAAAGAGGACAACTCAACAAAAAGATACTGAGCCCAAAAAAATTCCCCAAGGTAGTCAAAACAAGGAGAAGGATATTGGTGTCATAAATCAGAGCAAGAACAATGACAAATATACAATTACTTAAAAAAGGATTAAGAAGCACAAAGGAAGGAAATTCCAACAAAAGAGCAGCCTAAAAAAAAAATCTAACTTGTTTAGCTTAGAGAGGTAAAAAAAAATCTAACTTGTTTAGCTTAGAGAGTGAAATTTCTAAATTAAATGTGATTGCTCCTCTTACTAAGCTTGTTAATAACATTATATATAAATCTTAGATTTAGAAGATGTTGAAATTAGACCACATGTCAAACATGGTCAATGTTAGTGATGACCATCCCGAAGTTTTGTTTGGTCTAACCATAGATAGAAACCTTGAATATATTGAACTCCCTCCCTTTTATATTATCTTGAGAGTCCATGATTATATTCTCCATAATTCCATGCTAGATTATAGGGCCTCACATAATTTAATTTGAAAGGTTATCATGGATAAGTTGGGGCTGGAGGTAACTTGACCATATCATGACATTTGTTCCTTTGATTTTGGTAGTTTGTTGCCTCTGACTTATGAAAGACATAGTTGTTTCTTTGAATTATATTTCTGCTAAAAATATGCTGATGGGATGTTGTAGGTGTTGACATAACTCCAAGTTATGGAATTATTATTTAATGTTATTGGCGAGGCAAATTGAGTGGTACACTACACCTTTATTTTTCATATGCAATAATTTTGGTATTTTGACAGCTTAGGAAGCTATACCGAGAGGTGAAAATTAAGTACATGATCACTAGTAAGGATAAGCCTAATAATCACCTGATTCACTCTGTACATACTGATTTAGAGTCCTTTATATTGTATAATTATAATGTTACTGATGATTTAGATATTCAGCTTGTAAAAGGTGAAGAAATTTCAGAGTTAACAAGTAGTGTTCAAGCAGTCTTGAAAGAAGAAAACGGAAATCATAATTTTGAAAACTTGCACCCAAAAAGTTCAGAGAAAAATAGATAAGAGTCAAAATAGAGATCAATTGAATCAGAGAAAGGTAAATATCATATTGATATCTCCAAATAGAAAGAAGAAAATGTTGAGCGTACAAAATTTCAGTTTCCTAATGATGAGGAGGGTCTTTGGACCATGGATTTCGATGGTGCTTTGGGAAAATATGGAGATGCGTCAAAATATGGATCTGTAGCCTTATACATCAGTTAGTTAAAGTACCAAGGAATGTAAGATTATGTTCTTATAAGCTATACTTTTATTTCTCTATCAACGAAGCAGAATATGAGGCCTTGATCACTAGTCTCTGAATTTTTAAAGGCTAGGCGCGAAAAGAATCACAATATATGGTGACTCTGAGGCAATGATAAATAAGGTAAAAGGGGAGTACTAGGGAAAAAATCCTAGGATGAGATCTTATCATAATTTTTTTCTTCATTTTTTGAAAACTTTTCCAGAATATACATTGTCTTTGATTACTAGGAGTCAAAATTTCGTGGCTTATTCACTTGCCACATCGACTAGAAATTTTAATATTCCCATTCATTATACTAAAGAGTTTCAAATTGATGTGAAGCATCACCCAACTATCCCAGAAAATATAAAATACTGGTAAGTATTTTGGGATGACAAATAGATAAATATGTTTCTGCATATGGAAGAAGAGTTTTCTAACTCACATATTTATGAAGTGTATAATGAAGATGATCAGGGAACTGAGGTTGTTGAAGTTGAGGTGTTTCATTTTAAATAAAACAACATTCCATGAGGTTTAGTTCCTTTTCAAGAGTTGTTTGATCATGACGATGTGGAAAAAAATCCACCAATGGTCCCCACAGAAACATGTGTCGAAGATGTGAACATTGGTACAGTGGAGAAACCCAGGATGGTAAAGCTATCAAATTCCTTGGGCCTTGAGTTGAAAGGTAAATATAACACTCTCTTAAAGGAATTTACTGATTTTTTTTCCTTGGAATATTCATATATAAATGTGTACAACAAATATATCATCCAGCACACCATCCCAATCAAGTCGGATCAAAATCCTTTCTACCAGAAGTTGAGGATAATCAATAACAATTTGTTGCCATCAATAAAAAAAGAGATAAATAAAATTTACAAGACTGGTATCATAGTTCCAATTCAATTTTTAGATTGGATTTATAATCTTGTTCTTGTAAGAAAGAAGACAGGAGAGATTCGTCTCTTCATATATTTCTAAAATCTCAACAAGGTGTCATTAAAGGAAAATTATCCTTTACCAAAGATGGACCAAATATTGGAGACGGTTGATGGATCTTAAAGGATGTCACTTCTTCATAGATATTCGAGATATAACCAGATATTAGTGCACGAAGATGACTAAGAGAAGAAATCATTCACCGCGCCATGGGGTAGGGGTACCTTCATCTACATCAAAATGCCATTTTGTCTCAAGAATGTTGGGGATACTTTTCTATTCAGAAGTAAGCCTTAGCCTTTATGAAATCCCTTAAGGACTTATGGGTATCCATCTTATATTTTCACATCCTTGCTTATGCTCCAAATGTAGTGGTAAAATATGTGCTGATGCAAATAAATCCACAAAGGATATGAGGGAAATGGATTGCAGCCATGGTTTAGTATGATTTGGAGATAAAGCCAACAAAGATGATAAAGGCGAAGGGTTCGGAAAATATTATGGCAGGATCAAATATACATGTGTCGGATATAAATATGATGTTTTTATTTTCTGATGAAGAAGTTGATGATTTGATGACACATGTATCTCAAATTTTCATTTTTTCACCTTGGTATGCTGATATAGTTTATGTTCTGCAACATTTAAATCCTACATCGATTTTTTCTAAAATTAGAGATATATCATTGAAATTAAAAGCTTTGAAGTACTATATTTTAGACATTGTGTTTTATTAGAAATATCTGCGAGGTTCCTTGTTTAATTTTCTTATTGAAAGTGAAGCGAAGGAAGTGATGAGTGATTTACACAAGGGTGATTGTGGTGGTAATTTATATTAGAAGACCACACCAAACAAATTTTTTCGGGTTTGTATCTATTGGCCCACTCTTTTTTCTGATGTGTACAAGACCATTAAGAGTTATCATGAATGTCAAATTCTCCAAGGAAAGAGGAAGTTACTCCTGATGGCTTTGCAACCCATATCAGTCCAGACACAATTTTAGCAATAGGATCTTGATTTCATAGGTGAGAACAATCATTCATCATCTGCCCAACATGTTGGGTGCCATTTTTGGACTTATTTCCTACATCTGTTTCCCCCATTTTTACCTTGTGACCTGAACCCTTGGGACTATATTTTCCTCTTTCCCTTCTTTTATATCTTAAATGGTGTTATTTTACCTTATTTAATTATCTTGTCATTTCATTGATTATTATTATGTATCATTTCATTTTTTTGGCTAACTGGGATTAAATGTTGGAAGAAGTTCTCTGGTCTTTTGTTGTCCTTCTAGATGTTATTATTAGCACAAAAATATCTAGAGCATGAGGCATACAAAATCAGTTGATAGTGTGTTATTACAGTCATTTGTTACACTACGATGTTGTTACATCACAGTGTTGTTATATACTCATTATTACAAACTATTGTTATAGTTGTATTGCTGATTGGATATTGTCAACTTCCGAATGTTGACCTGTCCTCCATTGTTGTTACACTACAACTGTCATTTTCCATGAAAACTGTATAAATAATTACATATTGTATTTTAGGGTGATAACTTTTAGGACATATTTATTGTAAATCATATTCTTCCATTCAGACTTTTTATTAAGGAATTGGTTGTAACCATATGTATCTTATTTTGATTAGCATGAGAATCGTAAGATTATCAGGACCGATATGTTCCTCTTTTTCCTGAAAATGTAACTATTCTATAACTCTCAACCCTTGAGGTCAAGGTGTTAGCAGAGAACAGCATTAATTTTGGCTCTATAATTTTGGTCATATTAATACAAGATATCACGTTGATGCTGTTACATGCATTTTCTGGTTTAATTTCTATTTAGTTTTTATCTCTTCCTATGCCCTGCTAGGGAGGAAGGGCCCTCCTCTTTAGCAGGGGCTGGAGTAGTTAAAGTAGTTGTACTATATTTCTTCTTTTCTTTGCATATAGGTGGAAGTGTTGTTCTTGTTGTTCTGGCTCTAAGTAGATCTTCTTTAGTTTCAATATTATTATGTTGTTACACAGATATGATTAGAAATACTAGCTAGCATAATTGTTTTGTGGCACGCTAGTTACCTTTTAATTTACACGTGATTAAATTCGTGTAGATTGTTTTTATTCTTTCATAAGTGTTAAAGTTTCAAAAATAGATTCAAAAATGCTTCTTCTTTATTTTTATTGGTTATGGTTTGATGTATCAGCAGAGATAGTGAAAATGTCATTGAGATAAAAGATTTCCCTGGATCAATAATTTATGTGTACCGTCTAAGTCATTTAATAGTGATTAATACAGTCCAACATTTTTGCACCATTTCGGGGATGGCAGTGATAATCCAATCTATCCTAGTCAGGAATTGTTGGGCAGTAATACTAGAGGTAGGAACCTGCACATTTCTCTAACATACCTGGGCAGGATAACCATTGCTATGCTGGGGCACTTAGAAGTGTGATTTTTAGGTGTTTTTATTCAATGTGTCTACATCTATACAGTTGCTAGGTGGTAAGACGAGAGGTAAGAACCTTCGCATCACTCTAACATACTTGGGTAGGCTGACCATTGTAGAAACTAAAGCTCTCATAGGAAGGATCGATACACATAGGGTCTATGCGTGCTAGTAGGACAATAGAGAAATTAAAAACACCCCCCACTCTAACTAAGCTAGCTCTCGTAGGAAGGATGGATACACATAGGGTCTATGCGTGCTAGTAGGACAATAGAGAAATCCAAAACACCCCCCACTCTAGCTAACTATAGGAAATATGGGTTGTAAAAAGAAAAATATGAGTGAATACTTAGGAAGAAGTCATTTTTTGGAGACCTAATCTTGAAAGAAGTAAAGGAATAGTCTACTTCATACAGAGACAATAGGAATACACGACCACATAAAGCTGCTATTATATCGAATCTTGAGGCATTGGTACATTATTTTTCTGGACCTCATAACCCTTTAAAAAACATATCCACTCCTGATATCAAGACTCCAGATCTGAAAGAGCAGTGAAAAGCCATTGATCAAAATCTAAAAATTGAAGGACAAGGCAAGACCAATGAGGAGCATCATGAGCCTAAGGAACAAAATTTAGTTGATCATCATTGGGATGCGGGTAGTGCAGCGAAACAAATTATCCTGGAACATCCTGATCCTTTATTTATTTGTCAATCCCCCGCATATTCTAAGGCCATTTCATCCCATCAGGAATGATTGACCATGGGGGATGAGAATACTAAAACAGATGGTACGGTTACTTTTGAATTCCTAATATTGGTGACATGGGATGAATCTCCTATGAAGAAAATTCCTTTTTCATCTCTAGCATCCTTTTAAGGGATGGCTATTGAATATCCCGATACCTTTATGTTCGAGTTCGATGTGCCGCGTAGGAGTAATGACTACACTTCAGACGCCCATAAGCTAAAATTATTTCCTACTACTCTAAAAGGAGCAGCATAAGATGGTTCATGAGATTGGGTGTTGGCACAATCCGAACCTAGAATGACATGAGGGAGGCCTTCCTCTTTATGTATCAGGATTATTGTCAAACTAGGGATTTGAAGGAGAAATATTCATAATTACATAGACGGAAGAGGAGAGCTTAGAAGACTACATGGAATGATTCCATTATAATTTACAAAGGTATAAGTTTGGTAACTTAGCCCTGGAAATATTGAAGCCTATATTGCTAAGAGGTATAAGAGATGATTATCTGGATCTTTTGAATCTGTTGGTAAAAGAATATATATAGCAAGAATTTCTTGAAGAAATAATGAATATTTCTTTGCAGAGTTCAAGAGGATCGAGGAAGGGAAGGAGTTCAGTTCAGGACCCTTCAATTCATAGACAGAAGTCCACAAGTGGAGGAGTAACTAGAGGAGAGATCAGAAATGTATTTCAGGATTTTAAAACTGACCTCCTCAGAACTCTCTCAGCCCAGATTACCATGGTGCAAGTCAAGAAATAATAAGTAGACGCTGAAGCAGCTTTGGCAATATTTTTTCCTTGATTCAAAAAGAAACATTTAGAAAGAGAATGTGAACTGAATAATGCCATATTGTGCAACATCTATGAGTTTGTGCATTACACTCGTCAATTCCAATAACTACCTAGACTAAAAGAAATGCTTAAGGAATCAAATGAGGATGTCCAATCTTCCTACTTCATTGGATCAAAGAGACCATGGAAGCCGCGACGTATAGGTATGCCTCCAAATTTTTCCTTGTTTAATCCTTGGAATAATGTTTATAATGGTTAGCAATTTCCATGGCCATATCCTACCCCTTCCTCAAGAAAATTTCATTCACCATGGAATGAGTGGCCTTCTCCTCCACCAATGCAATATCCTTCATCGCAATCTTATCCCTGGAGTCAGAATTGGAGAGGTAATGGCCAAGATCCAGCGCCCTCTACACTAGCAATGCAGTAGTAGTTACAACTACCTCCTCTTCAAACTTTTAGACCTCTTTTTCGACCCTAATTTCCTATGCAACCTAAACCCAATCCAAATAATAAGGTAGCTTAGGGAATGGATTCCCCAGTTACTTTCCATACGTATCTTATCACTCCTATTAGGATTAATGAGGTTAAGCTTCGATCAAGAAAAGCAATTTTACCAAATGATACTCCAATCATTATTGATGAATAATGTGAGTCACCTAGAAAGGATATAGTCGATTCTAAAACAGGTTTTACACCTGTAACATCTGATACAACACCTGCTATTACACTTGTAGTAGCCAGCTTGGGGAAGCCTGTTGTTTCTACAACATCTAGCCTGACCAAGGTTGGTGCATCTATGACAACTGACTCAACTATTAGGGTTCAGGATCCTCCATACCATCAATGATTAATTGAAAACGAGTCAACCTCACAAATTGAATCTAATTTCCTCAAGGAATTACAAAATTTGTATGTGAAAATCCCATTATTACAAGCCCTTAAGGAAGTACCTATATATGCCAAAAGAGTGAGAGACCTGTGTGTCAAAAATCCTGGAAGGAAGCCGAAAGAACCTACTACTATCCATGTTATGGGAAAACTGTCTGAACTAATGATTGATCAGCCTTTGATGACTAAATATAATGACTTAGGGAATCCTACAGTAACTGTCCATATTGATGACCAACCCATAACTAACGTTAGTATGAATCTTAATTCCAAGCGTATGAAAAAATACCACTTGAGCTACGCATAAAAAATATCCATAACAGCAGAGATGGCTTCTAATATCCTCAGATCTGTAGTTAGGTGATCAAGATAAATGCTGCAAAAATCTAGATCTATACATTAGAAGACATTAAGCAGTAGAAAAAACAAGATTTACTGCATGCATCCAATAGACAAGACAAGAATATATCAAATGAATTTTGTATTAATGGCACCTGGGAGGAAAACACAAGAGGGTGTTCCCTATTCTCCTCAATGGGATGGGTTATTGTAAGTCCTCAGCACTTCAGATCTAGAATTCCTCTCTCTTGATGGTGTAGAAAATCCAGACAAAAATAGTAGCAAAATATCACTATGATGGTGGATCAATTGTCATACCAAAAGTATAGATCCAGAGTGATCTTTCGACAACAAAAGGTGGTAAGTGAATGTGAAAACCCTTCTATTTATAACAAAATATTGAGTTAGTCTGGATATTGGTGCATAATTAAAATATTATTAACCAAATCAAGATCCAACTTTTATGGAATATTTTATTATATTTGTTGGAGAGAAAGGGAATTTGACTTGGGTCAAATCCCTTTATTTATAAATAATAAATAAATAACTAATTTATTTATCATTTTAAAGATGTGGTTGAGTAATAATCAAATAAAGAATGATTCATTTAATTATTTAAGGGTGAATTGGTCATATTTAACAAAGAATATTATTTAAATAAGGTTTAAATAATCATTCTTAGAAAATAATAAGATAAATAATGATTATCTAATTAATTTCCTTGTTTTGGGTTAAATATAACCAGGAATGTTAATTAAACTGTTGTTTAACTAATTATTCCTTGAGGAAAATCAAACAAATGTATATTTATTTAATATTTCCTCATGGGGTTTCTTGTTTAGACCATAAACAACTTAATAAGGTGGTTTAATAAGTTATTTTCATAGTGAAAGAAATTTTACTTAGGGTAAAATTGGTCTTACATGTTATACTTGGGTCCATCTAATAACAATAGGTTAGGTGACCAAAAAATGGTGTAACAACTAACACTCTTATTGATTTAGTGGTATTCATTAAAGTAATGAACAAAGATCTTTTTATCTCCTTGGGAATTCATGGCATTAGACCTACACCTACAATGCTTGAATTAGCAGATAGATCTTGTGTTAAGCCTGAGGGAATGATAGAATATGTGGTGATTACTATAGCTTCTTGGAATTATCTGGTTGATTTTCTCATTTTACAAACTAAACCCAACCTAGGTTGTCATCCTTTAATATTGGGGAGACCATGGCTAGTGACTACATATGCATATAGAGGATGTAGATCCAAATCTATGGTGATCTCAGATGGGCAGACCACCAAGAACCTAAACCTTTACCCCCCAATGAAACCGTATATGAATTTGAATAGTCCCTGGTGGGATGAATTTGAACCTGAATCTGATTTTTCCCTACCTCTCCTCACACTTGGAAAAGAACAATACTTTAAGGATGAAATAGAGGATCACATTATTAATGATTTTATTATTAAGGATGACATAGAGGATCAAATTATTAATGGTTTTATTATTAAGGATGAAATAGAGGATCACATTATTAATGCTTTTATTATCAATTCATCCGTTTTTGCCTCTATTAGAAATCTAGGTGAAGAATATGAGGGAGATGACATAAATATTGAACATTTGAGAACTACTCCACATACAAAGAGCAGTCATGTTGAAATTGAGCAAGGGAAATATTTAAACATTAACCCTAAATTAACTGTTGAACGGAACAGATTGCTGACACAAGTGCTACAGAAATATAAAAAGGAATTTGCATGGGATTATACTAATATGAAAGGAACACATTCTGGCCTATGCACTTACCACATCTACCTTAAAGAGGGCTCCAAACCAGTTAGACAATTGTAGCATTGAATGAACCCCGCACTTAATTAGATAGTGAAAGAAGAATTACAGACTCTCCTTAATGTTAATTTCATCTAACCCATTTCTGACAGTGATTGGGTGTCCCTTCTTGTCATTTTTCTAGAAAATAATGGCAAGTGGAGAGTCTCTATAGACTATAGAGAACTTAACAAGGCCACCCAAAAGGATCATTTCGCTTTACCATTTATTTACCAGGTCCTGGATACTCTCTTTGGGAAATTTTTTTTTTTCATTCTTGGATGGGTTCAGTGGCTATAATCAAATACAAATTTCCCCGGAAGACCAAGACAAGACAACGTTTACATGCACATGGGGTACCTTTGCATACAAAGTCCTTCCTTTTTGCCTCTACAATGCACCATCAATTTTTCAAAGGGAAATATTGGGTATATTTTTGGATCTCCTTAATCATTGTCTCGAAATATTCATGGATGACTTTACACCCTATGGAATGCCTTGAAATAACATTAGTTAATTTGGACAAGGTACTAGAATGTTGTGAACAAACTAATGTTGCTTTGAGCCCGAAGAAGTGCCACACAATGATGACATGGGCGATTTTGTTGGGAAATCTCATTTTGGCAGACGGAATCAAGGTAGACCCTGCAAAAATTGAGGTAATCACGAGAATCCCAACTCCCAGAACTAAAAATGAGGTACGTAGCTTTCTGGGACATTCAGGGTACTATAGGATATTTATAGAAAACTTTTCAAAGATAGCATCTCCTCTGTTTTACATTCTCATGCAAGATGTGGAATTTGTGTGGATAGGGATGTGTAAGAAAGCATTTTTGAATTTAAATAACTCTATAACAGCAACGCCTATTTTGCAAGGACCAAAATGGAGACTTCCATTCGATATCGCTACAGATGCATCTGACATAGATATGGGTGTTGTTTTGGGGCAGTTGGAGGAAGATAAGCGTTATGCCATTTATTACATCAGAAATAATTTAACTCCAGCAAAGCTCAACTATGCAGTGACTGAGAACGAATTCCTAGCCGTAGTGCATGCTATCAACACATTTCGACACTACATCACCACATATCAAGTATTTGTAAACATTGACCACGCTAAAATTCGATTTTTAATGAATAAACCTATTACCAATGGTAGAGTTGCACGATGGTTATTGTTTTTAGTGGAATTTGATATCACTATTTTAGATAAACCTGGAAGATATAATGTGGTTGTTGATTTTCTTTCTAGGTTAACTATAGGTGATAACTGCACTCCTACTAAGGATTCTTTTCCATATGATTATATTTTTTTCCATATCTACTCACTCACCATGGTATGTAGACATAGAAAACTATCTTGTTGCTAGAAAATTCCGACATCATTTGTCTTCTAGAGAAAAAAGGAATATCATACAACAGAGTGCTACTTACTCCTAGATAGAGGTAAATCTCTATCACAATGGACAAGACTTCCATATTCGGTGTTGTGTTAGAGAATATGAGGTTTTTGATATCTTAAAAGATTTTTATGAGGAACCTTGTGGAGGGCACTTCACAGACAAGAAGACGGGGTATAAAGTACTCTCAATAGGGTAGTACTGGCCAACTATATTTGAGGATGCCAAGAAGTTTGTGAATGCATGTGACAACTTCGAAAGGATGGGCTGGCCTCTTATATCAGATGAGATGATGTTACAACCTCAAATAGTGATTGATCCATATGAGAAATGGCCCTGGATTTTGTAGGACCAACTAATACTTCAACACATCAAATATCATACATATTGGTCTGCATGTATTACATCACAAATTAGGTCAAAGTGAAGGCACTAAATAGAGCTATAGAGTATGTTGTTTTGAACTTATTGTTTGAAGATCCTTTTTTTTTGCTTCAGAATACCCAAGGAGATAGTGACAGATGGGGGGGATCAGTTTATTTCTCATTTGATCTAGAAACTAGTTAAGAAGTATGGAATTCATCATAGGATCAATTCATATTATCACCCACAAGAAAATGGTCAAGTGGAGAGCACCAACAAATTTATTGAGGGAATTTTAACAAAGACAATAGCTTGCCAACAAAGAAATTGGGCTAAAAAACTTCAAGAGGTATTGTAGGCTTACAGAAAAACATGGAGGAATAATATTGGCTTCTCACCATATGTATTGGTGTATGGTAAGAATCCTTTATTCCCCATAGAGTTCCAAATAAAGAGATTTAGAACAAAATTGCAGGTCAATCTAGATTTAATCATAGTGCAAAGTCAAATGTTGAACCAACTCAATGAGTTGGAAGAGAAATGGTTGGCTACCATTCAACAAACAAAGATCATTCAACAACAAAGAGCTAGATGGCATGACAGGTTCATTAAGAAGAAGAAATTTCAGAAAGGATATTAGGCTCTCTTGTATGATTCAATATTCAAGTATTTCAAAGGCAAGCTCTGCACCAGATGGCCAGGTCCTTACAAAGTAGAGATGGTATTTAAATATGGGACTGCACAATTGGTTACCATTGATAGTGTTAAGACACCGTTAGTGGTTAATGGGCACCGTCTGAGGTTATCTCATCAACCTTCTTCGAAGTAATAATTTGTTAAAATTTTCACGAACTTTGATATTTATGTTACAGCAGTAGGGGAATGCTCCCCTCTATAGCGTGAAATTTGAAATTCCAATAAGTGTAGCAGCTAAAAACAACTCTTGTCACAGATTTTACACATGTTTAAAAAAATAAAAATAAAAATAAAATAAAATAAAATAGAATAAAATAATAATAATAATAACAATAAAAATATTATTGTGAAAACCTCTTTTTGGGGCACATTCAGACAATTTGTAACAGTCGAGAACAACTTCTATGGTGGTTGTTACACCCAGTTCTTTTCCCTTTTTCAAAACATCATCTTTCCTTCCCAACATATTTTACAAGATGATGTTACTTATTTTTTTCTTTTATGTATCTATTTTTCTCTATTATCTTGTTTTCTAAAGAATAAGACGGTGGCTATCTTCGTTGTTACACATGTAACAACCAACAGCCATGGATAGTGTTTCCTATTTCATCACATGCAGCAATAATTACAGTAGTAAAGCATGACCACCATGATCACTAGGAGAAGTGATGCCATCAAATTAAATCCCTCCTTCACATTGTCTGAGGTACGTCAATTAAAAAGGTAACATCATCATTTAATAATTCGATGATTAATGGCAAGTTATTATATTCCCATGACGACCATGGACGGATGTCACCATTAATGTCGGGGAGGATAAATATTCTAATAATTGCAAGAAATCGATAGTCTTGAAACTGCCATTAACCCCGCATGCATCAAATTAAATAGAACGATAACCAATTATGACTAAATCTGGCTAGAAAGGCATTTGCACTTAAAGCCCATTATTTTTCATAATTAGACATTAATGTGGGAATGTGCGAAGTAAAATTTAGTGAATGTGCGAAGTAAAATTTAGTAATTCAGAAATGTTGTCACGTCTCATCACCTCCCTTAGTTGAAGTCATTTATCCTCATTTGAAATTCTTAATCTAGGATAAGCAAGGCAGGGTGTTGAAAGAGAACAAGAAATGTGGTGACATTATGGTTGGTTGAGCTTAAGAAGTGATTCAAAAGTAACATCAAGATGGGAGGAGAAGCAGTAATACATGAGTTGAATTCCATGGAAGCTTTACAGAACTATCCAGAAGCTTATCAGGTATTTAGGGACATCAGGTGGCTTGAATATTTCCAGAGGTTGGAAGGCTCGAATGAGGCCGTTGGAATTGAATTCTCTAAGAATTTGAATGACCACCAGACCTGAGTCTGGGGCCTACAAATTGAGGTAACAGAAGAAGTGATTACCTGAGTGACCACATTTGCAACTAAAGGATGAAGATGGTTCAACAGGAAAGTTAATGACCCTTCTTTGAAGGAATATTTTCTTAAAGGAGAGGAAAGGTTGGAAAAGAAGGGAAGATGAGCTGACAGATTATCACTCCCCTAGCCATGGGAAGATGTTGCCTTGGGTCTAATAAAGTACATTAATTACGAAGGAAGATCCACAATCATCTTCAATTACCACTTCCCTCTACTAAATCATCTTCAACACTAGTAGAAGATCAAGCTCCCATTTTTCGTATTGGGAAACATTAATCATATGCCTTTGGTGGTTAAAACAACAACACATCCTAAAGCCTATTTGACCAATCATGGGCTTATCAAATTGATTGTGATTGATTCCCTAAGACAACAAGGAAGGAGATGGGAAGAATTTAAATGGAAAAGGCCTAGGACAAGTCGAAGAAAATAGGCTGAAACTTTAGAAGGAGTTCATGCAGTAGATGAAGTCAAGGCCTAGCCTGTCAGGGTCAGAATTGAAAACAAACCAACTAACAAGACGATCAGAGACATGTAGAAAAAACAGAGGGTGAGAGTTAGCTCGCAAAAGGAACCATTGGCCACAACTGACAAGCATAAAGAAGCATAAGGATCATAAGAAGAAGGAAAAGAACCCTCCTCATCAGGTAAGGTTGAAACTCATGTTCCTCTCATAAATTGAAAATTGAAGAAAATAAAATAAACATTTGAAACAAATATTATCCTAGGAGAATAAAATTTTAGTATCTGTATGCACAACATGTTTTCAAGGATTAACAACATTATGGTATAATTTCTGTGGTGAAAGAACCAGCTCAATGGACACATAAACGGATGTTCGGGATGCTTTCTCGCAAGAACCTGCTAAGGATATTGTTGTTACACAAGAACCAATAGTTAAAGCAGAGCCTCCCTTAGTAATCGACCTAGAAGTTGATACACAAGAACCAATAGTAGGCACAGTGGCTAGCTTAGGTGAAAATAAATGGGCTGATACATAAGAACCCACTGATGAAGCTATTTTTACACAAGAAAAAATAGTAGAGGTGAAGAAGGACCATCCAACAGAGGTTGTTACACCCAATATTGATGTTTATGTTGAATTTAGAGGAACACTAGATCCCTCCGCGGGATGGAGTTCCGATAAAATTTTGTTGATTTCTGAATTGCAAAAATGGAAACAGGAGGAAATTTCACTCTGGGAGGGGGTTGTCTCATTGAAAGACAATTAGAAGAAGATAAGTGATTTACAGGAATAATGAATGAAGGAAGAACTGAAAAAATGTTGGCAAGAATATAGGCGGAAGGAAGACATAAAGATGAGGAGGAACAGTTTCTATTGTTATAGCAATAGGTTCAGGATCTGACTTCGGATAAGAAAAAACTCCATGAGCTTACCCTGAATTTGTTTCGGTGTAGGTGACCATCCCCATCCTACCCCATTTTCCTATGGTAACACTATTACCTATTTCAGTTGAAATTTTTCATGGAGAACAAGACCTATATGGTTTCTTCCACCTGCACCATTTTAGATGTCTTTGGTGCTTCCGATTTTGATGAAAAAATCTTTTTGTGTGAGTTTTTTTTGCACAATAACATTTTTGAGCATGTTAGTGTGCAGATGGTTGTAACTATATTGTCCTACATGGGATATTTGTAGTTACGAGCCTTCATGTCATTTATGAGGAATAAAATTGAGTGCCACCTGTCCATAAAATTTATGGCTTCAAATGAATAAAATACAACATTATGGATCTGAGTAGAACTATGACGGACCCCCAAGTTAAGGCAGGAATTTAGAAAGATTCTAAGCACTCATGGGTTAAGGGAACCTGCTACTTCCTACAGAAAAAGGATCATGGAATTTTTCCTTAATTAGTCTTCACAAATTAGAAGCGAAGCCCTCACTGGGTGTATGAAGCGTACAAAAGCCTGTAGTGATGATTTTTTGGAAGGGGAACCGTTTTCATTTAAGAACTTTGTGGTAGTTGTTACATGTGTACTAGCATATGCCCAATTAATAAAGACCGTTGGTGCTTCCTGGATTGGGATAAGATTTAAATTCCCTTTGATATGGATACCAATAGAGGAGTACCAGGATTGTTATGAATTGAGTGAATATGAAGAAGATTCTTGGAAATGACAGTTGATGGCTACTCAAGGGTATAGGTTTCTAGGTGGAGATAAAGCCGACGCTTATGACTTCATGGACCTACATAGGATATATTATCATGTGAGATGAGAGTTTTGCATGAGGACATGAAAGTGCCTTACCTGGGGGGAGATGTTGGGTGCCATTTTTGAACTTATTTCCTACATCCCTTTACTCCATTTTAACCTTGTAACCTCAACCCTTGGGAATATCATTTCCTTTTTCCCTTCTTTTATATCTTAAACAATGTTGTTTTACATTATTTCATTATCTTGTCATTTCATTGATTACTATGATGTATCATTTCCTTTTTTGGCTAATTGGGATGAAATTTTGGAAGAAGTTCTCTAGTCTTTTGATGTACTTCCCTATGTTAATCTTAACACAAAAATATCTAGAGCATGAGGCGTGCAGAAGCAGTTGAAAGTGTGTTGTTATAGTGAGTTTTTATACTACGATGTTGTTACATCATGATTTTGTTACAGACCTGTTATTGCAAACTGTCGTTACAATTGTATTTTTGATTGGATATCGTCAACTTTCAGATGCAAGACTATCCTTCGTTGTTGTTACACTACAACTCTCATTTTCCATGAAAGATGTAGAATTCATTATAAATTGTATTATAGGATGATAGCTTTTAGGTAGTTTTGATTGTAATCCATGTTCTTCTAGTCAGAGTTTTTATTAAAGAATTTTTTGTAACTATATGTATCTTATTTTGATCAACATGAGAATCGTAAGATTCTCATGACTGATCCGTTCCTTGTTTTCCTGAACATGTAATTATTATATAAATATCAAACCTTGAGTTCAAGGGGTTAGAGGATAAAAATATTAATTTTGGTTGTGTAATTTGATCGCATTAATACAACATATCGCATTCTTGTTGTTACTTGCATTGTCTGGTTTAATTTCTATTTAGTTTCTATCTCTTCCTATGCCCTGCTAGGGAGGAATGGCCCTCCTCTTTAGCAAGGACTTCAATGGTTAAAATATTTGGCTATATTTCTTCTTTCCTTTGTGTGTTGGTGGAAGTGTTGTTGTCGTTGTTCTTGTTGTAAGTAGATTTGCTTCAGTTTTGATATTATTATGCTATTACACAAATGTGATTAGAAATACTAGCCGGTGTAATTGTCGTGTGGTGAGATAGTTACTATTTTATGGAGGCATAATTACATTCCTGTAGATTGTTTTTATTCATGCATGAGTGTTAAATTTTAAGTAATAGATTCAATGATGATTCTTCTTTATTTTGATTGCTTTTGGATTGATGTATTGACACAGACAGTGCAACTGTCATTGAGATAAAAGATGTCCCTGAATTGATAATTTATGTGTACCATCCTAGTCATTTAATAGTTATTATTATAGTCCAACATAAAATAAGTGGATTCTGACGGATACGGATTATTTTACAAAGTGGATTGAGGAAATCCGAACCAAGCAAGGAACTGATTTTTTTATCATTTAGTTTTTGGAATCTAATATCTTGTCAAGATTTGGTTTTCTATAGAAGATCATCACAAATAATGTAGTTGCATTTAAATACAAAAGGAATGTGTAATTATGTGAGAATTACAAAATCAGATTGGGTCATTCGACTCCATACTACCCAGAAGGTAATGGTTTCGCTGAATGTTCGAATAAGTCCATTAGGGGAACTTTGAGGTATAAAATGGGCCCTCTAAGGAAATTATAAAATAATAGCGGAAATAATAAAATCATACTTTATTATATCATCAAATTTTAGAGGGGAAAAAGGAAAAACTATTTTTTCAACTCATATTTTAAACTTATCTCCGAAATTTTTTACTCAAATTTCGAGCAAGAGTACTTGTTGGATGCAAAATTTAATTCCTCATCAAAGGAGTAATCATGTTGCATACTTTCGATGGACCATGCTACACAGGAAATGAGAATTACATGAAAAACGTGATTGTAATCACATTTTTTCATGTATTTCTCATTTAGCATGTAGTAGGGTCCATTAAAAGTATGCAACATGGGTATCTCTTGGATGAGGAAATAAATTTTGCATCCAATGAGTACTCCCACTTAAAATTTGATTTATTATATTGGGAGATAAGTTGAAAATATGAGCTGAAAAAGAAGTTTTATTATTTTATTATTTTTTAATATTTTTACCCTTTTACTTAAAAAATGGTGAATCATCCCCTATGCTTGACAAAATCATCTTGAATCCTATTGGTTCTTATAAATTTTATTTTTGATGTAAATTTTTCTTAGGAGGCCCATTTTTTACCTCAAAATTCCCCTAATTTCTTGGTCAACATTATCAAGAAGATGCTGGAAGTAAACAAGAAAAATTGGCTTAAGAAACTCATCAATGCCTTATGGGGAGACAAAGTAAGTAACAAGAAGTCCATAGGCATGTCACCTTTTAAGTTAACGTACGGGGTTGATACAATATTTCCTACTTCTCTCACTATTCCAATTATGAAGATTTTGTGGGAAATTGGTAGCAAACTGAATGATGTTCATCAGTGGATAAATCAAATGATCCATTTCTAACAAACCAGGGAGGAGGTGTTTCAAAACACTTCCAAGCTTCAAGAAAGAGTCAAGTAAGTGTATGATCATAAGAAAAAGGTATATGACTTCCACATTGGTGATGTGGTCCTCCTTTGGGATGCTTGAAATGAAGATAAAGGAAAGCGCGGTAGTTTCAAGAATTTATGGAAAGGACCATATAAGATTTCAGCTTCAAGAGGAAATCATGTTGACTTGTTGGAGGAAATGAATGGGAAACACTGTGGAGAAGGACAAGTCTATGGTAGCCTTGTAAAGCACTAGATATTTTGATTACATTTCTAAAATTTCTCACTACCATTGTACATATTGTTTTACTCTTTTTGCCAAAATGTGAAGTAGTTGATCATCGAAGCTTGGAGCTCGAAGTGAAGGCCATAAATATTCTGTGATTGGATGCTAATTTCTAAGTACAATAAGTTTTTGTTTCAGTCATAGTCAGTGCATTTTGTCAGCCATTTTTCATTTTTTATTTTAGCCTTTTCTTTTTGACTCCATGCCCAATCGATTAGGCTACTTGCTTTACCGTGTTATTGACACCTCCAAGGAGCTACCATCCCTAGTTGGAGCCAACGTTAGTTTCAGTCAATTCTACCTATCACCAGTGATCAAATGTGCTGTTTCAAAGTTTTTATTAGGGTATCAAGTAAAATTTTTTTGTTTTCAGTAGGTCTTCAAATAAAATTATGGTCACTCGCTAGTGGTGTCTAGGTCTATTACCACTCCATTCAAAAAATAATTGTGTTGGTCATTTCCATCTCTCAGTTGGATGATTCATCATTTTCATCTCATTCATGTCACCATGGTTCTCATTCAGCTTGGTGTCACCATTAGGTGATTAGGGTTTAAGTCACCAAAATTAGTCATTTCATTAATAAATCCAGAAAATGAGGGAGTAGTAATAGGGAATTTTAATTTTTTTTCACATGTATTTTTATTCAATTATGATTTAATAGCTTTTAAATTTTCCAAAACTTCATAGTTTTCAAAGAAAAATTTAAAAGCACTTAGTGGGCCACCACATCATAATGAAGAAAAATACTTCCACAAGCTATAAAATACCATCAAATTCATTTAGCTGACTCATTCCATTGTCAAAGAGCTCTCAATTATGAGCAAAGGAAACCTCAGTACTCTTAGCATCAAAGGATACTCCAAATAAGTGATTCGAAGTTGCCACACTGCACTTTCAGGAAGTATGTTGTGTTTTCATCGTTACCGTGTGTTTTCACTGCAACAGTAAAACTGTTTCTTCCATGGGTGTTGTAGCATAATTGAATATTTAATCATAAATTTACAAATAATTTAAGGCCCCTTCATTCCTCCTATCAAAATATTTCCTTTTTTTATGTTGAAAAACCTCCATTTGTCCCCAACCACTTTTTGGTTAGTGAGACCTCATTTTTAAAGTTCGCAAGATAAAATACATATCCCACATACATTTTACCCTCCCAAACACTCAGACCCACTTCCAAAAACCCTTACACTCGCCTACTCCCATTTCCAAAGCCTCAAAAACCAAACCCTAGCTCCACACCGCGTTTTGGGCAATTTCTAGGGTCTACACAGTGTAAAAATTCCCTAGGCCAATTTCTATACTTATTTAACCCCCCTACACTTCCAAAAACTACCTTGAAACCCCACCTAATTCCCTTAATTGTCTTACCCTCATATCATTTCCATAACCCCTTCACCTCACTCACTACCCTTGTTATTACCACTAGGGTTTTTTCCTTGCAAACTATCAAACATGGAGGGAGAAAGGAAAAAATATAATAAGGGAGGAAACATGTCAAGGTTTGAACCACTCAACAGTCATGAGTTGATGTCATCTTCACTTTCCAAGTAATGGTTTCAAAATGTAGGGTGTTTATGGTATTGTGAGCAAATTAAAAGTGTCAAATACCACGCCAAGTTGATAAGTTTGTTTGCCACTTACCTTACGAGAGATAAGGTTATAATTGTAGGGAAAATCTTCACAATCTCAATTCAGGCCATAGCTACAACTACAGGGATACAAAATAGTGGTGAAAAGTGGTTTAAGAGCCTAGATTTGGATGTGCAGAACTAAAAACCTTTCTCAAAGGTCACTACAATGATGCCATAAAGAAAGTATTTCCTTTTGGTCAAATACTTGACAATTTTTCTCCATTGATTAGGGCTATTATGACATAATTTACATGTGAGGGAATATTTATAGATTGAACAAGTACCATGTAAAGTTTCTCATGCACTTCAGAGGGGTAAAACCTCTCAACATACCCTACCTCTCAACATACCCTACTATCTCTATAAGAGCTTGACAAAAATGGCAGAGAAAGTGCAACATATAGAAATTGATCATCAAGAAAAAAAAATTCACCATGCCCTCATTGAAATCATTACCTTGCACCAGCTTGCAGATAAGAACAACACTTGGAAGACTTTCATTCAGTCCCATGTATTTTTTCCTTCTGCTAGTCAACCTACTAGCCAAGGTACATCATCAGTTACACCATCAGCACCAACCAAAAAAATGGAGATTGGCTTATATAGTAGAATTAAATTGAAGAAGATATTTAGGGCTGAGGTGACCAAAACATATCAGAGAGGTAGGAGGCTTGTGTTTTCTCCGAACATTGTGGAAGGGGCCAAGCCTACATCAGGAGAAAAGAGATCATAACCAAATCATGAGGCACATTTTCATAATGAGGAGCAATATCAACATAGTAGGTCATCATGGATAAATATACTAAGATCAGATAACTAAAGGACAACTTGTCTAAGTCCAAGTTCTTGATTTAATTCCTAGAGCAGGAGAACATGCAATTGAAGGTAAATCAAATAATTTTTAATAGGCATAAAGTTCATAGTAGCAAAGAGGATGTAAAGAGAAAATAAAAATTTGATATAGATGATTCAAATGAGAATGAAAATTAGGTTATAAGGAAGAGGCCATGAACTAGAGGCCTAGAAAGGGCACTTCAGCAACAAAGACAGGAATTTCCACCAAAGACACAAATGAAAGTGGATGAGCTCATACTAGAATACACTGAGCAAGACAAGGAGTATTAGATTGATAGGGTAAATGGTAATTTGGAAAAGCTCTTGAAGAGGGCTAATAATAACAACAACATTCAGAGACACATGGCAATGAACTATTACAAAAGAAATCAGGTGTCTGAGGAAGAAATCAAGCAATTGGAGGCAAACATCAAAGAAACCCTAATGGAGGAAAAGGAGAAGAAAAAGTTGGATTTTCTAGTTTATGCTTCCTTAATAGCATAAAAATTCATCATAGTGCTTCATGGTGTAATTCTGGAGAAATTTGGGAAAATTTGGAAAAAATTTGAATTTTTTTGAAGAATTCTGGTTTTTTGCACTTTTCCACACAGTTACTAGGTCAAAAACTTACCATGGCCCACATTGCGCTTTTGATGGAGGCCTCAAAATTACAAACGTCTTGCATCCTTTAATTTTTCATAACTTATACATCATTTCTAGCCCTTGGGAGCAGAGTATCAGCAGGTTCTTGCAGGTGAAAATGCCCAAAAACCACTCAAAAACCACCTTTATCCCCTCTTTTTTAACAACTTGATGCGTTTCTAGAGTACCTATGGGAGAATGAATTTTTGAGGGGCTAGGAGCAATTATTTTCAGTGCTTGAGAACTCTATCATGTAACCAACAAGAAGATGTTTCTCCATCATTTTTTTTCAGATCAACAATTGGACCTCAAGAAGGCCTCCAGAAGTCACTTCTCCCAATTTCGGTGTGTTTTCTCCTAACATGCTGTGTTTTCCGTGATTTTCCTACGCTTTTTCCTCAAAGAAAGTTTTCTCTATTGACTTGGTCCATATTCTACCTCCACTAATGTAATTTGTCACTTTTTATGTTTTGATGACATAAACATGTGTAATTATGCTAGTTAGAGTAAAGATGAGGTAAATACATGCTTGTAAAGGTCATTTATGGTCAAAGGTATCAGTTTTTCTAGCGCGGGGAGAGTCTTGTTAACCTCCCTAGTCTATAGTTTCTAGGTGAGAAGATCATGTGATCAGTTTCTCCACTCAAGGATTTGACCCCTGAGAGAGGGGAACTGGTTTTTTTATCTATATGTATGCATTTCTAAGTCATTTTGATGGTTTGACATCAAAGGGTAAGACTATTGTAGCTTTTGCTTCAACTTTTATTCAGAAATTCAAAGGACCAGTTACAACTATTATCTAGGAATTAATGTGTAGTAAGTTTTTGATATTATATCTTTTCTGTTATTGTCTTTTATAAATGATATACATGTTCTCTTTCCATGCCTTCCTTTCTTCAGTGATCTTCCTAAAAGTTTTATAAGAAAAATTCTTCACAAGCTATGTTTTTTTTGGGAATATCATTTTATGTTTACTTCCTTCTGTTTTAACGAATTCATGATGCATGATCATTAAGATCCCCTCCACTCTTTCAAACCCTACACTACACTAAAAAAATCCTAAGCCCATCACTAAAGCATTGCTACCTTTCTCCTTTATATATTTGCAGTTGTAACCCTTTTATAATTTGACCTAGATACTTAGTTTTTATCCCTGATCTAGCAAAAAAGATCAATATTTTAAAACCCTAGAGTTGACTTAAGTGGCCTAAAATCTACTCCTCATCCATTCAAACCCTTTGGCTGTGATTTTATATAGAGGGCCCTCTCTGGTTTGGTAGGGCTATATAGCAAACTAAAAGATTGGTTTGAGGTTACCTCCATCGACATCATTTTTTTAGCCTTGGGACATTGTGTAGGCTAACAACTGGTATTTTCATATATTAATTTAGAGTTATATTTCAACTATGATTTTTGTATATTTGTATTGATTATGTTATTGATGTTACAACTAGGTTTTCATTGTTTATATGCTAGTTATTTGCTCGTTATATGTTGGTTATATGATATGTACTATCTATGGTTCTTATCACGATTTGTTAATTTATTGAATGATTGATTTTTATATGGACAAATAAGTGTTATTGCATCTAGCTAGAGAGAGTTTAGATCCTTCTCAATGATTCTGAGATGAATACTCGCAATTTCTGATCAAGTATGAAGTGATGACTTGTAGCTTACATGGTTTCCATATGTTTGATGATATTTTTTTTATGGATTAAGAATAATTGGGTCAATTTTTTGCTTGATATTTAAATGGTTAGCATTGCTAGTACATTTTATTACATTTTGGAAAGTTTCAGGAAATTCTAGGAAGTAATATGGAAGCTTGTATGAAAAAGTGGCATAAACCATAGGACTGCATGCTTCGAAATGAAGATTTTAGGCCATAACTATATGAAGGAAAGCATGTGAGTGCAGTTATAGTCTCATAACTAGATGGAATGTGTGTCAACGGTGCATTTCTGGCTCTAGGACAGTGAAACGAGGTTCCAACTTAGGGAATTACAACCTAGAGTGTTTCTTCGTCTACTGGGTGATTTGTATCCCATGCAGGATGTCATTTTATGGTAATTTTGTAGGCCTCACTTCCTTAACTAGAACTTGGAGGTTGTTTCATGTCATAGTGATGCTTGCCTCAAGTTTACCTTGCTAGGATTTTGATATTGGGTAAATGTGGGAAGGATGGTTACACAATGATCAGGTAATACTTGTTGAAATGATTGTGTAAAAACCATTGTCATTTCTTAAGTTATTCAAATAGTCATTGGGGTCTATCCAAAGTCAATGAATGATGGAAATCATTGAAGCATTAGACAAGTCATTTAGTTGAATACAAAAACTTCCTGATGTACTTCTTATAGATGGTTTCCTTGAAAATTATACCCAAAGGACTAAGAACACCCAATAAGATGGTATATTTCTTTCAGAACTCAAAAAACGTTTTAACAGTGTCATTTTGCAAGAAAATGTTTCAACATTAGCTCCAATTAGGTACTGGTTCCCCCTCTGGGATGTAGAGAACAAGTATACCAAATTCTTGGAATATAATGGGTTAATGGAGTCATGCCAATTCCCATGAAATTTGCATCATGTCATGTGAATATCCTACAACTATGAACTATAATGGCAGTGTAAACTGAAAACTGAATGATCACCTCCCAACTAAAAGTTCTCATTTGAATCCACAGTGAAATCCAACTAAAATTTGAAATATGTTTAAAATCATCCATATTATTGCAAAGTACTATGAAATAAATTTTTTTATCATGCCTACTCATCACTTAAATATATGGAAAACTAAAATCTCATTGTATATTTTTTAGAAACTATGATATCACTTTCTCCATACACAAAAGAGGACCATTGTAATATTTGATTTGAAATATCTTCTCATAATCCCCATGAATGATGGACATTGATTATGATTTTGTAACAAAATTATATTGAAAATATAGTTAATATTCAAGGTGGCTAATGATAGGTAGGATATATTAAACGTAAATAGGGTGATTTGTAAGGCTGTCAAAAGATCTTGGTCATGGTTGAATTTAGAAAAAATGTCTTCACTATCTTGATCAAGGAAACACAAAAAATTTCTTGTTGAATTTTAAAACTCCCTTTTTATCAAAGAGTTTCAATTTTCATTGATTTTTTTGCCAACTATATCTTCTTCATCCTGATTAGAATATACAATACTCATTCTTCACAACATTATTAAAAAATATAAATAACTAAAAAATATCTCTTAGAATAATCATCAAATGTTATGTAAAATTACTTCAAAGAAGATATGCTTGGAGTAGAAAGAATCCAACACCTTTGTCATATTTTTGATAACTCAGAAAGCTCTTTGTGCTTTAGTTTTCCATAGTCTTACTCATTAGCGAGTAGCATAATATTTTTTGTTAGAGACAATTTTGATATTGCAATATTTTGTTCAATATGATACCAATTCAAATAGTGTACCATACAAATACGAAATCATAGAAGTATTTCCTACATCTTGGTAATCTCATCACACAGAGAGATCATTCATACTTGGGGGAGATTACTTTATAATTTGGAAACTGTAATATTCCAAATTACAAAAAATAGGAATATTGAACATAAAACTGGAAAATGCAATAAAATATCAATACATCAAACATAAGTAGATAATAGAGCCATTTTATTAGATTTCATGGTAGAAAATTAGTACAAGATCTTGAGGAAAAATACACTCAAGCTAGGCAAAACAGGCTTCAAATGACCCAGTACACCGAAACATGAAATATTGTTGCTACAAAAAATGTTGGAAGGACATTACTGCGCAGTCTTATGGAGGATAACAATAGATGGAAACTAAGAATACATGTATATTCTGATATAATGCTCATAAAATGACGGTATCAGAGATCTATGCTCTCTACCATAATTCCAATATAGCCCATAAGGGTTTTCTGAAAATACACAATATGAGAAATACAACCCTAGGACTGAGTTACAATTTGTAATTGAATAACTTATGGGAAGTGGATGATATGATAAGAAAATAGCTAATACTCCTCCCTAATAAATTTATGGATGAGGGGCTTGTCCCCTCACTGGAAAACAAGTTCAAGAACTGGATTTTTCAAGCCTCCACTGCAACTTCCCTCTTGAAATGCATATTTCCTGAAGGAGAATGCATTGTGGAAGGTGGCTGAAGATTAGCCTAATGCCGAATGATGTAATGAAGCTAAAATTAACCTCTCCTGAGTGGACACTCGAATTCCCTCAAGGAAAAGGGTGGGATTTCCACCCAAAACCACTGTTGTGCTAAACAGCACAACAGACTCCGCTAAGCAACTTAAGCATGCAGAAAGTCATAAAAGACCAAATGTAAACAATATTCCAAATGCCTTATATGGCTGCCATCCCCTTCCTTATATTCTTTGTGAGCCTCCTTCCCCTTGGTCCCACTCATTAAATATGCTACTCTCATGGAGACTTCTTCCCATTATGACTATGTTGTCCTCCAATAACTCTCCACTACCTCCATGACTGTGCTATTGATTTGGTAAACCTTGACCCGATCCACATGCTTTAACCCCTATTCACACCCAAGAGTGCTTTATTCAACCAATAAAATGATCCGTGTCACATTAGAAGTGGTTTTTTTCCTACTAAAGATATGTATGGGTCTCTCTACCCTCTTATTCATCTATCTTATTAACAAAAGAAAAAAATTAATATTCCAATTAGCTGAAAGCTAATTAGGAATATTACAGTCTTCCCCTCCAAAAATTTTCTTGTCCTCAATCAACTGCAAGGATGGATGTTGCAAAATATTCTCTCCTTCCCATATAGCATCCTCATCTGGTATATTTCTCCACTGAGTCAGATATTCTCCAATCATCTTGTTCCTTAGTTGCCCATCCCAAGTGTCCAAGGTAGCTGTAAAGACCAATCTAGGATTCTATATTAGACTCAATTTAATGTCGACCAAGGTATGTAGTCTTAGAGCCACATCTAATATTTTTAGACCTAAAAGGTTCTATTCCGTTTGTCTAAATAATTGCCTACTGTGACAGGCTCTAACACTCTCTTACAAGAGCTTGAAATATAGTTCCCCTCACACTTTTAATGCTTATGTTATCTATTTTAATCTACTGATCCAAAGACAAAGTGTTACTAGTTTGAGTTTTTAATCTTCTTACAAAGATATGCTTCACAAAATCTCTTTCAAGATAACACACTGAACATACTGAAAATCAAATTCATGAAAACAGAGTTCATAGAAATGTTTTGAAATTCAATGCCCGATTAAACCTTTTACAAGGACTGATTCAATAATTCTGCAATTGAATTTTCAAGCTACTACTATGAATCATAAAATAACAATAATCTCAAGAACTTCTAATTAAATGAACGAACTCACAAGAAATGCAATGAAATACGTTGTTCAGAACTGAATACTAATTTCTATGAAGCATAAACATAAAAGAAAGTGTACCAATATTTACGTACGGCCCTTCCATGCTCTGATGGGACACTTTGATAACTTCAAATGATAAACCTTTAACTCGTAAACATTGTGATTGATGAAATTCTACCTTTCATTAAGTTCTGGAAATGGATTACATCCAAAACAGAGTGCTGGAAAATGTTTTTCAGTCTTAAGTCTGCTTTCTTCAACGTTTTCGCTAACTAACCTTTCTAATCAAAATCCTCCTATTTATTAAAATTTACAACTAGGAGGCTATATTCATTCCTTCTTCATCCTAACTGATTCCAACATAGTTCGAATCAGTTTAGAGTTCCTAATTTTAAGCAAAAGATCAAGTACATCATTATGGCTTCTGATTTTTTTGCTGAAGAGGCTGAGTTTGACCGTCATTGACCATATATTCAAGAACTCCAAATTCGATGCTAAATATATTTTCCACCATGTATGTACATCCTAGATCACGTCCATGCCTTCTATTTCGATTTTCCTACCATGCCACATGTCACAACATAAACTGATTACAGTAAGTCATTACATCCCGTAATTTTGTTGAAAAATTTCAAATTTTAACATAAAAACTCATAAATTAAATTTAATGTAAAATAACAATTATAATGCTTCATTAATCAATTTCAATGGACTTATGGGAATTTTATGGAGAAAAATGATAGATAAATGATGGATTTTTAGAAGAAAGGATAGCAATAAAATAATACCAACATCTCCCCCAAACTCAATGATTTAGCATGTCCTCATGCTAATCCTGATGTGTTCACCTTAAACTTTGTTTCTGCTTGTGCCTCTGCTACCTGTAACAATATATCCACATTCTTCTGAACTTGGGACTGATGTTTTAACTTCTTATATTTTTCCTTGAGAATCTTTTTTTGAGTATACCATTTTGTTGCCCAATTACATATTTCGGTTTGATCAGTCTTAAGTTCCTTGATATTTTTCTTCAGTTTCTCATTTTTCTATTGTATCTTCTTGCTCTGAGCTCTCAAAATTTCATTTTCCTTTTTTATAACCTTCTCTAACATGTTTCCTTCCATCAATTCCTCTTTCATCATTTCAATCTGTTTCTCTAACCTTTTCTGCTTCTTATTTGTAGGTATTGGTTCTTCCTTTTCTTTCTCATTTCTTCCAGTTTCCATCTCTGCTTCATGTGCTGACTCACTACTTTCAATTTCCATTGGTATTCTTGCATTCTTCTCTGGTGGATCGTCTTTGGTTTGACTCCTTTTCATTCTCCTTGATCTTCTCTTATATGTAGTGAAGATTTTATCTTTTTCAATTCTCTTGGCAATTTCTTGCCTCTGCCTTCTTGTCCTTACACTACTGCTCGGTTGAGGAACATTACTTGACTTAAGCTTAGGGGTTTCTTCATCAATATAAATCATGAAACTTATGCTTCCTTGCTTCTCCTGTTCTTCTTCTCTAACTTCAATTTAATTTTCAATTAAAAATTCCTTCCATGTTTTTCCTCTTCTCTGCAACTCAGATTCAATTAGTATTTTGACCAAACCAAAATGATATAAACTCCTATATTCATTACCTTTGTGCTTCTGAATAGTCTTCGACATTTTAGTCAGACTCTGCAAAAGGAAATAGGGCATACTGATAGTGCATTGGCCTTTCAAGTGCAACAGAAGTTTTATATGATATAGGTATACTATACTATAACGTCCTTCACATGTAATAAATTTTTGAATGATGTACACCATCTCATCCCATGGGTGAACTAACCAGCTTCTTGGGACACCCTTTTTCCAGCTAACTAAAGAAACCCTTGACCTGGACATAAACTGAGTCCATGATTTTTCCTTGAATTGCTTGGTTTTGAAATACTTCTCTCCTTCAAGACTGATTTCCAATGTTTGTGCGATTATATCTTCTGAAATTCTAAAAGAGACATTTCCTACTAAAGCTTTCTCTCCATTGAAGGAAAATGCAAATTGCTTCGTAACCTCTTCATTATTTCCATTAGATTTATGTAGGAAAGGCAACCAATGTTTTTCCTCAAAAATCTTGACACAGTCTTCATGATACTTTAATCTATCAAATTTTTCGGGCTCCGCTCTATTGGTCATTTTTTTTTTTTAAATTCTATGTTCTAACCCCTTTTTTTTTATGCTCAAAGAAATTATATCAAGGTTTTCAAGTTGTTACCTCTTCTCCTGCGTTCCACTGACCTGGTTAACGTCCTCAATTCTCTGAGCTGCCTTCTTCAATTACCTGAGCTGTTCCTCAAATTCTGGGCTGCCTTCTTCAATTACCTGAGCTATTCCTCAAATTCTGGGTGGAAGTAGAGAAAAACCCCTAGATAACTTATCTGCTATATTTTCTTCAATGGACCCACACCTGCTATCTCGCCCCTCCTTAAGAACTCATAGTCTAAAAATTAACTCTTTAACCACTCTATGAACTCAGAGAAATTAAAAATTCAACAACCGACCTTCAACTTGCTTGGTATCATACAATACACAAAGAACAAAGTCTTAAGGTCATGAGTTTGTTTGCAAGGTCGGACAGCGCATTAAAATTGGTCATGATTTTGTTTGCAGGGTCGGACATCGCATTCAGATTATGAATACAAAGGAGTAGTGCTAATTTATAAAAGCATAATCATGATATAAATCGTGGGATGATAACGGATACATTCCATTCCATAAACAAATTTGGGTCAGAGCATCATTTTTATAACTCCATCAGTTCAAATGAAATGTAATCATGCATTTTACAAATGTCTTACTATTGAGCGGACTCTTCATTGAGTGTCCATTCAGACCACTTCTTTGTTGGTACCTTTATTGACAGATGTCAGATCTAAAAATGATGAGTTTTTGAAGAGCGTAATAGGGATAGGAAATAAAAAATAGGCTAAAGTATGAATGGGAATAGGAAATAGAATAATAGGTTAAGGTATGAGTGGAAATGATCATTTAGAAATAGGCATAAGGAATAGGAAACAAAGGTTATGGATATAGGGATTTTTGAAATTGATAATCAAGCAATAATAATTATCATTTTTGAACACTAAAATAATTTAAGAATTTTAAATGTTAAAAATGAAAATTTCAACAATACTTTAGACTTGTTGACTGAAAGAATGTTGATTTGGCTTGCACAGGTGTGACTGATCTATTCTACAGGTATGACTGATCTTCATTTTTCAAAACAGGTCCTTTTGAAATGAGTATAACAGGTCCCTTTTAAAATATGAAGAACCATCTTTATTTTTCAAAACAGGTCCCTTTGAAATGAATATAACAGGTCCCTTTAAAATCTGAAGAACCATCTTTATGCAGCTTCTTTTATCCTTGTTGTTGATGTAGCCTTCGAATTCTAGTAATAAACAACCTTTGAAAATTTTGTTGAACTAGAATAGGTCCCTCTGAAGTAGCCTTTTTTGATGATGTATCTTTTGTTGAAGTAGAACAGGTCCCTCTGAAGTAGCCTTTGTTGATGATGTATCTTTAATGCAGTCCTTAACAGGTCCCTCTGATATTGATAATGTTGACATAGTCTTCTGAACAGGTCCCACTGCAAATCTTATTGCTTAAACAGGTCCCTCTAATTAGAACAAAAGTAGCTCTTTATTGAAATACTGAACAACTGAATTGAAATACTGAATAACTGACACAAATTCCTTGAAGATTTAAAAATGAGAAGATGAAAATTCACTGATTCTTCTACCAAAGAGAAAAACCACTAATTCTTCTCCCCCACTAAGTGTTTGACTTGTCCTCAAGTCATTATTGAATTGATGAAAAACAATAAACAAGTAGAACAAAGAATTCTTACAAGCCAAATGATTGGTTTTCCAGTAAGAATTCGGGTTTAGAGTGTGCCAGAGTCTGGTTTTCACATCTAAACCATTATTTATCTTTTATTTTTTTTATTTTTTTTTATTTTATGTTTTAAAAAGAAATTGAAATGACTAAGGTAGAGATATCACAGCTGAAGGTTGTGATATCTCAACCTCCTTTTGCTGGGATATTGTTTCAATAAAATCTTCCTTGCTTATGGGCTTATGATAGAGTTTCAGCCTGTGACCATTGACAGTAAAGGTGTTTCCTTCTCCATCAATTGTTGTAAGTTTGACCGATCCATTGTCATATGCTTCAACTATTTCATATGGGCCCATCCAATGTGTTGTAAATTTGGCTTTATGGTCTCTGAATTTAGAGTCAAAGAGTAAAGCCCAGTCTCCTTCTTTAAACTACTTCTTCTTAATGTGTGCATCATGCCACTACTTCCTTTGTCTCTGCATTAGGATTTTTCTCTCTTCTGCTTGCTATCTCATCTCATCTCACTGGTTTAATTGCATAATTCTCTCCTTTTGTGCTTCATTGAGATAAATTCCTAAATCTGCAGCCATCTTATAAGTATGTATTTGAAATTCGATAGGAAGCAGTACCTCTTTTCCGTACACCAACTGATATGGTGTAAATCCAGTAGTGTCTTTCCACGTAATCCTGTAAGCCCACAGTGCATCTTTGAGTTTTTCCTCCCAATTATTTCTGTTCATTGATACTGTTTTAGTGATAATTCCCTCCAAAGTTTTATTTGTTGATTCCACTTGGCCATTGGCCTGTGGATGGTAAGGTGTGCTTTTTCTGTGCTTAATCTTATATTTTTCTGTTATATCTTGAACTAACTTTGAAGTGAATTGAGTACCCTGATCTGTGACTATCTCCCTAGGTACTCCATACCTTACAAAAATTTCTTCAAAGAGGAAGTTTACCACTGTTTGCTCTGTTGCTCGGACTAATGCTTTTGCTTCAGCCCATTTTGTCACATAATCAGTACATACTAGGATGTACTTTTTTCCCTTTGATGGTGGATTAATGGGACCTACAAAATCTAGAGCCCATTTCTCAAATGGCTCTAAATGTACTTGGGGCTGAAGTGGCATTTCATCTGAAGCTGTGGGTCTACCCATTCTTTGACAACTGTCACAACTCTTCACATACTTCTTGGAATCCTTAAAAATAGATGGCCAGTAGTAGCCAAGGCTTAGAATCTTGAATGTTGTCCTTTTCACTGCAAAATGCCCACCACACGGTTCATCATGAAAAGATTTTAAAATATCAATTATTTCATTATTTCTTACACATCTTCTAATAATCATATCATAACCGGTGTAAAATAAATCTCCATTGATCCATGAATATCTAGCACTTTGTTTGATGAGCCTCTTCTTCTCCTTTGTAGTAAAATGTGGAAGTGTCTTTCCTGTGGACAAATAATTGGCTAAGTCAGCATACCATGGATCTACTACTGAAATTGCAAATAGATTTTCATCTGGAAAAGAATCTTCAACCGGAACAATCTCACCTGAGTTCTGCAGTCTAGAAAGAAAATCTGCCACCTGATTCTCCTTACCTGGCCTATTTAACACTGTATT
This sequence comes from Pinus albicaulis, assembly GCA_034641835.2. Taxonomy (NCBI): domain Eukaryota; kingdom Viridiplantae; phylum Streptophyta; class Pinopsida; order Pinales; family Pinaceae; genus Pinus; species Pinus albicaulis. The sequence goes on along the minus strand of JAXQQM020061426.1, from coordinate 211,705 downwards.
ATTAAATTCCTGTAGTAATAACAGCCATCTGGTAACTCTGCCATTAGTGATTGGTTTATTCATTAGATATTTAATGGCTGAGTGGTCAGTATGTACAAAAACCTCATAACCAGTTATATAGTGTCAGAATTTATTTACAGCATGTATGATTGCAAGCATTTCTTTTTCAGTGACTGTGTAATTTAATTCTGCAGGTGTTAGATTTTTGCTGATAAAATAGATATCATAATTGAAAGAATCTTATTTTTGGCCTAAAGAAGCACTTACTGCAGTGTCAGATGCATCTGAAAATATGTGAAATGGTAGGCTCCAGTTAGGTCCTTTTAAGACTAGTGTGGTTGATAGTTTTTCTTTGAGTGTTTCAAAAGCTTTCTAACAATCTTCATTCCAGTTGAAAGGTGAATCTTTTGCTAGAAGTTTAAACAGAGGTAGAGCTATTTTGCTAAAATGTTGAATAAACCTTCTATAATAGCTTGCATACCCAATAAAACTTCTTACCTCTTTTTGAGTCTTCGTAATTGGCAAATTGACAATGATCTGAATTTTTGCTGGATCAACTTTAATGCCTTCAGAAGAAATATAGTGACCCAATACTATCTCTTCATTTAGCATCATAAAACACTTTTCATTGCTCAAGTATAGATTAGCTTCAATACATCTCTTCAAAAATTTCTCAATATTTTCTAATGAATGCTCAAATGAATTACCATAGACCGAAAAATCATCCATATAAACTTCAACACACTCATGAACTAAATCAGCAAAAATAGATAAAACAGCTCTCTGAAATTTAGCTGGAGCGTTACAAAGTCCAAATGGTAAAAAATTATAGGCATAAGTTCCCCAGGGACAAGTAAAAGTGGTCTTATCCTGGTCCTCTAAGGCTATCCTGATCTGGTTATAGCCACTGAAACCATCAAGAAAAGAGAATGATGATTTCCCGGCTAATATGTCTAGCACTTGGTCGATGAATGGTAGTGGAAAATGATCTTTGAGGGTTGCTTTGTTCAATTGCCTATAATCAACACAAATCCTTCACTTGCCATTTTTCTTGGGCACTACAACCAATGGTGATACCCACTAACTGTCAGAGATAGGATATATAAAATTAACTTTCAATAGTTTTTACAATTCCTCTCTAACAATATCTTGAAGAATGGGATTCATTCTTCTTTGTGGTTGCCTCACTGGTTTTATGTTATTATCTGTGTAAATATGGTGAGTGCATGTTTCAGGGTGGATTCCATGCATATCGGTGTAGTCCCAAGAAAATGCTTGTTGATACTTTCTCAATAATTGAATCAATTTTTCTTCCTGAGATAAGTCTAGGTGAGTGCTAATATTCAATGTTTTTCTCGGACTAATCTCTATAGTCTTACTCTGAGTGTTTGTGATAGATTGAATGGGAAAAATGTTTTCAAATGATGTTTGCAAAGAATGGAGTGTACATATTTCTTGAAAATTTTGTGCTAAAAGTTCATCTGCAACATGGTATTGTTCATTTCTTATTTCTTCAGACATTTCAGGTTCAGAAAGGAACAATTCTATCAAATCATCATTATTATCTTCATGAAAATCATAGATCTGATTGATGCTAAAAGAAGATTGAACTTCTTCCTTATCATTGTATTTATCATCAAGCCATAAGTTGTTTGCTATTGCTGGTGTTTGTGTTGATGGGTAAAGAGTAAGTTGTTTCCTTCCAATTCCTCGTGAAATGATCATATTACCTGATCGACACCCTATGAATGCATCAGCAGTTGCTAACCATGGTCTACCAAGAATGATAGGGTGACCTCCTAAATTAGATTTTGGTTGAAGAACTAAAAATTCCACTGAATACTCCCAAGAGTCTAGTGAAACAATTATGTCCTCCAAAATCCCTTGAGGAATCACTTTAGACCTATCAGCTAGTTCTAGAACAATTGGTGTATATTGCAAGTTTCTCAGTTGGAGTTTTTTCATTGTGTCAAGAGTCATCACATTTATTGCTGCCCCTAGGTCAATTAAAGTATTTGGAATAGGTATGTTGTTGATGACTGTAGTGACTCTGGGAATGCCAGGATCAACATACTTTTCCATTAAAATGGTGTTTGACATAAGACCAGCTAGATGTCCAATAACGTGAATTGTTTGTGGATCAAGTATTTTTCTTGTAGGCTTCTTGAGGCATAGTTCTTTAATTTCTTTAGTATATATCGGAATGTCTTTTATGGCTTGGAGTAGTGGAATTTTTATATAGACATTCTTCAGCTCATCTAAAGCATCAAATTGTGGTAAAGACATGGGAAGTTTCGGTTGGATCAATCTTTCCCGAAAAGGTGGTGGCTGCAATGGTTGGATTTGTTTATTTTTGATGTCATCATTTTGTTTCTTTTGATTTGGAGTTTCATTTTCATTGTTTTTGTTTTCTTCTTGTTTCTCAGCTATGGGAAGTTCTTTTTGAAGTACCTTACCATACCTCAACTCAATATTTTGTAAAGGTAATGTGGGATATGATGGTCCCTCATCTACACTGTAAGCTGGTCTTTCTACTCTATTATTTGGATTTGGTATAGGTTGAGTAGGAATCTGAGTGGGTCTAGGAGGTTGGTTAGATAGAAGTTGTAATTGGGGTGAATTTATTGGTGGAGGAGCAGGCAATGTTTGTTGAATATTTTGGGGTTGATGGACAACTTGCTGCTGAGGATATTGCTGATATGTTTGAGGATACTGCTGATGTGGCTGATGATACTGTTGATATGGTTGAGGATATGATGAGTATGGTTGAGGATATGATGAGTATTGCTGAAATGGTTTCCATTGTTGTTGTGGGTAATTTTGGTGTTGCCATGGCATGGGTACATTCGAAGAATTCTGAACATACATTTGATCTCGTGCAGGAAATTGCAAATTCTGGTTTGGAAACATACCTAGAGGTGGAGGTCTTGGTTGCCATGTTCTTTTGGCACCTATGAAATACACATTTTTCATATCTGCATTGGCTTCCAAGTTACAATTCTGCAAAATCTTGATTTTAGAACAATGAAATATATCATGATTTTCAGTACAAAAAGCACACACTTGAATTTTTTCTAAAGGACAATCTTTCAAAGCATGTTTCTTTCGGCATTTTGGACAAAAGACAACCATTAATTGATCTTCTTCTTCTTGTCTTTTCTTTGCTTTCAGAGTGTCAATTTGATTTCCTAAGGTGCTTAATAGGTCTGTTTTTAATTCTTCTAATATATTTCCTATTTCAGCCCTTGTGACACTAGCTGAAGCAGATTTTGTGGCTTTGGAGGATATAGCTCTTTTTCCATTTCTAGCTTTGCTCCTGGAATACTTTTCACATAAGTCAGCAATTTCATCAAAAGGTAAGGTGGAAATACCACCTTTTCCCATCAAATTAAGATCATCTAAGTATTCCTCTTGAATGCCCTTCAAAAATATTGTTCGAATCAGATCAAGAGACATGGTTCTATGTTTTGATTTTTGTAAATTGTAGCAAATCGTTCCAAATACTCCTCTAAACTTTCATCCTCTTGTTGATTCATTCTGAAGATATCATCTTTAGAATCTTTCGATCTACAATAAGGTTGGTATTTCTTTAGGAATATTTTTCGCATGCCATCCCAATCAGTTATTGCATGTTCACCAAGTCCCATGAACCATCTTAATGATGATGCCTTTAATGTTGCTGGGAAGAGTCTAAGCCTATGGGCATCATCTGTGTAACCATATGTTCGGCATACTATGTCAAATTCAAACAAGAATGAATCTGGATCTTCTGATGCCATGCCATAAAAATTTGGTAACACAGATGGAGCTATGTTTTTCATTTTGATTTCCTCATCATGATTTTCTCCTGGTTCTTGAATAGGAAATTTAAAGGTTGAATCTTCCTCCTCTCTTTGATCTTGATCTTCTTTTTGTTTCAGTTCAATTTCTCGTTGTCTTCTTCTTTCCTCCTGCTGTCTCTTATATTCTCTAAGTTGTTCAGGAGTGGGTCCTCTTGCTGATCCTCCTCCTTCCTCAGCCATTTTGATAGGTTCCTCTGTTATTTTAAGTTCTTGTTCAGTGTCACTTGTTTCAAAGAGAAGTTGTTGTGTTGGTTTTTCTCCTAATTGAATTTGTTCAATAACAGTAGGTTCAAGGAGAGATTTTTGAGTTGTTTTGGTGCTTTCTCTTGTTATAGAGGATTCAGGGAGATGTTTTTTCTTTCCTTCATATGCCAATAAAATTTGTCTCTCTATAAGTGTAAGTCTTTGGCCTGATTTTTGTTTATCCTCTAGTTCTTGTACAGTGACTTTCCCAGCTGGTGTTGTGTGTTCAATTCTTTCTAAAGGATCTGCTCCTAGTTGTGGGTTACTTCTTGGATGGGGGGTTTTTATGAATATGCCCTTATCATCTGTACGTCTAGACATATGTAAACATGACTTCTAAAATGATGAATTAAAATTAGATCTATGTTTTTGTTTGTTTTTGTTTGTTTTGAGTTTTTTTTTTTTTAGAACTCCTCTAGTTGCGCCTCCCCGGCAACGGCGCCAAAATGTAAAGACCAATCTAGGATTCTAGATTAGACTCAATTTAATGTCGACCAAGGTAGGTAGTCTTAGAGGCACATCTAATATTTTTAGACCTAAAAGGTTCTGTTCCGTTTGTCTAAATAATTGCCTACTGTGACAGGCTCTAACACTCTCTTACAAGAGCTTGAAATGTAGTTCCCCTCATACTTTTAATGCTTATGTTATCTATTTTAATTTAATGATCCAAAGACAGAGTGTTACTAGTCTGAGTTTTTAATCTTCTTACAAAGATATGCTTCACAAAAGCTCTTTCAAGATAACACACTGAACATATTGAAAATCAAATTCATGAAAACAGAGTTCATAGAAATGTTTTGAAATTCAATGCTCGATTAAACCTTTTACAAGGACTGATTCAATAATTCTGCAATTGAATTTTCAAGCTACTACTATGAATCATAAAATAACAATAATCTCAAGAACTTCTAATTAAATGAATGAACTCACAAGCAATGCAATGAAATACGTTGTTCAGATCTGAATAGTAATTTCTATGAAGCATAAACATAAAAGAAAGTGTACCAATCTTTACGTAGGGCCCTTCCACGCTCTGATGGCACACTTTGATAACTTCAAATGATAAACCTTTAACTCGTAAAAAAATTGATTGATGAAATTCTGCCTTTCATTAAGTTCTGGAAATGGATTACATTCAAAACAAAGTGTTGGAAAATGCTTTTCAGTCTTAAGTCTGCTTTCTTCAACGTTTTCACTAACTAAATTTTCTAATCAAAATCCTCCTATTTATTAAAATTTACAACTGGAAGGCTATATTCGTTCCTTCTTCATCCTAACTGATTCCAACACAGTTCGAATCAGTTTAGAGTTCCTAATTTTAAGCAAAAGATCAAGTACATCATTATGGCTTCTGATTTTTCTGCTGAAGAGGTTGAGTTTGACCGTCATTGACCATATATTCAGGAACTCCAAATTCGATGCTAAATAGATTTTCCACCATGTATGTACATCCTAGATCACATCCATGCCTTCTATTTTGATTTTCCTGCCATGCCACATGTCCCAACATAAACTGATTACAGGAAGTCATTACATCCCGTAATTTTGTTGAAAATTTTCAATTTTTAACATAAAAACTCATAAATTAAATTTAATGTAAAATAAAAATTATAATGCTTCATTAATCAATTTCAATGGACTTATGGGAATTTTATGGAGAAAAATGATAGATAAATGATGGATTTTTAGAAGAAAAGGATAGCAATAAAATAGTACCAACAGTAGCCTTTGGTGATAATGTGAAAGGGCTCATATCATATATTGGTGGGAGATCAATGATGGAAACTACATGCTATCCCATCTCCCTCCTGAGACGTGAGAATTGAAAAAATTTTGGGCCCTTACTCCCCATGGGAAGCACCAATCCATATGCTACTCCCCCAGCAAGATGTATCACCCTGTATGGTCCATAGGAGAGACTCTCAGTCCCCTTCTCCTTCAATGAAGATTGTTTGTAAGGGTGAAGACGGAGAAAGATCCAAGTTTCCATGCTAAAATATCTTTCTACCCACCCATGATTTGTATATAAATTTTGTTGATCTTGGCCTGTAGTAAGGTTGTCCTTAAGAGACTAGAATATGTGCTGACTCTCTTGGATCCAACCTTGAACTCTAGGATCCTTTCTTGCTCAAACAATGATATCAACATTGCTAGAGAATTATCACCATATGGAGCTAAAAATAGAGATATATTCATTGCCATATGAAATTTCAGATGGTGGCAACATCCCTCAAAATGGGACCAGTGTAGCCATGCTCCTTGTTGCCCCTGAATATAGTTATGCAAGTAGCTTCCTGACCACATGTTTTCACAATATGTCTTCCTATATGTTTGGGGGTAATAATTGGTACCCAGTCTCAACTTGGTACCCCCCAACCGAAACAACTCCTGCCCAAATCCATTCAGGAGGTGGCTATCTCCATCATTGACTATGGTCTTAAGAAAACCAAGAAGTCGAAGGAGAGGCTTAGCCCCTTGTAAAATAGTGCACTGATAATATATGGCAAAGAAATGTAAATACTTTGTTAGTTGACCAATCATTATAAAGACACAATCCTAACCATGTACTATTGGCAAACTGGTGTTGAAGTCCATGGAAGGGCTCTCAGATCTCCCTCTCGGAAAAGGATGTGGCAGTAACAAACTTGGAGGATGGTCGTTTTCTTCTTCATTCTTCTGGAAAACTACGAATTTCCTGATATGATGGAGCACATCGTCCTTGAGACCCTCCCTTGAGAATCTCTCCCTAATGTCTCAATATTTATTAATGACACCTTGGTGGTCAGAATGGGGTGAATGATGGGTTTCATGTAGAATTTTCTCCTTGAGCTTAGAACCTCTAGTCAAGAAGATCTGATCTAGGTAGTAGATGAATCCATCAATCACTATATACCTCTTATCGATCACCTTCCCATCAAGTACCATACATGCGAAATGGTTCTTGGAATACTCCATCAACATCTTGGACTCCCAATATGGATCCATGCTCATCAACGTCAGCTCTGGTAGCCTTTGTGATAAGGAACATGTTACCTTATTGCTTCCTTCTTTGACATGTTCAATGCCAAATTCACATGTTGGAATTCTGCTAACCCATTTTTTCTACCTCTCTTACAGCTGCTTTTGCTCAAGAAAAGGTTGAAGTTTATAGTGGTCAATCTTGACTTGGAAGTTATTTCCCATCTAAAACTGGCTGAGTTTGGCCAACGCATGTATGAAGGCCAATAATCCCTTATCATATAATCAGGACACCTTCTTGTGTGGAAGTATCTTCTGACTCTCAAAGCCTATGGAATAGCCTCCTCGCTCCATAAATGTGCCATCACCTACCCCTAAAGCATTGCGTTCTAGCACAAAAGGCTTCGTGAGATAAGGTAATACCCATATTGGATAAATATTCACTCCCTCCTTGAGAAAATCAAAGGAACTCTCTGCAGTGTTTTATCCATTAAAGGCTCTCCCATTAGCCAAATATGTGAGTGGTGCTAGTTGTTGTGAGAACACTTTAACCAACTTTCAGTGTGGGGGCCTTCCTAATGGAATGCCTCCAAATACTATGACATCATGGTCTAGAGTAAAATTCATATCTGAGTGGAATTATTTGTCCTTGCTTCATTTGCACAAATAAATCTCCATCTTATGTGTGCAAACCTTCTGAGGTGGATAGGTGTGCATGACCGTGATGATTTGATGGCTACCTCTCTTCTTATCTATCCATTCCATATGCAAGGTCTCCCAATCTATGGTGATCTTCCCCAGTGTAATCAACCACTGCACACCCAATATCACGTTGGTGTCAACAATATTGACCAGAAAGAAGTGACCAGTCAAAGTGTATGTCCATAAGGTTATAAACAATGTAGAAACATACTTCACACATTGCATGGTTCTAGCTCCTGGAACCAAAATTGAGAATCGTTCCAAATCATTAGTGGGTATTGTTCTCTTATGCAATAACTGAGCATCAATAAAATTGTGGGTAGCCCTACTGTCTATCAAGACTGATACCCGCTGCCCCTAAACTTTACCTCAAACTCTCAAAGTCAGATACTTGGGTACTCCTTGCAAAGATGAAAGGGCCCCTCCAATTGGACCGAATGCCCCATTTCCACCTCCTACTAGTGGATCCTCTCTATTTTCCACAATGTTGATGTCTTCTTTTGGCTCCTCTTATTCCTCCTCTTCACTATCTAAGAATACTTTAATATAGTCTGCCTTTTCGGTAGCACAACGATGCCCTGGTGACCATGGTTCTTGGAAAGTGAAGAAAAGCTTCCTCCTCCTCAAATATCTTTAGACATCATCACTATGAGGTCCTTTTTTATGGTTCTCCTTCGGGGGAATAACCTCCACATCATTCCCCTTTGACTGAAAACTAGGCCTTTCCCAAAATAGAGATGTTGCCCTTGGAAAAGCATGTTGTAGATCCCTAGCCCTCTCAATTTTGTCTTGTAGCATAGTTGTTCTAGTGGAATTTACCAACCCATGCAGAGACTCTTCTATCCCATCAATGAACATATAAAATCTCCTAGTCGTAGATAAATCCGGCACCATGAGAAAAAGTTTTAGGAATTCAGAGATATAGATCTCCAGATTTCCTGACGGCTTGAGCTTAGCTAGCTCGAAAAAGGGTGCCTCTGGATCTCTTCAGTCAAATATTTCTACCAACCTCTGGGTGAATTCTATATATGAAGTCACATTTTCATGCCCCATTGAAGAAAGACCGTGAAACCACCATTGATGTGCCTCACTTTCAAGGTGTAACGATGCTATCCTAATAGATTCAATATCTAGTAATTGGTTCAACTAAAAGTAGATGTCTAGCTTATCTACCCAAGACTTGGTTGCGAACTTGGATGACCCATCTAAAGCACGCAGAAATAATCTACACATAGTACGTTTCAGATCATTTTCTCGCATGTACCCTCCACTTCTATTGTTCTTACGGGGTCTCCTATTATCCTTAATCTGACAGAACTCCTGGAAGTTCAGATTCTCCTTGAATCTTTGAGATTGAGACTCATACTCTAGAAGGTAATCTTCAAGAGTATCTTTTTCGTGGGGTCCTCCACCCTCATTTCCTACTGCTAGGAATGTAGGCATAATGGACCATTGGGAAACCGACTGCATTACTGTTTTCTCACACCAATGATGTTAAGTGTCAGAGATTTATCGATGTAGAAACCTTCTTGGGGTCTTTTTCTATCTTTCCATCCTCATCTCCTTCATTTCTTTGGAAATATATTGGATGGTTTGGAGAAGAAGCTTTGGAAACTCCTTTTCATCCATTTCTCCTGATACTGGAGATTTTCCCATGTCTTATTCATTATTTGTATAATCAAACCTCCAGTTTCAATTAATATACCGCTTCTCCCATTCTGTGAGAGATTGTACTTATTTTGATGACATAAATGTAGTGCTAAATAGGCTAAGCCAAGATTATGCTTTGATACCACTGTAATATTCCAAATTAGGAAAAACAAGAATATTGAATATAAAATGGGAAAATGCAGTAAATTATCAATACATTAAATATGATTATATCATAGATCTAGTTTATTATATATCATAGCATAAAATGAGTACAAGATCTTTAGTAAAAAGACACTCAAGCTAGGCAAAACAAGCCTCAAATGACTTAGTACATCGAAACATGAAATACTGTTGCTACAAAAAATGTCGGAAGGCCATGACTACATAGTACTATGGAGGATAACAACAAATGGAAACTAAGAATACATGTATCTACCGATACAGTGCTCATAAAATTTCAGGATCAAAGATCTAGGTTCTCTAGCACAATTCCAAGATAACCCAGAAGGGGTACCCATAAATACATAATATGAGAAATGCAACCCTAGGGCTGAATTACCATCTGTAACTAAATAACTGCTAGGAAGTGGATGATATGATAAGAAAATAGCTGATACTCCTCCCTACTAAATTTCCAAATGAAGGGTTGCTCCCCTCATTGGAAAACAAGCTTAAGAACTAGGGTTTTCAACCCTCCACTGCAACTGCCCTCCTAAAATGTGTAATTCCCGAAGGAGACTCTAATGTTGAAGGTGGCTAAAGATTGGCCCAATGCCAAATGATGGAATGAAGCTCAAAGGAACCTCTCTTGAGTGGGCACTTGAAGTCCCCCGAAGATGAGAGTAGTATTTCAGCGTGGAAACACCCTTCTGCTAAACAACACAACAAACTCTGCTAAACAGCTGAACTGTCTAGAAAGTCATAAAAGAAAAAACATTAAACAATATTCAGAATGCCTTCTATGGCTTCCATCCGCTTTCTTATATGCTTTCTAAGCCTCCTTCCCCTTGGTCCCACTCATTAAAGATGCTACTCTCATGGAGACTTCCTCCTATTATGACTGCATTGTCCTCAAATAAATGTCCACTACCTCCATGACTATGCTATTGACTTTGTCAACCTTGACCCCATACACATGCATTAACCCCTATTCACACCCAAGAGTGCTTTATTCAACTGATACAATGGTCCACATTCACATTAGAAGTGTTTTTATTCCTGCTAAAGAGATTTATGGGTCTCTCTACCCTCTTGTTCATCTATCTTATTGACAAAAGAAAGAATTAATATTCGAATTAGGTGAAAGCTAATTAGGAATATTACAAAAAGCATTGGTAAATATTCTTGAAGGATGTTGTTCCAAATAGCACTGTGTATTGACTTTTCTCGCTTTATTTTATCCTTCTTTTAGGTTTTATTTATTCTAAAAGGAAAATTGTAATTGTATAAATCTCTTGTGTAATCTGCTCTACTAAAACTAGATCAATCCATATACTTCATACAAACCAATATATTGCAAACCAAAATTGTTGAAGAAAAAAAAAGTGATCTACTGCAGACTCCTATACCTACTTGAGTTGAAAATTTATCTAGTTAAGTATAGTTTGACTTCTAGTGGAACCAGGTGAGTGATGGATTATCTGATAGGCCACCTTGCATGTAGGTGAAAACTTGAAAAATATTTAGAAAATGAAATTCAAAATTGAGAGGTATCTAATAAAGTGGAGCAGCGAGGTGAAATAAATTCAAGTGATATCAATTGTCTAATCCTTTTTTACCAGCAAAGAATAGATCTAATAAATTATCATTCTCCACGTAAAAACATCCTTGTTACTTCAATCTTTGGAAATAAGGCCAAATTTTATATCTATTCCTCAAAGGCAGTCTATTGGTTGAGACTTTAGCTCCAAGTTGGCCCTCGAACCAGAGGGGGCTCGCTCAAGTATTACGAGGCTTTAATGTTGTTCATTATCAATAAAAAAGAAGATATGAAACACAATGGAAATATCTACATCTTGTTGTATAAGTGGTTGTTGATGAGTTAAAAATCCCCACTCAAAAAATAAGGTCTTCTATTGCAAAGGTTTGATCAAAATTCCAACATACAAATACGATATAATGACATAGCTTGAAAGTTTTTTATAGAGGAATAGAAGAGAAATTACAAAATCAAGAATCCTCGTTGAATACTGAATCATCTAACATGAGAAAAAACATACATAACAACCTCTACAGTGAACACAAATACATTTAACTATTGCATAGACACAACAATGTAATGATGTATGGGTGACCAATTAAATAGATTGTTCAATATTTTACTCAATGGAGAATATAACTTTTCATTAGAGATGTGAGGGAGGTTAACACTCAACCTAACCCTTCCTTCTGTCCTACACTACCTCTAATATATGCTAGAAATAGTATGTAATTACAAAAGAATGCATACATGTTAACAATTTCTATCAATAAATTTAAGCTAGAAACTCTTGAATTACAACTCTATAATATTGGGCTTTACAATAATATGAGGGTCTTTCTAATCTCAAAAGTCAACCATTTTACAATAAAAATCGAAGAATATATATATATATATATATATATATATATATATATATGTATGTATGTATGTATGTATGTATGTATGTATGTATGTATGTATGTATGTATGTATGTATATATATGTATATATGTATATATATATATATATATATATATATATATATATGTATATATATATATATATATATCTATCTATATATATATATATACATATATATATATATATACATATATATATATATATATATATATATAATCTTGAAGATGTTACAATTTTCCCTGAACAAAAGTCTAAACAATAAAGAAAAAATTTAAAAAAAATTAGCAATAACTGCAAGAAAATTTGAAGCTATCTATATGTCATCTACCTTCAAATCTGGAGATTGGTTTATTGATTGTTGATCTTCCTCCTTGAAAACTTGAGCTGCTTACACTGTCCACTCGAAATATGGAATTTGATCCTCAATTTGTTGATATTCTACTATTAGGCATCTTTTGATTACTTTCTACCTCTAAATCTGAAACTGATTTCCCTTTTGTGCTAGATATTCTTTACTGCCCACTCATATCGAACAGATCAAATCAAGATGCCTCTATCTAATGCCCTAATCCATTATTTACTGCTCACCAAACATGGTCAATTTTTTCACTTTTCCTCCAATTGACCTTTTTATTCTCCATTTATTATAAAACCAATGATAAAATATTTTGTTTCTAAATTATAAACTGAATTTATCAATATATTTATTTCAGGCCTAAGACTTGTAGACTTGGTGTCTTGTTGATAGAAGTTTGAGGCATGATATTACCGTCATGGTCCAACAATATTTCCATAGTGTAGGTTATTTTCGATGCAAAGATAATGTATTCTACGGAAAGCTTTCCAAGGCTTAGACTAAGCACTAAAACCCTGAAAGTTAATCCAAATCCAATACCTTCTCTTAAAATTATTTGGCATAATCTCTCCATATTTTGTGCAAATTTGTTAGCCCAATAGTTTGTTTTCATGACATAGATGCTTTTGAACCCTAGGAATTATATAGGATACATTCATGGCATGAAAAAAAAAATTCATATTCCATATATTGACCTTGATACCTTCAGAGAGAAAGGATTATACTTTATACTTTATGAATTCATACATAATGTACATAATTTTCTTGGGAGTTATAGAACTTCTTCTCAAGTTTTCATTTACTCCAAAACTTCCCCTTTTGAAATCAACGAAGGTGCTAAAATATTCTATAAGACCTATTGATAGAGCACTTTGAAAGATGGGAAAATTTCCAAAAATCATTGCATCACAAATAGGTACAACAATTTCACCATTATTGTCTCACCAAAGGAAACTGCTAGAGCTTTCACTTTTGTTTCTACTTCTTAATAAAATTCTCTAAGGTACTTTACACTAGAATAATTTTTCTCGGTTGTTCATGCAACAAACAATTCCATATTGTACATTGTGACCTTTCTAGACAGTACCTCTGCTACAATTTTTCCAATAGTCTCCCCAACAAAAATTTCTCTTGTTGGGATCCTTTCAAATGCCTAACACTGATCATTACAAATAATTCCATGTAAGGTTGTTTCAGATTCATAGTGAAAAACAATTTGATGCCTAATTTATAACCCAATTGAAAACCTCCTTCGAGTTCCTTTAGAATAATTTCTTCGAGATGCACTAGTAAACTATATATTGGTCACAATATATGTTAGAAAGGTAAAATACCAAAATAGTGATGTCACAACTGTGCCTTATGGAAGCAACCTGAATCTTGGTTTAAAAATCTTTGAAATCTAGACGGACGATCAATCGTTTCATGACGAATATGCAAGAATTTTATTTAATAAGCTAACAATGGAATATGAGCAAGGAAATTTGGTGTTTTTCCAAAAATATTATTCAAATACTAATAATTTGACCAGAATACTCATGTTTTCACTACATGATTTAGCATTGCTAAGTGTTGAAAAAAATAGGCTAAATTTCTACCTATTTGTACATAAAAATGGAAAGATACGAAGCCATGTACTCATTCATTATATCTAACTCTATATTTTCCTTAGATAATTGAATTCAGTCTCTCTTTCAAACATTTGTTTAGAAAAATGAGAGTTAAGTAAGATGCTAAGAGCACCTCTTGAAGAAGGTTTGTGATGTCTATTGTGAGAAACACTGAGAGAAAGAAATTGTTATGGTTCACATTTCTTTTCTCACCATTCTAGAACTTCTAGCTCATCCACATTCAGTGGTCTTAATTTAAATATTATTACTTGAACATTATCATGCATTTTATTAGGTTTTCAACATTTGATGTATGCACTTAAGTGAATGCTAGTGGTTGCGTTGAAACTTCTATGATCACCTACAGACATTCGATTTCATAACAATGACATAATTTTTTAATTAATGATTCATTAACTTCATTTACATGAAGAATTCAAGAACTTAAAACTTTCATATATCAGATGTCGTAGCCACCAACCCAGCAGGTGAACAGAATAAAACATTTTCCAATGGTTTTGCATGCTTAAATTTCAAACAGTCCTTTGATTTGCACAAGTCTCATAGTTGTATTATGTGATCATAGCAACCTGTAGTCCATAAATTAGCATTTATGGACTTGCAACACCATATATAACATATTCCATATATCCCTCATTCAATAACTTAGTTGCATACATATCGCTTTAGCTCATAAACCAATTACAATGACAGTTATTATGTTTTTTTTGGATGATGAAATGAGGTAAAAAAACAAGTTTTAGATAAGCACAGTCGATCTATATTTACTCAAAACATTTTTCTCTGAATTGAAACTAAATTTTTTAGGAAAATTCCCATGCTCAATTATCAATATGACTTATTATGCATCATATATGAATGATTTGTCTCTCATAAATTATTTTTCAACACATGGGAATTTGCTTGACGGAATTCTTGGACGTTTGGTTGAGCGCTTTCACTTAGATTTGGAACTTGGGAAACAAAAGGGCACTTGGTGCTTTATATTGAATTCTCCCTATTACTTCATAATGAGAACCAACATATATTTATTTTGTCAAATGACCAAAATTTTACATTTTAAATATGATTAAACTCAATAAAACTACTTTGATAGGAAGAAACAATATCATACCCAACATTTTCCCTTTCATGTACTTACAACTCTATGTCAGGATTCCATTACAGTCCTACATTGATTATAATCTCTCATAAATGTAATATATTTTATGCATGAAGAGATAAAAAGATCTTGGATCCTTTTTGTCTATGGTAGTGCAAAATGCATGAAGTAGAACAACATGAAAATCATGTTTGTCTTCATTGAATGAAATTCTAGACTCTGAATCTGAGGTACTGGAAAACCATCTAGAAAGTTTTGGACAACTCAAAAAATTCCTAAAATTTGTATTATCGAAACGATGAGCTTAACTGTGGGGAGGTGGGGGGTAGGGGGGATGGTCTCTGGTTTGTGGTTTTTGCAATAAGGGAGTGCACATTTTATGTGGAGATTCCATGTAGACCAAAATGGTTTTGGAAAATAGCCCATTGCAGATCCCCCTCCCCCTGTTAATGATCAAAAAACCTAGGTACACACACAATGTGAGACAGATCTCACACAACTTGTCATTAGCTCAACGAAAACGTTACATATTCATAACATAGGCACTCACCTAATCCTCCTAAGTTTGGGGAAACAATCCTGAACTAGTGGAACTAAACTCTAATTATAAAACTCTCATTCAAAAAACCATAACCACTCCTATTTCTACATTATTCTACACTATTCTCACATCCTCCCTTAATGGAGAAATGGATTTTTCACAACACCTAATTTACTTCTAAAACCTTCAAACTTGAGTTTACAAAGAGCCTTGGTAAAGATATTGGCCATATTATCCTTGGTATTACAAAATACTAAATCAACTTCATTTGATTTAATCTTCTCTCGTACAAAATGGTATTGCAGCTCAATGTGTTTTGATATGACATGATATACTGGACTGTGTGCTAATTTTATATAACTTTGATTATCACAATTTATGCATGTTGAACCACTTTTCTCCTATTCGAGATCTGCAAGAATTATCTGCAACCAAACAACTTCACAAGTGGCATTGGTCAAAGCTTTCTACTCAGATTCCGTTGATGATAAAGTAACAATTGGATGCTTCTTACTACTCCATGACACAACCCATGATCCTATATGAAATGCATAGCCAGAGGTAGATCGTCTATCATCTGGATTTCCTGCCCAATATGAATCAGAAAATCTTGTCAGTGCAACATCAGATTCATCAATATACATAATAGCTAAATTGATTGTTCCTTTAAAGTATCAGAGAACTTTCTTTGTAGCGTTCCAGTTATTTCCTGAAGGCTTAGCCATAAAATGACTAAGGATACTGACTGAGTATGCAATGTCTAGTCTAGTAGTGGTGAGATAGTTCAAACTTCCCACCAGCTGACGATATAAAGTTCCATTTGCCTCTTTAGTTCCATCTTCTTTGTACAACTTTGCATTTTGTTCTAAGGGAGTTGACATAGCTTTGCAATCACTCATATTGAACTTTTTAAGAATTTCCTTTGTGTATTTACTTTGAGTGATCAATGTTTTACCAGGCTCTCTCCATACCTCAATTCCCAAATAGTAATGCATTTTACCTAGATCTTTCATTTTAAATTCCAGAGACAACTGAATTTTAATTTCTTCAATTAACTTGTAAGCACTTACTGTGATAATGAGAACATCCACATATAAAGATATTAAATAAACATTTCCTTATTCATCTTTCCTAACATACAGGTTAGGATCATTTTTTCTTTTCATAAACCCATTCTGATAAAATAAGGTATCAATCTTTACATACCATGATCCCAGTGCTTGTTTCAAACCATATAAGGCTTTTCCTAACCTGTAGACTAGATGCTCCTATCCCTGCTTGACAAATCCTTCAGGTTGAACCAGATAAACTTCTTCCTTTAAATCACCATTTAGAAAAGAAGATTTGACATCCAATTGATGTATATTCCAATTATGTTTTGTATCTAAGGCAATCAGTACTCTAATTGTATTCAATTTAGCTACTTGTGAAAAAGTATCTTCATAATCAATTCCATCATGTTGAGCATATCCTTTTGCAACTAATCTCACCTTAAATTTATCAATGCTACCATCTTCTTTAAATTTAGATTTATACAACCATTTTCTTCCAATTGGAACTTTGTTTTAAGGGATTTCAACTAATTCCGATGTTTGATTTTTCATAAGAGAGTCATATTCATAATTCATAGCATTTCTCCATTTTTCATGCTCTTTAGCTTGTTCATAATCAACTGGTTCTACAACATTCATGATATTAGACATCAAGGCATAATCTCTATACCTTGCAGAAAGCTGGGTTTGTCGGGTTGACCTTCTTGGTTCTACAATACCTGTTGGAGTTCCATCCATAATTCTCTTGCTTTGAGGTGAATCTTCCTCTCGTGATGAATCACTGTTGTTGGATGTGCTCATGATGCTTTCACTCTGATCTTGAACCTGTACCTATATGTAATATTCCTAAATTAGCTTCAGCTAATGAGAATATTAATTTTTCTCTTAAAATTTAGATGGATGAATAAATGGGCAAGGAGACTCATAATTTTCCAAAATATGAATAAAAATCCCTCTTAGTGTGAAAAAGGGATCATGAAATAACCAGATCAAGCATCCACATGTGTGAACCATGTCTAAATTATGTGGACAAGGTCAAGTTTGACCAACTCAACAACATTTATTCTCAAAGAGTGGATCCTAAATAAATATAGTTCAATGTGAATGGAAATCAAGCTATCCAGTTAAAATGATGACATCTTGAGTGTGGAATAGGTTGATCACTTGACCAAGACAACCATGACCATATCTACAGTGCAGTCTAGATGCATTGAACCTCTTGGAGGGACAGCGTAGTTCTAGAGGGAGGTTTTACATGTGAAAGAGGCTAAACTAATGAATACCATCTTATAAAAGGAGAAGGAGAGCAAAAATAAAGGGTTGTTGAAAATTTTCATTTCTGAAGGTATTGTTTGCTCAGACATCCCTTGTTGGGTCTTCTTATCTAGGAATCCCACCTCCTTCCTTGAGTAGCTCTTGGAGGAGACTTGTGTTATCTTATCCACTATCATGCTTGGGCCAAGCTTCACCTTACACCTAAAGGGATGATATTGTTGAGGGTTGGGTTGTCCTTGTGAGTTGCAGCAGTAGAAGACACTAAATTTGCTCAAATCTAGACTATAATAGTGGCTCTTCTCAGTGAGTGTGTCTTTTAACCTCCTGGAAGAGTGCATTAGCTGATTGAGCTTCAGATCCAGACCTTGGCATCAGGCTAAAGCATTCTCAGAGCCTACAGTGCATTTTATCTCCCTAGAATGCATTATTTGAAAAGGAGAAGTTGCAGGGTGTTTTGTCTGCATTTTGGAGGAGAGATGTATGGTGTTAGGATTCTTCCTCTCACCGTGGTGATCCATGGATTGGCCACCCAATCCATGTTTTTTTCAGAAATGATCTGCTATCAAATTTTATTATTCAGAAATTTCTGAATCATTCTGCAGATCTGCAACCTTAGATCTCATATCTACTCTCTGTGCTTCATGTTTTTCACAAAACCCAAAGGGGAATGTATACATGGGAATTTCTTGTACAAAGATCTGTATTAGATCTAAATTTTTATTTACATATCTTCTCTAGTTTTGAGGATTAATAAATTTCTGCTTCAACCCCTAAAAATAATGTTGTCATGTTTATGCAGTCTTTTCTTGCGGTTGCAGCACCTCATTTCTGAGGATTTTTCGTGTATCGTCTTATTATTTCTCTGGTATAATGTATGGGATATAATGTACATATGATTTTCTATTATAAATCTGATTTTTAAACCTCCATATCAGCCTACTACTGTGCTTCATTGGATCTGCATTATTTCTGAAGCAGTCCTTTGCATATAGTTGCAGCCCCTCTCTTTGGGTGATTTTCAGCTAGACTAGTTTGTGGGAGATTTGTTTAACCCACCTAGTTTGATTTGTTTTTTCTATAATTTTGGATTTAGATATTGGATGAGCTGATATAAGGGATCCAAGAGCTACAAACTCATTTCAATGCACAAAATTCTCAGAAGTGCGTTATTTCAGCAGGCTTGCTGAGCTGTTCCAGATTTGGAATATTACAGTGGTATCAAAGCAAGATTTTTGGCTTAGCCTGTGGGCTTCAATCCAAAGTAATATAAACCAAAGAGAAAGGTCATAACTATGAAGAGTATGAGCTTAATCTTATCACTTTTTAGATCTAGTAAGGACCTCTCCGAGGAGGTTGAACAAGAAGAAGAGAGAAAGAGTAGTGAAAATCATAAAGAGTTTCGAGAGCAGGAAGATCTCCTGATCATATATACAAGATCTATACATGAGGAAAATTATAAATCCTCATCTCATGGATATGTGCACTCATCCATATCACCAAATCTTCAATTTTCTATCAATGATTTATTCACGAAGAGGAAGAAAGGAGGTGTACACGAGAAGGAGACTCTTGGAGAGTATTTGCAAGAGTATGAAGGTCAATCTAAGGAGTTCAAAGATAACTTGAACTTCCAAGGATTATGCAAGATCATGGAGGACAAAAGCACAAAGGGGAAACAGCATGGTGTGGGTAGATTATTTTTATCTACTTTTGATGGATTAACTAAATTCCCAGTCAGGGTTTGGGTGGAGGAGCTAGACAACTTTGTGCAGCTACACCAAGTTTCAAAAATTGAAGCCATCAAAGTCGCAGCGCTGCATTTTGAAGGTAAAGCATATGTTTGGTGGTTGTTTGAGTCCTTTTCCTTAAGAAATGAAAATACACCTACTTATGCAAAGTTTATTGAAATATTAGTGGAAAGCTTTGATGAAGCTCCATGTGTAACATATTTTGTTGAAACTATCAAACCATGTCAAAAAAATCTTTTGCATGAGTTGGAAGGGTCTATGAATCCAACTCCATTTCTAAAAACAATTGAAGAAGGTGTAAATTTGTTTGATTCCTTGCCTAGGGAAAGATCTCCATTGGATGAAGAGCTCTCTTCTCAAGAGGAAAACATGAAGGTTTCTCCTTCAATAGATGACCAAGATCTAAGGTCTCTTGTTGATGATGGGAAAATTTTAGTTATTGAAGAGGAGGAGGGGAAGGAAGGAGATGATAATGCAGTCACAAAAAAATCACCTCAAGCACTTCATGGAGAGGAGGATCGAGCACTTTCTCCAAGGAAAGAAACTCTTGCACTCTTGCAAGGAGTTCCAAAGGGTCTCAGACATGAATATCTTGGCATAACACATGAGAAGCATGTACCATCATTGTGAAATGATGAGATCTGGAGGATAGAAGGAAGAAAAGAGAAGGAAAGGAATAAGAATATGGAGAGCATGAACCCTTCTCCATTTCAAAGTTTGGAAGGACAAAGAAGGCAAGAGGACCTATGCAATAGATAGGGGAAAATCTGTCCACCTACATCCACATTATACTCTATGCATTGATGCCTATTTGCAAGAAGGCATTTCACTAGGAGGGCCTCTTGATTGGAGGGAAACTAAAGTGTTCTCTCAACTATGGGCAGCATTCTCATACTTGGCTAAGGAGGGAGCCTTGGGATAATCCACCACAGCGGAGAGAATCTCTCATGAATTCAGAAGAGAGGTGACCAATTTCCTGAAAGGGGCATTCCTATCTCCCACTCAGTTATCTGCGTTGAGAAAGGAGGAATCATAATTCTATGATGACATGAGCATGGGAATACAGGGAAACTCCATAACTTTAGGGAAGCCCATGATTTCTTCACTCAGAAAGAAGATTTCTCAAAATGGAAAGGGGATGCTAACCCTCTTGCAAGAATGGGCGAAAATGAGGAAGTATTGGAAGACAAGGAATTTCTGAGGGGAAGTTGATTTCCATCTGCTTCAATCTTGTCTTGAGCAAGATCAGCCGCAAATGAGGTAGCATAGGGGAGATTATGATGCTCCAACATATGATTTTGACATCAAGAATGTCAAATAGGGGAGCCATGATATGACAAGGGCAGCATTTCAGACCTCTACAGCATTGTCATTCTTGGGAACCCTGGATCCTTATTGGGATTCCCAACTCAGAATAGCATACTCCAAGGACCTTTTCACATGTGGGGTTCTTGATGGGGAAGTAAAGGATGGAAGGTTTAAGGTAGTTTGTGGAGTCATCTATTTCTATAATCTTATCCTTTTGGTTAGAGACTCGAAGCTCAAAGAGAAACTACTAAATGCAACCTATGAGATCCTACTTTCCAAACCCACTGGTTTCATTAGAGCATATCATACTCTCTTGGGTGGATTCTGTTGGCCACCTATAAAGCTTTTTTGATCAAAAGGTGGCCAAAACATGGTTTACCCTTCAAGGAATAGTTTCATGGCAGAAATATTATCTCTTGAAGCCTCTGCAAGACATCATCCCTTCTATCCAAGTCTTCACTATTGTTTCCCTTCAAAACTCAGAAATTCTGCTAAAAATTCCATGAGAAAGACTCCTCCCAAATCCCCTTTTCTCCCCTTCCTTCACTTAGAATGCCCCATTCTAACCATTTTTTCCCCCTTGTTAAAATTCCCCTCTTACCCTCTAAATCCTCCCAAAATCCCCTATAACTCCTACACATACCCCTTGTTTAGCCTTTTTTCCCCTTTTCTTCCCTCTATCGTTACCCATGTCTACCCTTGAAAACCATTGAAATCCATGAAAAACCCACATTTGGTCATATATGGGTCTTAGTCCCCTTCGGCCAGCTCCCGCGACCTTTTTCCCACGTGACCCGGGCGCCAAAACTAGGCCCTAGCCGAAAAAGCACTTAGTGCGTTTGGTCATCGGGAGTATTTCTCACCGTTGATTTCCCGACCGATCCGACGATCCTAGAAAATCCCATCGTGCCCGTGGTCCCCACTCCTATTCATCGTGTGATCACATCACAACTACCCATTCAAGCTGCAGATCCGACGGTCCTTTTTTATTCGCTGGTGGTCCCTGCACCACGGCTACTTTTCAGAAACCGACGATATCCATCGCACCGCTTTCAAGCGCAGGGTGGTTTTCTCCTGATCGGCAATGATTCCACTCATTGATTGACGCGTGGCCTCGGCACTATTCACCAAACCACCATCCATCACACGTTAAACATCGGGCGTGGACCCCACGTGATATTGACATGCACCGTCTGATCTGAGGCCGCTCATCAGACGGTGGTCGCTCGCTGGAGATTCACACCCGATAACTCAGGGTATGGAACGGAAACAACATCTCCGCCGTCAATTTTATCTGCAGATTGACGGCCCAAATTTCATCGCTCGATTTCTCCGTTTTGACTTTCCACCCGCACTCCCAACCGTCGATCAATTCCGCCTTGCCATTGACTCCTCACGATCAATCTCGACCGTTGGATGATGCCATCCAATGGCCATTCTCCCTCCACATACCTTTTGAAGCAGTGAGCCTATATATGCAGGATTTTTTAATAGTTTTTCATATTTTTGCAGGGTTTAAATGATTTTTTTTCGCCACACTGAAGAAAAATCCACAGGTCGAGGGTGATGATCCTCCTGTTGTAAAAAATTCTTGTCTACCCTAGAGACAGCCTAGAGTTGCTATAGACCAGTGCCTAGGACATCTTAACATAGCAAGGAGCTCATAATATAGCTTGGGTTGTCAATCCAAAAGATCTCCTACTATCTCTTGTAAAACAAGGACATTAGTTTAAATGGAACCAAACTCTCTCAGAAGCTGATACAAAGATAAGAATAATGTAGGAACAGCATGCAAAACTCCAATACAAAAGCATCATACAATTAAGAGACAACTTACTGCAAAGAGGGCCAGTTCAAATAGTATGCCACAGAAATCAAATATCATAACGTGGATGCCGTGAGGAAAACATGAAGGAGATACTAGTTAACATGAGGCTAATACCCAGATACACAACAGAACCACATATGGGCTTATCCAACTAAGAATCCATACATGACAATGGCATTTTAAAAGCACCCTCCTCAAGTAACTAATATAGCAAAAAATATGAATGACATGAACATGGAACAATATATCATGACTAGGCCTATTTAAAGCACTTGAATAATCCATGTATGGGCACCAACTAGGATGAATCCTTACTTAAGATCAGTGAGCCACTCACATTCTAGAACATGATACAAGAAGATAAATTCAATGAAATGATATATTATATTAACACATAAGAAAATATTACATACTGTGGGATACCAAAGACTAGAATCCTCATTACATTTATAACTCCTCCTCACTGAGACCCTACGGGCTCTGAGCCTTCATACAGAAACTTTACAAGATGTATACAAAGCCTTTCACTACACAGTTTGCTGATAGAAATCTGGAACCCTCACAATGTCTTTCTTCCTCATTCTTATAAGAGAAACAGAAAGCTCTAGAGAATGAGGTAGTTGATATACATTTAATGACCTAATTTAAAACAAATTTGAAAGAAAAACCCGCCTATGCTGCTTGGCGTTGTTGAACTAGTGTAAGTACTCTGCTACTGTTTATGAAATAAATTTTGAAGATGAAAGTCTCCTTATAGTCAAGACATAAAGAATAAAATATACAAATGTTCTGTACTTGGCTGGAGGAGGAAAATCTGCTACAATAAAACCTTGAGGTTGCTTTTTTTTGTGCATGGTACTTTCGACCCTCTAATCTTGAATTAAAATGCCAGATCTTTAATGCAGGGCGAGACATTTCTCGATCTTTCACTGATTTTCGTAGGCTGCCCCATTAATATTTCTTGCTGTGTAATCTTTCCCTCTGTAGGCATATTTAGGGTTCAATGGGTTTTATCTATATTTCCATTAATGAGGTCATGTCAAAAAAACTACCCTCGGCTTCCCTCCTAAATTTCTTCCTCGGAAACTGTCTAGGGCGGTGCTCTTGACTTCTGCGAACAAAACAGTGAATCATGATAATTTTTCTACCACGGAAAACATACAAAACCACAAACCCGTTAAGTAAAACTAGACATGGATGGAGATGGAGAGGATGGTGACGTCGAAGACACGGTCATATGGCGAGAACATGCAGGGTGGCGGAGAAAATACACTGGAGATATCGATAAACAGACGGAATGCAAGTTTTCCACGTAAAACATAACGTATGAACAAAAATTGATGAATAAGAATGAATTATATACATATATAGATGGTGGGGATGATAATATAATGGGTACGCGGGGTGATGACACATAGGCATACACAAAGCTAGAAGGAACAAATGACGTGGCGGAGGATGGAGTCAAACGGGGAGAATGCGAGTGATTATGGGCCACACGATCACTAAATGAGATCGACGGTTCTAAGGGAATTGTGGAGCAACAAAATGGTGGACCTGGGGCTTAATGGGCATGGGTTAAAACGCGTGCAGCTCTGGAGCATAACCACCGTTGGATGGAGGGCGCAGGATCGGATGACCACAATACATTCCGCTGCCCGACCTTTGACCAAAATTTAATGCGCGAAAGGGGCGGTATGGGAGTCATACAAAAGGACACTTGTCAATCGGCGTATGGAATCGCTGGGCCTTTGACAAAAACCACCAGCCTGGTGTAAGCGGTGTGGAATGAAACCACCGGTTTCTAAGCGGGCGCGGGGACCACCATGGAAGACAGTTCCACTCCCTTGATTGATTTTTGATCGGACGGTTCAATGTATACCTGAAATTCGTATACGGGGAGTGCCTTTGGGTTTAGCGCACTGTCTTGCACCCGAGTGACATGGTACTCAAAGGAGAGGGGGCTGAGACCTTAGGGGCTAGGCCCGATACAAAGTTTAATGGCGGGTTTAAGCTTTGAATAATGTATTTTTGTGCACAGGAAGGATAACAATAGATAGAAGGTGAGTGCTTTCGGCCACGAAGGGATTTAAACATAATTAAATGGGGCTGGTGGCCAGGAATTTCAAATGTAAGGGGTGCTATGCACAACATTTGGCTCCATCTCGAGATGGTACGTTCCTCCGTGGACGTGCCGAGAACTTGCAGACCATCTGATCATGCTCTAGGTGGATTCTGCTCTTCAACACCTCTAGTTTTAACTTCATAATTAATCAACACACGCACATTATTAAAAGAATGATCAGACAAAAAGAAAACTAATGTACAATATAATACACCAGGTTGTCTTTGCCTCCTGGGTCCCATACTTTGCTTTGCTGGTATCCATTAGTTACATTATTCTTCAAGTGTACCCTTCTATGTTTCCATATTTTGTTCTGCAACTTGCCTCCAGCTATGCTTTCACATTCTGTTCTTGTTTTTCCATTGCCAAACTTTCTCTGCTTTCTTGTTGCTATCTGCTATTTCTGAGACACCTTCATCATCAGTCTTCAGATGCAGTCAATCTCTATGTCCAGCCTTTCTTTTTTCTGGAAGTTACTTTGCCCACTGCTGTCTTCAATTTTTGTTGCTGCTACTGTCTCAAACATTACTATCGATGTTGCCTCTTTTGCTAAAAATGTGGCTTCTTCACAAAATTCCTAAATATCTCTCAGGATACCTCCTTCTGCAACATTCTTTTGTTCATCACCTGCAAATTTACCTTTAAAAGGTAAATTACCTTTTAATTCTTTAACTGCAGTAGCATAATCGTTCATTCTTCCTTGTGTACTAGTAAGCATATTTAAATTCTGCAAACTAGTATCTACTCCTACTCCTTTCAAAACTTCAGGCATTTTCTCTTCAGTGCCTGCAATTTCATTCTCTTCTCTAAATTTTTTGAGCAAACAATTCAAACATTTGTCTACAAGCATTTCATCAATATGCTGCATATTTGTGTCAGCATACTCTTCTTCTTCTTCCTTGACAATCTTCAGTAATTTTCCTTTACCCGCTTGATTGCTTCTAGCAATCAAATCAAGTTCTTCAGATTTTGGACTCCTATCTTCTATCAGAATGGAATTCTGATTTCCCATCACTGTAGTAGCTCCAAAATTCTGTCCTCTAGTCCTCTCTTTGTCTGTCGGATACATTAGCTTCTTTTTGTCATTATCAGTAATAACAAGTTCCTTCAGATGAGACAGGGTTGCCTCAGCTTCCTTCTGCTGCGATAGTTCATCTGTATCCAAGACAAATCCAAAGGGTGGATTGTCTTCTGCAATACCTGTCAACACAGCCAAATTGTCAGTTCCGAAATCATGGGACCCAAAAGTCTTACTTGATGATTCAGTCACCAATTCTTTTCTCAGAAATCTTAAGTCTCTCCCAGGACCCAGGAAGTCTTCACTTTCTTCATTTCCTTGTATCTTTACATCCTGCAATTCCCAATTTAGAAATTCAGGTTCTCCTTCCTGTATTGAATCATATTTATTCAACATACTCTCCAGAAATCTGATTTCTTCATTCCATGGATTAAAATCTTCCACCGAATTTCCTTCCTCCTTTCTATGACTATCAAATAGTGTCAAATTTCTTTCATCAACATCAATCTCTATGTTGGAGAATTCACCTCTTATTTCTAGGAATCCCGTTATCTATTCTTCATCCTCAAAGACCTGGCAGTGCTTGATATTATCTGGGGTGAGTGGTGCTTCTGGAGGAAGTATGAAAGAGGTGACCTGAGATTGATATGCTTGTTGTTTTAACAGCTCGGTCAAGGGGACTGGAATTTTGATCTTCTCAAGTTCTTTTTGCAAATTGACAGCAAAAGGGGACTTTTCTATTGAGACTTCTTTGGACTCTTCATTTCGATCTTGAGTTTTGGTCCGCTTCCTTGAAGATCTCAGATCGTATCTTCTATTGAAATGTGCTTGCATGAAATCATTAAATTGTTTACAATAATGGTCAATTTCTGCTTCTTCTTCTTCTTCTTCTTGCAATTGGCATTCCATTTCATCATGGTTTGAGAAAGCGAGATTTGAATCTTCCAGTTGATAAGCAGCATCTTCAGTGGAGTCATCTACTGGACCTTCCAGGTATAATGGGTGTGGTACCTAATCTTGCTGTTCTTTTGGATCCCTTGGAAATATCTGCAGGGGTGGTCTCTTGTACTGGGGATTGTAACCTCTGTTTGGAGGATGGTAGAAATTCTTGGGATCTACATTTTTAGCCTCCAACTCAAGCTTGATCATCTTCTTAACCATATTACTTATTTCATCCATCTTATCTGCATCCTTATCTTGATTAGAGGTGGAAACCTCTTCTTTTCCTCTCCTCCTAGTTTCTTGTTCAACTTTTCCTTTTAATTTACTAATGGAGGCAAAGTTTGCTTCTAATTGAAGAGCATCTAACTGAGCATCATCTAGAGTGGCAGGTTTTCTTTCCCTCAAAGAGAAGCCAAAATCTGAATCAAAGGCTGCTATGAAAACTACTTTAGCAGCAGTCTGGTGAGGCTTCATCTCAGGAGGCAGACTCAGATATAACTTATTAAATATTTTGATAAATTCTGACACCCATTCATTATGTTTCTTCTTTAGAGTATTGAACTCAGTGAGACACATTCCATGATCTTTCTTTTCTCCCCATTTCCTGAGAAAAACCTCTTCCATTCTTTCCCAGGTATCTACAGAACGGTCTGCTAATGTCTTAAACCATTTTCTAGCTTCACCATCCAGAGATTGCACAAACAACCTTAAGACCACATCCAGATGTTCAACATTCAGGTTTTCTACAAAGGCACAAAAGACCTCAAGATGTTTCTGTGCATTAATTTCATTTTCTCCACTAAATCTGGGCAAAATCTTCAAATAATCCTGTGGCATATCATTGAGCACCTGTGGTAAGGCCAAGGGAGCACATTTGTTCAATAGAAAAGCAGGAACATTAGCGATTGGAGGAGGTGGGGGTTGTGCAAAAATCTGATGTACAAATGAAGGAAGGGGAGGAGGAGGAAGTGGAGTATGAGTAACAGCAGGAATATAATGCACAACATCTTGAGGTGTGGATGTAAACAATTCGCGGTTAATAGGAGCTGCCTCTACAACTTCTTTGACTTCTTCAGCCTCAGGGGTAGGATGAAAGTTCTCTTTGGTTCTACCACTTCCCCTGGGTGGGCTATCTGAGTAATATTTTGGATTTTCCTCAGCGGAGTCAGGATTTTCTAATGGAATTTCTTGAGAAGAAGAGGATGGATAATCTTCTACGGGAACTCAGGGATTTCAGCACGGGCTGATTTCTTCTCTGGATCAGACACAGGTGTTTTTGGCTGAGACGTATCTGACCTCAAATGTGGCTTACAAGAAGCCAGGACTACCAATATATTTATCAAATAAACAACAGTGGAGTCGCCAAGGTGAGAGATATGCAACTCTTTAACTCTCTGTGCTCACCTGATTAGAGAGTGAATATGATTTGTCGAGGCCCAGGGAAACTGATATTCTCAAATTCGTCCCCGGCAACGGCGCCAGAAAGATGTTGTCAACAATTCTTGTCTACCCTAGAGACAACCTAGAGTTGCTATAGACCAGTGCCTAGGACATCTTAACATAGCAAGGAGCTCATAATATAGCTTGGGTTGTCAATCCAAAAGCTCTCTTACTATCTCTTGTAAAACAAGGAAAATAGTTTAAATGGAACCAAACTCTCTCAGAAGCTGATACAAAGATAAGAATAATGTAGGAAGAGCATGCAAAACTCCAATACAAAAGCATCAGATAGTTAAGAGACAGCTTACTTAAATATCAGAAAGTGGATGCAGTGAGGAAAACATGAAGGAGATACTAGTTAAAATGAGGCTGATACCCAGATACACAACAGAACCACATATGGGCTTATCCAACTAAGAATCCATACATGACAATGGTGTTTTAAAAGCACCCTCCTCAAGTAACTAATATAGCAGAAAATATGAATGACATGAACATGACATGAACATGGAACAATATATCATGACTAGGCATATTTAAAGTGCTTCACTAATCCAAGTATGGGCACCAACTAGGATGAATCCTTACTTAAGATCAATGAGCCACTCGCATTCTAGAACATGATACAAGAAGATAAATGCAATGAAATGAGATATTATATTAACACATAAGAAAAGATTACATACTGTGGGATACCAAAGACCATAATCCTCATTACAGTTATAACTCCTCCTCACTGAGACCCTACGAGCTCTGAGCCTTCATACAGAAACTTTACAAGATGTATACAAAGCCTTTCACTGCACAGTTTGCTGATATAAATATGGAACCCTCACAATGTCTTTCTTCCTCATTCTTATAAGAGAAACAGAAAGCTCTAGAGAATGAGGTAGGTGATATAGATTTAATGACCTAATTTAAAACAAATTTCAAAGAAAAACATGCCTATGCTGCTTGGCGGTGTTGAACTAGTGTATGTACTCTGCTACTATTTATGAAATAAATGTTGAAGATGAAAGTCTCCTTATAATCAAGACATAAAGAATAAAATATACAAATGTTCTGCACTTGGCTGTAGGAGGAAAATCTGCTACAATAAAACCTTGAGGTTGCTTGTTTTTGTGCATGGTACTTTTGGCCCTCTAATCTTGAATTAAAATGCCAGATCTTTAATGCAGGGCGAGGCATTTCTCGATCTTTCATTGATTTTCATAGGCTGCCCCATTAAGATTTCTTGCTATGTAATCTTTCCCTCTGCAGGCGTATTTAGGGTTCAATGGGTTTTATCTATATTTCCATTAATGAGGTCATGTCAAAACAACTACCCTTGGCTTCCCTCCTAAATTTCTTCCTCGGAAACTGTCTAGGGTGCTGCTCTTGACTTATGCGAACAAAGCAGTGAATCATGATGATTTTTCTACCGCGGCAAACATGCAAAACCACAAACCTATTAAGGAAAACCAGACATGGATGGAGATGAAGAGTATGGTGATGTCGAAGACATGGCCATATGGCGAGAACATGCAGGGTGGCAGAGAAAATACAGTGGAGATATCGATAAACAGACGGAATGCAAGTTTTCCACATAAAACATAACGTATGAAAAAAAATTGATGAATAAGAATGCAATATATACATATACAGATGGCGGGGATGATAATATAATGGGTACGCGGGGTGATGACACATAGGCCTACACAAGGCTAGAAGGAACAAATGACGTGGCAGAGGATGGAGTCAAACGGGGAGAATGCGAGTGATTATGGGCCACACAATCACTGAATGAGATCAACGGTTCTAAGTGCATCGTGGAGCAACAAAATGGTCGACTCGGGGCGTAATGGGCATGGGTTAAAACACGTGCAGCTCTGGAGCATAACCACCATTGGATGGAGGGCGCAGGATCGGACGACCACAATACATTTCGCTGCCTGACCTTTGACCAAACTTTAATGCGCGAAATGGGCGGTATGGGAGTCGTAGAAAAGGACACTTGTCAATCGGAGTATGGAATCACTGGGCCTTTGAGGAAAACTACTAGCTTGGGGTAAGTGGTGCGGAATGAAACCACTGGTTTCTGAGCAGGCGTGAGGACCACCACAGGAGACAGTTCCGCTCCGTTGATTGATTTTTGATTGGACGGTTCAACGTATACACGAAATTCGTATACGGGGAGCGCCTTTGGGTTTATCGCACGGTCTTGCACCCGAGTGACATGGTAATCAAAGGAGAGGGGGCTGAGACCTCAGGGGCTAGGCCTAATAAAAAGTTTAATGGTGGGTTTAAGCTTTGAATAATGTATTTTTGTGGACAGGAAGGATAACGATAGATAGAAGGTGAGTTTTTTCGGCCATGAAGGGATTTAAACATAATTAAATGGGGCTGGTGGCCAGGAATTTCAAATGTAGGGGGTGCTATGCACAACACCTCCCACCTGTGATTCACCACAAAAACAATTTGCAGGGTTTTAAATTTACATTTGATCAATGATTCATGAGGTATTGATGCCATTTGACCCCTGTACAGCCCTGCAAACTAGAAAAATACAGTTAATTGAGCATCAATCAAAGAGTGTTAGTGTTAAAGACAGACCACGCTAAAAAAAGGAGATTGAAGTCCTTAAACATAGTTCTCAAGTAAATTAAAGGTGTTTAAGGAAAGACAAAGACATCTATCAAGCCTAGAAAGCTTTCACCACCATCAGCAGAGGCCAATTGAACCCTCTCCAACCCCTGAAGACACCTGCAGCCTCATAGAAATCAAAGGAAGCTTAGTCATTACCTGAACAAGAGGTGTTGACCTGAAGACAGTTGAACAATTAATACAAATCAAAGAATATTATCTCTAATTATCGGCAGAACCATTTTAGAAGATTAAGAATAGTCCAGAAGCACATCTTTCGATCCTTATGCTTTGAAAGTTAGGATATAGAGTTATGGAGCAGAGTTAGAAATGATCACATAATTAATGATATTTGATCCCTCGGAAATCCTTCCACCTCCTCATTTCTCTATAAATACCTCTGTAAAAAATAAGCAAATGCTGGTCTCTAGACATGTGGATGCATGCAATAGCCTTACGAAGCTACTAATGCACTCTGTGCAATCTGAAGACAAATAAGCTGATATGAGAAGTTTGAAGTTGTAGAGACCCACCGGGCTTGATGATTGTAACTGGTTTGAACATCAAATAGAAGCTGTTGATTTATGGGATCTTGATTTATGTCAATGGTGATGTGTTTCTTACTATAAATTGTTATTTTCTTTAATGTTTTCACCCTATTCACTTTCTCTGATAAGGAACAAAAAACATAGAGCTAGGACTTACTCTCAGTAGTACCCTACTCTTACTGAAATATTTATTTTATATGTTTTCTTTTGTTAATACTTAGTACATTAAAGCAGGTTGGTTTCAAAGTACTAGCCTGATCTAGATTTCCCATTATGATGATCAACAGTGTTTTCCTTTAGAATATGCCGAAAGCAGGTTGGTTTCAAAGTACTCACCTGATCTTAAGCTATTCTGACTCTTTTAAATGTTTTTTAAGTAAAATTACTTCAAAGCAGGCTAGTTTAAAGGCACTTACCTGATCTCAGAATACTGTTATGTTTTGTTTCTTTAAACTAGAAGTACTTCAAAGCAGGCTAGTTTAAAAGCACTTACCTGATCTCATAATGCTTTTATGTTTTGTTTCATTAAACTAAAGGTACTTCAAAGAAGGATAGTTTAAAAGAACTTACCTGATCTCAGAATGCTTTTATGTTTTGTCTCTCTAAGCACATGTTGAAAGCAAGATAGTTTAAAAGCACTTACTTGATCTTAGACTACGCACTATTCTTTCTTTGTTTTTCTCTTCACTTCCTATTTGTTTCAATCCATAAAATACCTTAAGAGATCCTTTGACATAAGTATCTTGCCCCATGCATCCTTCTTGAACCTTGTTGTCCAATTAAAATCCTCCTATGACTCCATAGCCCAATGGGTTAAAACTATCTTTGCCCTTTCTGTCAGCCAAATCATTCCTTCACTTGTACACATCTTCACCCTTCATTTTGAACTTCTTCACCCTCATCATGTCTTTGCCCAACCAAAACAAACAAAACAAACCCATGCTCTTCACAACTAGCCTAATATCACATTTCAGGATTTAAAGATCACATCTTTAAACTCATTTATAGAGAGATCCCTCTCTGGATTTAGGAGGGCTAGATCCTAGAATCCCAAAGCGGTTTGATGTTACCCCTGCATTTGGACTTTTTCCAATCTTGCTAATTACAGGGTGCATAACATAATGGAAAATCCACTAGGAAACTTTTTGAATTCATAGTTTCTTAGCCAGCTTTTATAAACTCTTTAGTTTTCCATAAAACCATATAAACTCAGAAAAAACCTAAAAATATTTTAGATTGGTGTTCAATAAACATGGTAGTGGACCATTAAACCTTTTACCTCCAAAAGAGCTAAAATTTTCCACTTGGTGACTCCACAATCCTAAACAGACCTTAAGACTC
Source organism: Pinus albicaulis (assembly GCA_034641835.2). Lineage (NCBI taxonomy): Eukaryota > Viridiplantae > Streptophyta > Pinopsida > Pinales > Pinaceae > Pinus > Pinus albicaulis. Next base: position 178,829 of record JAXQQM020061426.1, on the reverse strand, counting down.
CACTGGGAAGAACTTTAATCATTATAAAACCATTCAACCTCAGTAAGAGGGCTTTAGGTTTAAAGTCCTCTTAGCAAAAGATCAGTTAAACCTCTCATAGATTGTCATATCTGGTTGACACTTTTCTTATTTAAGTTAGGTCTAAAAAACACAACATAGTGGCTCCTAGAAAGATTCACACTAGAGCATATCCTGATCCTAATCCACCTGAGATAATTGATAAAACAGAAAGTATCCTTAGGAGGTCTCCTAGGATTAAATTATCAACTATTTTCAGATTACCCTTGAGAGCTAATTCAGTCCCTGAAAATCTTTCAGCTCTAGAAAAATCACAAGTTGACTTAGTAAATCCATTTAGAACTAGGTCTCTTGGTGAGTTGAGTTAGTTATATTTTGAGTCTTCACCTTCATCTCCTGAAACAAGTGAACATCCTGGTAGCAGAGAAACAACACCTCCTGATTCACATTTTCTTCATAACTCAGGTGTCTCTCATCCAAGATCAGCTCAGCAATCTATTCCTGGTCCATCCATTTATGCTCACCCTACATCCACTGTTCAAACCACCCCACTTCAGCCCACTTTCCTTCCTGTGAATCCACCCCCACCACATATCATGGCAGCATGGTATGCTCCCTTATTCCTTGTTGTACCGTTAGTCAATCTTCCAAAGGACTATCAGTCTAAAATTCCATTGTATGATGGTAGCAATGCTACAACTGCATCACAAAATGTGGATAAGATGAATGACTACTTTTACAGAAATGAAATTGATAATGATTCTGTCAAGCTTACATTATTTTCTCAGAGGTTAGGGGGAGAGGCAAGAAAATGGTTCAAAGGTTTAACCCCCCATAGTATTAATGGTCTCCAAGCCTTCCATCAAACATTCTTAAACAAATGGGAAGTAAATAAAAACCCTCTCCAAGTCCTTTCTGACTACAAGAACTGTTGGAAATATGATGCAGAGTGTTGTTCTTGATGGCAACATACTTGATAAAGTTGAGGCAAACTATTTGATGAAGTTGTTCTTGACGGAAACCTACTGAGCTTTATGGAACATACTTGATGAATTAAGGGGGACATTATTGGCAATGTGATACAATGTATTGACTTTGATGGAACCTGCTTGATGAAGTTTTCCTTGATGGAAATGATGTAAATCTGATGTATCTATAGATCAGTTCAGAAGTAGCAGAAGAAAGGAATTCAAAAATTGCCAGAATAATGTTGAACAAGATATGTCACAAGGCATATGCAGGTTTGTTAAGGAGAAGTTACGTATGTACGCGGAAATGAATGTGCCAAGTCGCGTATGCCAATTTGCGCTCTAATTTTATAAAACCAGGGGGCATTACCATGGTATTGGCCCAAAGTATTGAGTGCTTGATTATCTATTTGATCGCGTCCAGGAATACCATCAACGGTTGAGTGGTTTTGACTCATGGTATTGATAAAGGCCAAATATTTTTAAGGAGAAGAAAATCATAGTGCAAGGTGGTGAGCAAGTGTCTGGGCTTTAATGAATACTTCACTCTGAAGTATATTTGCATGGTTGAACTCTGTTCTTAATTAATAGATCTGAATCTATGATGCACCTGTAAATATGATGAAGGTTCAAGATCTGTAGATCTAGAAATGATGAATCTCTAGGATGATTTGAAAAGAAGAGATGAAGACCTGGTGCAAATCTAGAAAAATTTGGGTAAGTTCATAGATCTGATTTGTTCTGCAAAGTTTATCTTTTATAGATCTATACGCAGGTTCGTTTCATGAAAAGCGCGTGTATACGCGGATCTGATAAAATAAAAGCGTGTATGGGCAGTTAGGGTTTTTTGAAAAATGCACAGATGTATACACAGGTTCGTTTCATAAAAAGCACGTGTATACGCGGGTCTGATTAATAAAAGCGTGTATGATATCTTAACTAATGATTGCTCAAGGTTGAATGTGTTTCAGCATATCTATTTTGAAGTCTGTGTTATCTCTGATATTCTGGTTACATTGGTTTCACTATTCTGTTTGAAGCATTGGATGAAGTATATTTGTTGATAAGTGAAGGGTTGTGTTGAAGCTGTTTGATCCAGTTTGAAAATTGATGAAACTTGGTCGGGAATAGTGCTGAGGGTTGAAGCCTTCAGTAGGGGGGTAGTAGCTCCCTTCCAGTGATAGCTGGTAAATGAGAGCAGGGGGTAGTAGCTCCCTTCCAGGAGAGGCTGGTAAACGAGACCAGGGGGTAGTAGCTCCCTTCCAGGAGAGGCTGGTAAACGAGAGCAGGGGGTTGTAGCTCCCTTCCAGGAGAGGCTATTAAACGAGAGAATGTTGTAGCCTTCTGCAGGTGGGTGCCTGCATGGTGGTATAAGTCTGCGCCAGTACATGATTGTAAGAAGTTTTCTTTATATAATAAATATTGAAGACTGAGACGATGACGACGGTGGTTTTCTCCCGAATTGGGTTTACACCTTAAATCCTTGTGTTCATGTGTGTTTCTTATGTGTGGTGATTTATTCTATTCTTACTCCACCTATTTACTGCTTACTAAACATCTGATGAATGAATGATGCAATGATCTAAGTTAAGAATTAAATGCATAATTAGATCTCTGAGCATACACGCGTTTACTTAAGGATATCCACGTGTATATGCGAGTTGTGTTCATTAAAGTAGTGTATGGGTTTAAAAGCAAGAAAAAGTTAAAATTTTTCAGTCAGCACTAAATACTGATTCACCCCGCCCACCCCCCCCCCTCTTAGTATTTTTCCCAACAATTGGTATCAGTGCAGGTCCTTCTGAAAAAGCTTAGCCAGTAGAAGGAATATGAAGCAAGATGAGCAATCAAGATGGAATAGCATCTATCAAGCCTTCACTCTTTAATGGAAGAAATTTAATCTTCTAGAAAATAAGGATGAGATCCTATCTTCAGTCTATGGGAGCAGATGTATGGGCCATTTTTGAACGAGGATATCAATATCCAGCTGCAGTACCAATAGATCCGACTGAGAAGAAGAATTATGAAACAAATGCAAAGGCGGTCAATGCTCTAACAGGAAGTCTAAATGATTCTGAATTTGTCAAAGTTATGTAGCTGAATACAACAAAGGAGATATGGGACAAAACCATTCTAAGTTATGAAGGTGATGCAAAGGTAAAAAGTGAAAAACTTCAAATTCTCATAATTGAATATGAAAATTTAAGAATGCATAGTGATGAGAATCTTGCAATTTTATTTTTACGTGTTGATGATGTTGTAAATCGTATGAGAAATCTGGGAGAAACAATAACTGAATCTACTTTGGTTGAGAAAATTTTAAGATCGCTAACAGCAAAATTTGAGTCAAAAGTTTCTGCTCTTGAAGAAAAACAGGATCTTCAAAATCTTACTGTGGTACAACTTCATGGCATACTAACCACATATGAAATGAGAAGAGGAGGACCATCTAAAGTCAAAGAGGCTGTCTTCAGAGCTTCTACAAAATGGAAAGAAGTACAAGAAGCAGAAGGATCAGGATATATCTTAGAAGAAGATGAGGCAAATTTTGTAAAGAAACTCCAACTTGGCACAGGACGGTTCAGAGGTAGGCTTCCTTTCAAATGTTTTGAGTGTGGAAGAATTGGTCATTATGCTGCTAAGTGTCCTCATAGAGAAACACTTGCAAAAGGGAAGGAAGTAGCAAGAAGGAATAAGAATCAGTTTAACACTAGAAAAAGTTACTATACTCATGAAGACAGTGATGGGTTATCTGATAGTGAGGAAGAATGTGAACAAAATCTTAGACTTCTCATGGCATTTGAATCTAGAGAAGAAAAGGATAATTTTGTGGATGCTCTAGAGGACAATGACATTCTTGAAGAAAAAAATCAACTCAAAATATGCTTAGAAGAAAGGAAAATACTCTTAGAAGAAAGGAAAATAACCATAGAGACTCTGGAAAAGAAGGTTGAAGAAGCAAAGAAACACATTGAGAAATTAGAATGTGAAGTGGTAACTCTAAGAAAATATTTTGAGAAATTAAAGACTCTGAATCTTAGATTTGATAAAGGATCTGAAACCTTAGATGAGATTATCAAGGTACAACGTTCTCCTCTTATAAAGATTGGTCTTGGATATACCAGAGAATCTTCTCAGACTTCAGCACCAAATTATCTAAAAGCAGCTACAGCTGGTTTACAAAATTCTGCCACTCAGCAAGGGAATAAAGAATCATTACAGGTAAAGCATGATCATCTCAATTCAAAGAACACTAATAGGAATATCTCTCAAAGAAACACCAATCAACAGGTAAATCCAAGTATAAGATTTCATGATCGCAGAAATTTCTTCTTCAATGGACAATGTTTCTCATGTCACAATTTTGGTCATAAAGATGTTCAATGTGTTGCATATAAAACCATCATGACTAGAGAAGAAAGAAAGAAAAGGATTGAATTTGATAAGAATACCTATAACAACTTTTCTCCTCTTCTAAATGAAGTTAAATGTGCTTATTGCAATAACTTTGGGCATGAAGAATCTGAATGCAGGAGCAAAGTTCAGCCAAAAGAGCATTTTCCTTCAAGTTCCAAAGTATGGAAAAAGAAGGAATTACAGGTTGAAAATTGTGGCATAGTGTTATTTACAGAAGGTGAAGAAAATCAATGGTACATTGATATTGGATGCTCAAGACACATGATAGGTGACAAAAACAAACTTCTTGCATATAGTGCTCTACAAAAGGAAAAGAAAGTTACATTTGGAAATGATACTCCTGCTGTAATTAAAGGAAAAGGGTATGTGTTTCTAAAAGAAAAGGTGAAGGCTAATGATGTCATGTATGTGGATGGTTTAAGGCATAACCTGTTAAGTGTAAGTCAAATGTGTGATCAAGGAACTGAAGCTGTCTTTAATTCAAAAGAATGTGTGGTTTGTGATCTTGATATAGGTAAAACAATTATAAAAGGAAAAAGAACTCCAAGCAACCTGTATGTATTGAAGAACTACAAAGAACAATGTTACTTGAGTAAGTCTTGAGAAAACTGGCTATGGCATAGAAGGTTGGGGCATCTAAGCTTCTCTCAAATTAACAAAATCAAGCATAATTAATGTTGTTCGTGGTCTTCCCAATATTACTCTACCTGAAAGTATCATATGCATATCTTGCCAATTCGGCAAGCAGACCAGAGTGCAATTTAATGCCAAGGAAGGATCATCAAGTAGGCCTCTTGAAATCATTCATACTGAAATATGTGGACCTATGAGGAAAAAGTCACCTCATGGTGAACAATACTATATCTTATTTATTGATGATTTCTCTAGAATGTGCTGGATTGGGTTGCTTAAACACAAAGATGAAGCATTTGAGAAATTTCAGATCTTCAAGGCTCTAATTGAAAATGAATTAGATCTAAAACTCAAATTTCTTAGATTTGATCGAGGAGGAGAATATACTTCAGATGAATTCCTTGAATTTTGTGAACAACATGGCATAAAAAGACAGTTCTCTGTAGATGGCACCCCACAACAAAATGGCATAGTAGAAAGAATGAATAGAACAGTTCAACAAATGGCTAGAGCTATGCTTCATGATTCTGGAACACCTGACACATTTTGGGGAGAAGCAGCACATACAGCGGTAAACATTCTCAACAAGGCACATGTTCGTGTAAATAGTGAAAAAACTTCATATGAACTCTGGTATGGTAATTCTCCCTCTGTGAAGCATTTTAGAGTTTTTGGAAGTAAATGCTTTATCAAAAATAATGATGAAAACCTTGGCAAGTTTGAACCTAGAGCAGATGAAGGAATAGTTCTTGGTTACTCCTCTATAACTAGAGCTTATAAATGTTACAATAAAATACTTCGGAAGATTGTTGAATGTATTGATGTTGTTATTGATGATTCTCCTACAGCCCCAAAAGAAGAAAAACAAACAACAAATGAAGACGATGGTGACTTATGTCCTTTTACATGAAATAGCAATGACATAGACAGTGAACCGAATGAAGAACCTGAAGATGATTTATCTGAAAAAGCTCCATCCAAATATGTTCAAAAGAATCATCAAGAATCTCAAATTTTGGGAGATAAGGGATTAGGTGTACAAACAAGAAGGAATCTTGTGTGATATTCTAGCTATCTAGCATTTCTATCCACTATTGAACCACACAATGTCAATCAAGCTAGCAAAGATGAATGTTGGGTTCAAGCCATGAATGAAGAGCTTGATCAAATTGAAAAAAATGACACTTGGGAATTAGTACCAAGACCTCATAACAAAAATGTCATTGGAACTAAATGGATATTCAAAAACAAGTTAAATGAAAATGGGGATGTCGTAAGAAATAAAGCTAGACTTTTTTGCAAGGGGTATACTCAACAAGAAGGTATAGACTTTGAAGAAAATTTTGCTCCTGTAGCTAGACTTGAAGCCATAAGAATGTTTCTTGCTTTTTCAAGTTTTCAACAAATCAAAGTTTATCAAATGGATGTTAAATCTACATTTCTCAATGGTGATCTAGAAGAAGAAGTTTATATAGAACAACCAGAAGGATTCATTTTGGGAAATGATGAAAATCTTGTTTGTAGACTTAAAAAAGCTCTATATGGTCTCAAACAAGCTCCAAGGGCATGGTATTATCGTCTTGACAAATATCTTCATCAACAAGGATTTTCAAAGGGGTCTGTTGATAGTAACTTATACACAAAAATTGAAAATGATAAACTTTTGATTGTGGTTGTATATGTTGATGATATCATTTTTGGAAGTAATGAAGAATCTATAAGTCAGAAATTTGCTTCTGTCATGCAGCAAGAATTTGAAATGTCTTTACTTGGGGAACTAACATTCTTTCTTGGCTTGCAAGTGCATCAAACTGCAGATGGTATATTCTTATCACAAGAAAAATACCTTAAGCAAATTCTGAAGAAGTATGGCATGGAAGAGTGCAAACCTATAAGTACACCAATGATAACCGGATGTAATCTCAGTTCTCATGATGATTCTCCCACGGTGAATCAACCAGAATACAGATCTATGATAGGAAGTCTACTTTATCTCACCAGGACTAGACCAGATATTATGCATGCAGTTGGGATTGTTGGACGATTCCAAGCTAATCCAAAAGAGTCTCACCTTCAGGTTTTCAAAAGAATATTCAGATATCTACAAGGAACTCAAGACTTTGGACTATGGTATCCAAAGAATGTTGATCTTACTCTTCATGCTTACACTGATGCAGATTGGGCTGGAAATGTTGATGATCAGAAAAGCACTAGTGGTGGTGCATTCTATATGGGGCTCCGATTAGTTTCTTGGTTCAGCAAGAAGCAAAAATCTATTTCCTTATCTACAGCAGAAGCGGAATATGTGGCTGCCACATCATGTTGCACTCAACTTCTTTGGATGATGCAAACCTTACAAGACTTTCAGATCAAATTTTCACCTCCTATCTCCATCATGTGTGATAATACAAGTGCCATCAGCATCTCAAAGAATCGTGTTATGCATTCCAAGACCAAGCACATTCCAATCAAGTATCATTTTTTACGTGAACAAGTTCCTGAACAAAAGGTGAAGTTGGAGTATGTTCCCTCCAAAGAACAAGTTGCTGATGTACTGACCAAACCTCTACCCAGGGAAGCGTTCGAATATCTCAGACAAAAGCTGGGAGTAGTCTCTGCCATGCAGAAAATCAGAACTGCTTAAATTTAGAAGATTAAATTGGATACGTGGGTTTCCTGAAAGAAAGTCGCGTATATACGCGAGTTTATACAAAGAAAACCGCGTATGGTTAGTTGTTGAAAATGTTTACCTGGGGTCAGCATTCTTCAGCACAGCTGCAGTGCTGTTTGGTATCTCTGATGCTGTATGGTATCTCTGATGATGTTTCAGCTCTTATATTTTTGTTTCATTCTCTAATATTGGGTGAATATGCCTTGATGATTGGCTCTTGAAAGTGTTCAGGTTTCACAAGCTAAGGATGAGTTTTGGTCATATGGAAAGGATGCATTGGATGCACAGTTTTAGGGGGATCATTAGCCTTGCTGAATGTAATGAATTGCTAGCATTATGATGATTCTGAAATATGATCTCTCTTAAGGTCTTTTTGATATTGTTTATAAAAATTCACATGTGTAATTTGATGAAAAGGCTATGACCTATGATGTAAACTGTAATATTCAGTCATGTAAAGGGCTCGTTCAAGTTTGTAAACCCACTTGGTTGGGTAGTTGAGTCAGAATGTGTAAACCTACTTGGTTGGGTACATGAGTCATATATGTAAATCCACTTGGTTGGCTCTTTGATGTAAGTATGAGTCCTTGGTTATAGAGTCATGTACTTCATTGAAAAATATGTTTGAAGATTCAGCATGAACTTAGGAGGACCACGGTAACTTCAGTGCACATCAGATCTACAGAGCTCTTCTTTCTACATGAGAAGAAAAAACTTGTTTTGGTTTTGATCCACCCTTTGCCCTTGATGTAAAAGGGGGAGAGTAGTATCATGGTGTCATGGTGTTTATCATGGTGTTTGAATTGTTTATCATGATTTTTGAATAGGGGGAGAGTATCAAGGTGCTTGCATAGTGATTATAATCAATGTATCTATCTGTTGCGATGATCAAACACCATCATGGTTGCCATCAAGTCCAAAGGGGGAGATTGTTGGCAATATGATGCAGAGTGTTGTCCTTGATGGCAACATACTTGATAAAGTTGATGGCAACCTATTTGATGAAGTTGTTCTTGACGGAAACCTATTGAACTTGATGGAAACATACTTGATGAATTAAGGGGGAGATTATTGGTAATGTGATACAATGTATTGACTTTGATGGAACCTGCTTGATGAAGTTGTCCTTGATGGAAATGATGTAAATCTGATGTATCTACAGATCAGTTCAGAAGTAGCAGAAGAAAGGAATTCAGAAAGTGTCAGAATAATGTTGAACAAGATATGTCACAAGGCATACGCGGGTTTTTTAAGGAGAAGTCGCGTATGTACGTGGAAATGAACGTGCCAAGTCGCGTATGCCAATTTGCACTCTAATTTTATAAAACCAGAGGGCATTACCATGGTATTGGCCCAAAGTATTGAGTGCTTGATTATCTATTTGATCCCGTCCAAGAATATCATCAATGGTTGAATGGTTTTGACTCATGGTATTGATAAAGGCCAAATCTATTTAAGGAGAAGAAAATCATATTGCAAGGTGGTGAGCAAGTGTCTGGGCTTTAATGAATACTTCACTCTGAAGTATATTTGCATGGTTGAACTCTGTTCTTAATTGATAGATCTGAATCTATGATGCACCTATAAATATGATGAATGTTCAAGATCTCTAGATCTAGAAATGATGGATCTCTAGGATGATCTGAAAATAAGTGATGAAGACCTGGCGCAAATCTGGAAAAATCTGGGTAAGTTCATAGATCTGATCTGTTTTGCAAAGTTTATATTTTATAGATCTATACGCAGGTTCGTTTCATGAAAAGTGCATGTATACGTGGATATGATTAAATAAAAGTGCGTATGGGCAGTTAGGGTTTTCTGAAAAATGCACAGATGTATACGTAGGTTCGTTCCATGAAAAGCGCGTGTATACACGAGTTTGATTAAATAAAATCGCGTATGGTATCTGAACTAATGATTTATCAAGGTTGAATGTGTTTCTGCATATCTATTCTGAAGTTTGGGTTATCTTTGATATTATGGTTACAGTGTTTTCACTGTTCTATTTGAAGCATTGGGAAAATTATATTTATTGATAAGTGAAGGGTTGTCTTGAAGCTGTTTATTCCAGTTTGAAAATTGATGAAATGTGGTCGGCAGCAGTGCTAAGGGTTGAAGCCTTCAGTAGGGGAGTAGTAGCTCCCTTCCAGTGGTAGCTGGTAAATGAGAGCAGGGGGTAGTAGCTCCCTTCCAGGAGAGGCTGGTAAATGAGAGCAGGGGTAGTAGCTCCCTTCCAGGAGAGGCTGGTAAACGAGAGCAAGGGGTTGTAGCTCCCTTCCAGGAGAGGCTGGTAAACGAGAGAAGTTTCTACCCTTCTGCAGGTGGGTGCCTGCGTGCTCGTATAAGTGTGCGCCAGTACATGATTGTAAGAATTTTTATTTACATAATAAATATTGAAGATTGAGACGATGGCGGCGGTGGTTTTCTCCTGAATTGGGTTTCCACCTTAAATCCTGGTGTTCATGTGTGTTGTTTATGTGTGGTGATTTATTCTGTTCTTACAGCACCTGTTTACTGCTTACTAAACATCTGATGAATGAATGATACAATGATCTAAGTTAAGAATTAAATGCATAATTAGATCTTTGAGCATACGCAAGTTTACTTAAGGATATCCGCGTGTATACACGAGTTGTGTTCATTAAAGTAGCGTATGGGTTTGAAAGCAAGAAAAAGTTAAAATTTTTCAATCAGCACTAAATACTGATTCACCCCCCCCCCCCTCTCTCAGTATTTTTCCCAACAAGAACCTCCATAGAGACACTGGGGAAAGTGTGCAAGCTTATTGCACTAGATTCAATAGTGTGTATAATGCACTTTCCAAAGAACTAAAACCTCCACAGGGCTCAAATTTAAACAAGTTTCCTAAAGGGTTTGACCCTGAGATGGCCTATTAGCTGAGAGAGAGAGATTTTGCAACTCTTGAAGACATGGAAAATGGAGCTCTTTCTGTGGAAGTCAAATTGATGGAGAAGAGATCAAGAATGAAAATTGAAAAGAGAGTGTCCTTTAGAGAGGAAAATGCACCTTCTACTTCCAATTCAAATATGGAGAGAATGATGGAGGAGATGATGAAGAAAATGAGCATCCTTGAGAGAGCACAAGAAAGTCAAAACCAAACTGCTCCTCAAAACAAAAACCAGAACCAGAATTAGAATTTTATAAGGAACCAACCTCTAAACAAACCTAGGGAAGATGATCAACAAATCACTCCTCCCTTTCATCTAAACTATATAAGTGAGGTTGACGAAATAGATGAGATAACAGAGGAAGATGATATCAACATGCTGGGAGTAGATAATGATGACTTTGAGATTCATTATGATAGAAAACAAGGTCTTTATACCCCTTATGATGACAACAGAGATGATGATGAAAGTTATTTTCCAGACATGGAAAATGTCCTCATATAATCCCAAAAAGAATATGACCTTAGAAGCAAAACCAGTCAACAAAATCCCAACACCAAAACCTCTGACAAATCTTCACAAAACAACACTACAACCAAGCCTAAAATTGTCAAACAAAAGGATAAAACAACGGCTTTAAATTCTTATAAAGGTAAAGAGAAAGGCACTCAAAATAATGAAAAATAGAGTGCAGACATTAGTAGTACTATCGCTTCAGTTAGTACTCCTGTTAAGACCATTTTTTCAAATACAAATAGAACAAAATCAACAAGCTAATGCTGCTAATAGACTGGCAGCTAGTAAGGCTAGGACAAGTTCCTTGAGGAGCCAAATTCCTTTCAGCCTTGAGTAGGAAATTTGAAAGATTAGAATCTCTGTTCCCCTCACTGAGTTAGCTGCCTAGAGTGTTTATAGGACCCAAATTTTGAAGCCTTTAAATATTGATGATAATAATGATACAATAAATCTTAATGATGACCAGCCGGAGCTCATTTTTGGTCCTAATATTGAAGGTATATATCAAGAGGGACCTTTACCTCCCTTTTATGTGAGTTTAAATGTTCATGACAAGATCCAGCATAATGCTATGCATGACTCTGGAGCCTCACACAACCTTATGCCAAAGGTGATAATGGAAAGGCTAGGACTAGAAATAATCAGACCGTACAAGGATTTATATTCTTTTTATTCTAGCAGGGTGAAGGGTCTTGGCCTAATCAAAGACATTTATGTGAGTTTGACCCAAATCCTAGCCAAGTGCATGGTGATGGATGTTGTGATGGCTGATGTGCCTCCTAAGTATGGCATGTTGTTGTCAAGATCATGGGGTGCCAAGTTGCAAGGTACCATACAGAAGGATGGGACATATGCCACTATCCCTATCTTTAGCCAACTTAGAAGACTATAAAGAGAGTCACACATGAAATTCATGGTCAGTAATCTAGAAAAGCCTGAAAATTCTCCCATTTACTCTGTCCATACTGACCTGGATTCGTTTATCTTTTACAATAATGAATCCACAAAGCAGTTAGAGCCAAAACACAGTGACTCAGATAACCAGTTAGAGGCCCCTAATCTAGAAATGATGGCAGTTCTAGATATGGAAGAAAACGAGAGAGAAACTTCTGAAAAGTGTGTTGAAACAATGAACGAGAGTGAAAAAAGCCAAGATGGAAAACAACAGACTACCCCTTACACTCAACTCCATGAAAATCCTAAAGAACGAGACCCAGCACAACATGTTGCAGGTCGCAGAATCGAACAAAATGATAAACAAGGCAATAGGGATGAAAATGATGTTAACCCTACAAAAAATACCTTATGGGTCATGAACTTTGACGGGTCTTGCACTAAAAAGAGTGCAGGAGCTGGGGTATGGTTGGTCGACACTGAAAAAAATTACTTTGAAATCCATGCTTTCAAGCTAGATTTCAAATGCACCAACAACATTGTAGAATATGAGGCTCTCATCCTAGGATTGCATCTATTAAAAGAACTGGGAGCCAAGAAGATAGTTGTTCAGGGAAACTCAGAATTAGTCATCAAACAACTAAATAGAGAGTATGTCGTTAAGCATCCTAGACTGAGGGTATACTGAAACCATGCCCTAGATTTCCTGAACACGTTTACAAAATATGAGCTCATGTTTGTCCCTAGGAGTCAAAACATAATTTCAAATGGGCTAGCCTGCGCTACTAGTTCATTTCAAGAATCACCTGGTGATAAACAAATCATCATTCAAAAAAAATGTAGACCTACAGTGCCAGATAATGAAGGTTACTGGCAGGTCTTTAAGGGCGACAAGTAGATAGAGGATTTCCTACTTGGCAGGAACGAGTTTGAATTATCTAAATTTGATGAAAATTTCCTAAACAAAAAGCCCCCTGAAGAAGAAAAACCATATGGTCCCGTAAATATCAATATGTTAACTAAAAAAATTGAAACTCATACTGAGGAATACAAGGACACAGAAAACAAAGATATGGAGGTATTGTCTTCAAAGGATGAGAAAATACCTTGGGGGTTAGCACCTTTAGAATACATGTTTGATTTTAACGACGTAGCAAAGAAACCAACTGTAGAATACACTGAGTCTGATATCGAGGAATGCAAAGATCAGCATAAAATGATTAAATTAGTCGGCTCCTTGTCAAAAAAATGTGAAAAATAAATACATTGACTTATTTAAAGAGTTTTTTGATGTGTTTTCCTGGATCTATGAAGAATTAAAGGACTATGATATACAAATCATCTAGCATAAGATCCCATTGAAAGAAAACCAAAAACCCTTTAGGAAAAAACTACGTCGAATTAATCCAATACAACTGCCTCTAGTAGAAATGGAAATCAAGAAAATGTATGAGGCAGGAATCATAGTGCCTGTGAGGTTTTCAGATTGGGTTTCTAACCTTGTAGCTATGACGAAAAAGACAGGAGAAATAAGATTGTGCATTGATTTCAGAAACCTTAACAGAGCCTCCCTAAAAGACAATTACCATTTACCCAAAATGGAACACATTCTACAAAGGGTAGTTGGTTCAAAGAGGATTTCTCTGTTAGATGGTTTTTCAGGGTATAACCAAGTTTTATTACTCCCAGAAGACCAACTCAAGACAACTTTCAACACTCCTTGGGGCACTTTCATGTATGTGAAAATGCCTTTTGGGTTAATGAATGCTCGGGCCACTTTCCAAAGGGCCATGGAAATTGGATTTTCAGAGGAGATAGGGCACCTCATTGTAATTTACCTTGATGACATAACAGTCTATTCCAAATCTAATGAAGAGCACTTGAAACATCTAAGAAAGGTCCTTGAAAAGTGCAGAAGGTTTGGATTATCTTTAAATCCAAAAATATAGTGTTTGGCCTACAAGAAGGTAAACTCCTTGGCCATATCATATCAGAAGAAGTGATTAAAATAGATCCTAAAAGAGTTGAGGGAATACTAAATATTAGCCAACCAAGAAACATAAAATAATTAGAGTCCTTCATTGGAAAGATTAACTTCTTGAGACGGTTAATTCCCAACTTAGCAGAGCTCCTTAGAAACATGACTAATATGCTCAAGAAATAAGTAGGAGTGAAGTGGACTGTAGAAGCCAAAAGATCCTTTGAATTGGTAAAACATGCACTCACCCGGGCACCTGTCTTGATCAGCCTTGAATTTTCAAAGGATTTCCTTATTTTTTCTTTTGCCTCAGAGCATACTGTGGCTGCTGTCTATTGCAGAAAAATCCAGAGGGACATGAATAGCCTATTGCATTTTTCAGCAAGACTTTAAGGGATGCACCCTTGAAATATAACATAATAGAAAAATAGGCCTATGCTTTGGTAAAGCCCTTAAAGGACTTCAGGGTGTATATTCTACATTCCCACATCATTGCTTATGTGCCTAACATAGTGGTAAAAGACATCTTGTCACAAGACCCAGATGGAAAGAGGGGCAAATGGATTGCAGCAATATTAGAGTATGATTTGGAAATCGAACCCACCAAACTCATTAAAGGTCAGGGCTTAGCTCAATTAATGGCTGAATATAATCTACAAGCCCTTGACATTAACATGGTAGATGCCTTGGATGAACAGTAAGAATTACCTGCTCCCACTATAGAAGAGCAGTTTCAAAGCTCACCTTGGTACACTGATATCCTGTATGTACTTACAAATCTTAATGCTCCTCCTAATTTACCAAAAACAAAGGAAAGGTTTTTAAAGTTGAAAGCTAGGAATTATTGCATTTTGAATGAATGTTTGTATTGGAAAAATGCTAATGGTTTATTGCTTAAATGTTTTCTGAAAGTTGATGCAAAGAAGATCAAGCATGAATTCCATGAAGGAGAGTGTGGAGGTCATCTCTACTAGAAAACCATAGTCAATAAAATCCTTAGAGCTGGCTATTACTGGCCCACCCTCTTCCAAGATGTCCATAAAATGATAATAGCTTGCCACAAGTGCCAATTTTTTAAGGGCAAAGGAAGACTCCTTCCTTTAACATTACAACCTATCACTATTGAAGATCCTTTTCAACAATTGGGCCTAGATTTCATAGGAGAAATCCATCCTGCGTCATCTTCCCAACACAAATGGATTCTCACAGCCACTGACTACTTCACAAAGTGGATAGAGGCCATCGCTTCTAGGAATTCCACAGATTTTGTCATTATAAAATTTATTGAAGACTATATCTTGTCTAGATTCATTTGCCCCAGGAAGATTATTACTGATAATGCTGCTACTTTTGGTTCCAAAAAGATGGTTGATTTTTGTCACAAGTATCATATTACACTTTGTCATTATACTTCTTATTACCCTCAAGGTAATGGGTTAGCTGAATCATCAAATAAAAGTTTTGTGATCATCATCAAGAAGCTGCTTGAAGAGAATAAAAAATCATGGCATAACAAGTTGGTGCATGCTTTGTAGGCAGATAGGTTGACCACAAAGAAGTCCATTGGAATGTCCCCTTACCAGCTTGTTTATGGAGCAGATGCAGTGTTTCCTACCAACCTAGATGTACCAGTGATAAAGTTAGTCCAAGGAATATAGTCAGAAGAGGATAGCATGATAAGCAGGATCAATCAGACAATACATCTCCAGCAGATAAGGGAAGAGGTTTACAATAGAGCTCAAAAGGTGCAAGAGAACATAAATAAGTAGTTTGACAAAAGAAAAAAAGCTTGTGACTTCAACATTGGAGACAAGGTACTCAGGTGGGACTCTAGAAGAGAGGATAAGGGTAAACATGGAAAATTTGACTATTTGTGGCAAGGTCCTTACATTATTCAGTCCACCATTGGTCCAAATGCCTTTTTTCTGCGAGAGTTAGATGGCACAGATTTGTTTGGGGGTCCTATCAATGGCAGGATGATTAAGCATTACCACTGCTGAGTTCAATGTTGAAGCTTTCATCTCCATTGTAAATACCATTGCTTTGTTAAGTCTCATAAAAGAAAAAAAATACAAAAACAATGAAAAAGAGAAAAGAGGGAAGATTGTAAAAAAAACAATAAAGGTATAGCCCCATACCAAGAAAAGAGAAACAAATCTGAAAGTGTGCAAGCTCAAATGCCATTCCTGAAAAACACACTCCTAGTTAGTCAAACAACCTAATCTTGACTAATTATTTTTAAATTTATTGCTGATAGGATAGTGAATTTGATTTGCCAAATTGTTTAATCTTGGCTTATCAGTAGATATATTAGGTTAGAAATTAAAGGTTCAAACATGCTCAAAACCTGAACCTAAGTTTCCAAGCAATAATTGACTCCAAACTATGTTTTATTCTGAGTCAAAATAGATGTAAATCTGGTTCTAATCAGCTCAAAATCTAAACCAGAGAAAAAGAAAGAAAAACTCAATCAAGAGGAAATCAGAGCTGTAAAAAGGTGAAGGAAGTGCATGAAATTTCAGATCTTAAGCCTTCATTTTGATTTAAATTTTTCTGCAAAATAAATATCTATGTGCAGTTTGTTTTTAATGCCATAGATCATAGCAAGTCAAACTGCTTGATCTTGACTTGATTGTTTTTAAATTTATGTTGTATAATTTACAAAATAAAATTTGTTGGACAGTTTAATCCCAACAGATAGTAGATTAAGTAGAGAATCATATGGGCTCAACTGTTTAATCTGAGTCCATGGAGAAATAAGGAGTAGAAATAGATTATATTTCTTGTTTTCAAAAGAGATAAAATGTTGTAAAGAGTTTTCCAGTCCAAGTGCACTCTAAATGAAGAAAAAATGTTAGATCAGTTGGATTGGCTAGGTAGAAATATTGTTGATGAAGATCCATTGTTTTCCATGGCTGTTAATATGTTTTCAAGAAAAATAAGAGCATCCAAGCAAATAAGGCAACCCAATGGATGAAGCATTGAATTAGCCTCCCAGAGAATGCAAGTCTGAAGTTCTTGATGCCTTCAAGAAGGCACCATCCCCAAGTGGAGCCACTGTTGGCCACCTATAAAAAAAATTTGATGAAAAGGTGGCCAAAACATGGTTTGGCCTTCAAGGAACAGTTTCATGGCAGAAATATTATCTCTTGAAGCCTCTGCAAGACATCATTCCCTCTACCCAAGTCTTCACTGCTGTTTCCCTTCAGAACTAAAAAATTCTGCTAAAAGTTCCATGACAAAGACTCCTGCAAAATCCCCTTTTCTTGCCTTCCTTCACTCATAATGCCCCATTCTAACCCTTTTTTCCCCCTTGTCAAAATTCCCCTCTTACCCTCTAAATCTTCCCAAAATCCCCTATAACTCCTACACATACCCCTTGTTTAGCCTATTTTCCCCTTTTTTTCCCTCTATCGTTGCCCATGTCTAGCCTTGAAAACCATTAAAATCCATGAGAAACCCACATTTGGTCATATATGGGTCTTAGCCCCCTTCGGCCAGCTCTCACAACCTTTCCCCATGTGACCCTGGCGCCAAAACCAGGCGCTAGCCGAAAAAGCGCTTAGCGCATTTTCTCACCATTGATTTCCTGGCCGATCCGACGATCTTGGCAATTCCCATCGTGCCCATGGTCCCCACTCCTGTTCACCACGCAATCACATCATAGCCTTCCATTCAAACCGTAGATCCAACGGTCGGTTTTCATCCGTCAGTGGTCCCCGTGCCACGGCTATTGTTCAGAAACCGACGGTATCCATCGCATCGCTTTCAAGCGTAGAGTGGTTTTTTCTCGATCGGCAACGATTCCACTCATTGATTGACACGTGACCTGGGCACTTTTCACCAAAATTCCATCCATCACACATTAACATCAGACATGGACCCCATGTGATATTGACGTGCACCGTCTGATCTGAGGCCACTCATCGGATAGTGGTCGTTCGCTGGAGATGCACACCCGATAACTCAGGGTATGGCGCAGCGGCAACAAAATCTCCGCCGTCAATCTGATCTGTAGATCGACGGCCCAAATTTCTTTGCCCGATTTTTCCGTTTTGACTTTCCACCTGTGCTCCCGACCGTCGATATCTACACGATCGATGGCTCTAATTTGATTTTCTCTTCCGCCTTTCCATTGACTCCTCACGATCAATATCGATAGTTGGATGATGCCATCCAACGGCCATGCTCCCTCCACGTACCTTTTGAAGTAGTGATCCTATAAATGCAGAATTTTTTAATAGTTTTTCGTATTTTTGCAGGGTTTAAATGGTTTTTTTTTCGCCACGATAAAGAAAAATCCACAAGTCGAGGGTGACGATCCTCCTGCCTGTGATTCACCAAAAAAATTGTTTGCAGGGTTTTAAATTTACATTTGATCAATGATTCATGAGGCATTGATGCCATTCGACCCTTATACAGCCTTGCACACCAGAAAATACAGTTAATCGAGCACCGATCAAAGAGTATCAGTGTCGAAGACAGAACACGCTAGAAAAAGGAGATTGAAGTCCTTCAACACAGTTCTCAAGTAAATTAAAGGTGTTTAAGGAAATACAAAGACATCTGTCAAGCCTAGAAAGCTTCCACCGCCATCAGCAGAGGCTAATTGAAGCCTCTCCAACCCCTGAAGACACCTGCAACCTCATAGAAATCAAAGGAAGCTTAGTCATTACCTGAACAAGAGGTGTTTACCTGAAGACAGCTGAAAAATTAATACAAATCAAAGAATCTTATCTCTAATTGTCGACAGAACCATTTTAGAAGATTAAGAATAGTCCAGAAGAACATCTTTCGATCATTATGCCTCGAAAGGTAGGAAACAGAGTTATGGAGCAGAGTTAGAAATGATCACATAATTAATGATATTTGATCTCTGGGAAATCCTCCCACCTCCTCATTTATATATAAATACCTCTATAAAACATAAGAAAATGTTGGTCTCTGGACATCTGAATGCATGTAATAGTCTTCCGAAGCTACTGATGCACTGTGTGCAATATGAAGACAAATAAGCTGATATGAGAAGTTTGAAGTTGTAGAGACCCACCGAGCTTGCTGATTGTAACTGGTTTGAACATCAAATACAAGCTGTTGATTTATGGGATCCTGATTTGTGTCAATGGTGATGTGTTTCTTACTGTCAAGTGTTATTTTCTTTAATGTTTTCACCCTATTCACTTTCTCTGATAAGGAACAACAAACATAGAGCTAGGACTTACTCTCAATAGTACCCTACTCATACTGAAAGCTTTATTTTCTATGTTTTTATTTTGTTAATACTGAGTACATTAAAGCAGGTTGGTTTCAAAGTACTAGTCTAATCTAGATTGCGCATTATGATGATCATCAGCGTTTTCCTTTAGAATATGTTGAAAGCAGGTTGGTTTCGAAGTACTCACCTAATCTTAAGCTATTTTGACTCTTTTAAATGTTTTTTAACTAAAAGTACTTCAAAGTAGGCTAGTTTAAAAGCACTTACCTGATCTCAGAATACTTTTATGTTTTTTTTCTTTAAACTGGAAGTACTTCAAAGCAGGCTAGTTTAAAAGCACTTACCTAATCTTAGAATGTTTTTATGTTTTGTTTCTCTAAACTGAAATGTATTATTTCTCTAAACTGGAGGTACTTCAAAGCAGGCTAGTTTAAAATCACTTACCTGATCTCAGAATGCTTTTATGTTTTGTTTCTTTAAACTGAAGGTACTTCAAAGCAGGATAGTTTAAAAGCACTTACCTGATCTTAGAATGCTTTTATGTTTTGTCTCTCTAAGCAAATGTTGAAAGCAAGATAGTTTAAAATCACTTACTTGATCTTAGACTGTGCACTGTTCTTTATTTGTTTTGCTCTTCACTTCCTATCTGTTTCAATCCATAAATCACCTTAAGAGATCCTTTGACATAAGTGACTTTCCCCATGGATCCTTCTTGAACCTTGTTGTCCAATTAAAATCCTCCTATGACTCCATAGCCTAATGGGTTAAAACTATCTTTTCCCTTTCTGTTAGCCAAATCATTCCTTCACTTGCACACATCTTCACCCTTCATTTTGAACTACCTTCACCTTCATCATGTCTTTGCCCAACAAAAACAAACAAAACAAACCCATGCTCTTCACAACTAGCCTAATATCACATTTCAGGCTTTAAATATCACATCTTTAAACTCATTTATAGAGAGATCCCTCTCTGGATTCAGGAGGGCTAGATCCTTGAATCCCAAAGCAGTTTGATGTTACCCCTGCAGTTGGACTTTTGCCAATCTTTCTAATTACAGGGTGCATAACAGATTCATATGGGAAGGTTTCAAGGAAGAGGTTCACTTGCATGTGGAGAAGTATATGAACTATTTTTTAGAGCATGAGGAACATAGCTCTTGGGAAGAGCCATCACTCATACCTCCTTCCTCATTAAGTGTGAGAGGGGACTCATCCATGAGTTACCTCACTGATTTAAAACAAGTATATAGAGGGACTTGTCTTTCTAAATATTATGATGTATCTCCTATATGCTTATATTTTTCTAACACTCATTTGTAGGACAATGTGCCAAGAGGGGGCACTATTTATGATGGGTTTCATGGGCCACTGAAGGCCATGAACTATGTTGATGAAGGTCATTCCTTGGAGGGTATTGGAAAGCTACTATATTCTTCATGGTGTGATTCTTTTACACCAACTATGACACACCTTTTCCAAGCATTCAGAATGGATGGGGCAGCAAGCAAGTGTTGGGGGAGGCACTTGCCATCTCTTATTCTATGGTAGCTAAGGGTAAAAGTGCGTTGGTTGCACATGAGGGAACATCTTCTTTCTCCTTTATCATACATGGCAGCTAGCATGCTTCTAATCGTGATTCCATGTGTTGGAAGTGTTCTTTCTCTTGGGAACATTGTTGGAGGAGAGGAAAATTGGCAGGATGTGTCCTTGGGGGAAGGATTTCCCCACTCTTTTTGCACTTCATGCTTCAATGGGAGCATGAGATATTGTATGGCCACTATGATAGATCACTTGTCTCTTTGTAGAGTGAGCCATATGTTTGTTAGGAACATGCATCTCATATGTATTGGGGAGGAGTTTTTCTATGGATTTCCAAGCTAGAAGGTGATACACTTCATTTTTATGATAGCATGGAGATGGGAGTATTTCACGAATAATGAAATTCCCCATGATTTTCATCACTTCTATCTTGAGGAGGCCATAGATCAACAAGAGGGTTTCCACATAGACCTTCCATTTCTTCATGATGAGAGCCATTGGGTTTATTCACCAAAGGCCAACTTGCACATTGAGGAAGGACCATTGGAAGACAGAACTATTGTAGAAAATCTGGAGAAATGGTGGAGACTATTGAAGGAGAGGGCCACAAGAGAAGAATGGGAGATTTTGCAGCATCCTTGCAGTTTCTTGAGGACAAGCAACATTTGGGAGGGGGAGACTGTAATATTCCTAAATTAGCTTCAGCTAATGGGAATATTAATTTTGCTCTTAAAATTTATATGGATGAATAAATGGGCAAGGAGACTCGTAATTTGCTAAAATATGAATAAAAATCCCTCTTAGTGTGAAAAGGGATCATGAAATAACCAGATCAAGCATCCACATGTGTCAACCATGTCTAAACTATGTGGACAAGGTCAAATTTGACCAAGTCAAAAACATTTGTTCTCAAAGAGTGGATCCTAAGTAAAGACATCTCAATGTGAATGGAAATCAAGCTAGCCAGTTAAAATGAAGACAACTTGAGCGTGGAAGAGGTTGATCACTTGACCAAGTCAACCATGGCCATATCTACAGTGCAGTCTAGATGCATTGAACTTCTTGGAGGGACAGCGCAGTTCTAGAAGGAGGTTTTACATCTGAAAGAGTCTTAAATAATGAAGTGTTTTAGGGTTTTGACAAGAATCACATCTTATAAAAGGAGGATGAGAGAAACAAGAAAGGGTTGTTGAAGATTGTCATTTCTAAAGGTATCACCTGCTCAGACATCCCTTGTTGGGTCTTCCTGTTTAGGAATCCCACCGCCTTCGTTAAGTAGCTCTTGGAGGAGACTTGTGATATCTTTTCCACTATCAGGCTTGGGCCAAGCTTCACCTTACACCTACAACATTGATCCAGTTGAGGTTTGGGTTGTTCTTGTGAGTTGCAGTAGTGGAAGACACTAGATCTTCTCAGATCTAGACTATACTAGTGGCTCTTCTTAGTGACTGTTTCTTTTAACCTCCTGGAAGAGTGCATTACTTGATTGAGCTATAGATCTAGACCTTGGCATTAGGCCAAAGCATTCTCAGAGCCTACAGTGCATTTTCTCTCCCTAGAATCCATTATTTGCAAAGAAGAAGTTGCAGGGTGTTTTTTTTGCATTTTGGAGAAGAGGTCTCTGGTGTTAGGATTCTTCCTATCACTATGGTGATCCATGGAATGCCCACCCAATCCATGTTTGTTTCAGATCTGATTTTCTGTATCATTGTATTATTTATAAATTTATGAATCATTCTGCAGATCTACAACCTTAGATCTCATATCTACTCTCTGTGCTTCATGTTTTGCACAAAACCCCAAGGGGAATGTATAGATGAGCATTTCTTGTACATAGATATTTATTAGATCTAAATTTTTATGTACAGATCTGATATAGATCTAAGGATTAATAAAGTGCTACTTCAACCCCTAAAAATAACGCTGTCATGTTTATGCAGTCTTTTGTTGTGGTTGTAGCACCTCGTTTCTGAGGATTTTTCCTGTATAGTCTTATTCTTTCTCTGGTATAATGTATGGGCTATAATGTACATCTAATTTCTGAACCTCCATATCATCTTACTACTTTTCTTCAGTGGATATATGTTATTTCCGAAGCAGTCCTTTGCATATAGCTGCAGCCCCTCTCTTTGGGTGATTTTCAACTAGACTAGTTTGTGGGAGATCTGTTTAACCCACCTAGTCTGATTTGTTTTTTCTCTCCTTTTGGATTTAGATCTTAGATGAACTTATCTAAGGGATATAGTATTTTCAAAATCATTTCTATGCACATAATTCTTAGAAGTGCGTTATTTCAGCAGGCTTGCTAAGCTGTTCCAGATTTGAAATATTACATTGTACCTGTTCCTATTCCTGTTTAACCAAAGTATCAATTTTTACATGATAATAATTATATATATGCCAAGCATCATTCATTGTATCACTTTTATCAGCATTCTCATGAAACACCACATCTCGACTTGCAAACAGTTTATGTGAAATGGGATCAAACAATTTATATGCTTTCTGATCTGTACAATACCGAATAAAAACACACTTGATTGACTTTGCATCAAGATTTATTCTATTATCCTTAGGAATATGTGCAAATTCAGTACATCCAAATACTCTTAAATGACTAACATTAGGTTTATGACCATAAAGAATCTCAAAAGGAGTTTTAAAAGCTAATTTCTTAGTGGGATTTTGATTCTTCAAATAAACAACAGTATTAATGGCTTCTGCATAGAAACCATTAGAAATGTTTTTACCTTGAAGCATACTATGAGCACACTCCACCAGTGTTCTATTTCATCTCTCAACAACACCATTTTTCTTAGGATTATGAGGTACTATGAATTGTTGTTGGATACCATGAAATTTACAATACTTGTTAAATGCTCCCGATTTATATTCACCACCCTGATATGATCTGAGAATCTTAATGTATTTTCCTATTTTCTTTTCAATCAAAGTTTTTAATGCTTTAAAATACTCAAATACATCACTTTTTCTTTGTATGAAATAGACCCATATATATCTAGATCTATCATTGACAAACATGAGAAAGTAGAAAGCACCACCAAGCGACCTAGTTTGCATAGGTCCACATACATCAATGTGAATTAAGTCAAGTATATCATATTGTCTTTTCTCTGTATGAACGGGAAACTCCTCTCTATGTTGCTTACCAAGTGCACAATCTTCACATGGTAAATGTTCACACTTCATAACAGGAAGACCTTCAACCATTTTTTTTTCTTTATAACAACAATAAATCATTGTAATTTAGGTGCCCATACCTGTGATGCCATAAATATACTGTTGACGTTGCTGTGGATGTAAATGCAACATGATGCTCCATCATCACATCCAATTTATACAATCCACCAATCCTGGTACCTGTAAAAACAACCATATAGCGATCCTGAACATCTTTCACAATACACCCCATTTTACCAAATTCCACTTTTAAATTATTATCAGTGATAGTTGAAACATATATCAAATTCTTTTTAAGACCAAGAACATACATCACGTCATGAATCTGTCTCATTTGTCCATTAGGTAAGTACACACTTATTACGCCATAGCCTTGGAATTTATGTGACTTGTTATCTCCTAGGTAAATGTGTGTTCCATCATTTTTCTCGTAATATTTATCATACCATTCTTTATTACAAGTCATATGAGCTGATGCACCAGAATCTAAGAACCAAGTATTCTCATCATCAGTTTCAGCAGACAATGTTGCATCAAAAAGAAACAATTTAAGATTTTTAAATCCATCAGTAAATAAAGTGTCTATGTTCATGAAATTTTCATTATGTCTTTGATTTGATTCATGATTCTTTCTTTTATAGAAATATTTAGCTAGATGTCCAAGTTTTCCACAATAATCACATTCAATTTTTCTCTTAACATAAGAATCAGGATGCGTCATACCTTTCTTCTTTGCTTGAAAATGGCCTCTGTTCCTATCCCATGGTCTCCCTCAGAATGATCTTTTACCTCTTGCAATCAATGCCAAATCAGAATCATTTGAATCCAGTTCAAAATTTTTCATTCTCTCTTCTTCTTGAAGAAGAATTCCAGCCAATTCATCAAATCTAGGAGGCATTTTTCTAGCTGAGAGTGCTTAAATAGAGACTTTATAGTCTTGGACTAAACCCTTCAAAGCAATAGTTGCTAAATCTCTACTAGACACTTTTTCACCAATGTCACCAATTTTATCACTTAAGTCTTTAATTATAGAAAGAAAGTTGTTGATTCTTTCATTGGTTTCCATTTTGATAGGTAGTAGCTTCATTTTAAAAAATAAAATGCGTTTTGCATTAGTAGTTTCGTACAAACCTTTGAGATTTTCGCACGTGTGCTTTGAATATTTACAATCCTGAATGTGAGGAATGATTTTGTCCTTTACAGACATGAACAAAAGCACTCTCGCTTTCTTTTCTCGCTTATCCCAATCTGGAATCGTGGTGACAGCAGCAGGCTTGGGCTCGTCACCTTTGACAATCATCCAGAGGTTGTATAACTCGAGAACGGTGACCAACTTAAACTTCCAATTGACATAGTTTTTGCCATAAAGTTTGGGGATTCATTTAAATATGAATCAGAAAGAGGATTAGCCATTGTTTTTAATAGCAATGGCCAGATTTAATTGCAAGAAATTAATTCACTGCAATGATCCTGCACCAAATTAGATCTATACTCTTCTTCAACTCACAAGAATGACAGTGTGAGATCTAGCTTTACGCAGGAGAAGCATACTCTAATCGACGAAGGGTTGGCTCTAGCTTTATGCAGGAATAGAATTCTATAATCGATGAAGGGTCGCTTGCCTAATGCATAGCAGCAGGTACATCCGTGCTAGATTGGGAACAAAAAATATACTTCAAACTTGACCACCTCCTGAAAATTTGAACTCGGAGCATTTGCACTCTTATTCAATGAGAATAATGAATAGATTCTCAAAGAAGAAAAACATGATAGTCGACATATTGAAAGAGAGATTGAATATGTGCACGCTTAATTTATAAATGCGCAGAATTCTAGGATTTGGCTTGCACTGTCTGTGAGTACACCAATTATTCCCATCTTCTCCATCGACATTCCAAAAACTGAGAAAAATGTCAAGGCCTGCAACTCTATATTGACATATGGTTGGGCTTCGATGTTAGTCAGAATCACATCATTAGAGTGAAGGCTATGGCGATAAAGGTAGTAGTGAGCACGTGGTGGATGGAAATTTCTCCATCAAAAAGGTTAATATGTTCACAGAATCGACAGAAGGGTTTGGGTGGAAGGCTACTAGATAAAATTGATGAGGAGCGCACTCTGAGTAACAAGGAGCTTGTGGTCAGCCTTCAATCTTCTTTCAAAAATGTCGGCAACCTCAGGATGTTGATGGATGGTAACATTATCTTCACTGAAAAGTAGTGCCTTGGTAGCCTGGAGATTCAAACCCCACTTCCCTCTGATACCAAATTAAATAATGAAAATGAAACACACACAACGTGAGACAGAGCTCACAAAACTTGTCATTAGCTCAATGAAAACATTACATATTTATAGCATAGGCACTCACTTAATATTCCTAATTTTTGGGCAACAATCCTGAACTAGTGGAACTAAAATCTAATTATAAAATTCTCGTTCAACAAATCATAACCACTCCTATTTCTACATTATTCTAGATTATTCTCACAGGTCCCACAATTAAGCTTTTTCCATCAATTTTCAACTGCCAATTCCATCCGTTGAAAAATTGAAGGGCGTTATTATGTGTGCCTTAGCCATTACATTCACAAAAGTTCTACAACTTCACTCTATTCTTTTATCGGTGACATTTAGAGATATGAACGTGTTATGGAAGTGTTTTGACTGTATAATATGGTCAATCAAAACCTCTGAAAATCTTGGCATTACTTGGATTTGATTACCTGACATTTGGAATTTGAATATTATTAAAACCCTTCATTCAACAACTACATATTTGTTTGGAAAATCCATGACTTACCATAGTTGTCTCCTTCATCATAATTTGACACAATTGAACCCTTGGATCAAGTGTTTGACATTGAGGGGGTGACACCTATGTAATTATTCAACTAAAAATATTGAATCTGCATAGTGTGCCTTCAATACTTGACATTCCTCTCGCAATCCTGGCGCTATAACATTGTTTAGGGACGAGGCTTGAACTATGAGTTCATATATTTTTATTTTCATGGGATATATATCCCACATTTGAGCAATCAACATAATAATAATTCTTTATAATGTGATTTTCCCACAATGTTCTCCATGCCTTGTTCAACTATAAAGTCCCTTGTGGGGTCCTCTGTGTGGCTTGGCGCTTTATTGTCTTGTGTTTCATTGGGAAAGTTTGTTATTTGATATAATTTGGTTATTCAATGGTTGACTTGGTCATTAAAATAGATTTCGAGATTAGGTGTTGAGAAAATACTTTTGTAGAATTAGTAAAGCCCGCAAAACACCAGGCAAGTTTGTTATTTGATAGAATTTGGTTATTCAATGGTTCACTTGGTCATTAAAATATATTTGGAGATTAGGTGTTGGGAAAATATTTTGGTAGAATTGGTAAATCCTTCAAAACAACATATGCTATCAACACTCGATTTTTTTTTCTTAAATTAGACAAAATTTATATGTTGTATCAGTTCTTGAACCAAAAGCCTCCAGAGTAGTAGGTTGTTTCTCAAAACAACTTTATATTTGGAAACATTTGAAAATACTCCAACTGAAAAGAGGGACAATTTATCTTCAGCTATTTAAAGCCATTTTGACTACATGGCTTCTTTCAATTTTGTGGTAGTAAATTTAAGCCACACTGATTTGATTGTGACAATAAATTTAAGGCAAGCAGATTTGAGATTAGAAACCTAGTATTGTTTTATCTCTTATGCATCCATGGTAATTTCAATCCTTTCTAACAACATATTATTATATTGGTCTTTTCAACACTTGACAGTAAAATATTACGTTGAGAATAAATTCTTTCACATCTTGACTAGTAACTACTTACATCTTGGCACTACTAATGTTGACCAAATATAAAATTCTAAAATTTTAAACCTTTACTCAAATAGTTGTCTTCCAATATAATTTTTTTTGCAACAAACCCTAACTCCATTCCTTAAAGTGCAATGTTTGCTGAAACTATTGTGTAACAACCATTTTCATTGCC
This sequence comes from Pinus albicaulis, assembly GCA_034641835.2. NCBI lineage: Eukaryota > Viridiplantae > Streptophyta > Pinopsida > Pinales > Pinaceae > Pinus > Pinus albicaulis. Next base: position 150,877 of record JAXQQM020061426.1, on the reverse strand, counting down.
TAAATTATTCAAATAATCATTGTGGTCTATCCAATGTCAATGGTTGATGGAAAGAAAAGAAAACTTAGACAAGTCATTTAGTTGTAGACAAAACCTTCCTGATGTACATATTGTAGATGATTTCCTTCAAAATTATTCCCAAAGCTCAAAAAAACATCAACTGTGTCATTTTTAAGAAAATGTTACAACAAGAGCGATTAAAAGCTCAGATTGAGTGTGGTTTGACTACTATAGTGTTCTTTATTTCTTGTTTGTGTTGGAAATTAATTCCAACTGCATGACTAAAACAAGAGGAAATAAATTGAATTTTTGATGTAATCACGAAGGACACTAGAGAAGAAAAGTACCTTGTTCGATTGAGCACTCAACCGTGCATTCATCTCGTGGTTTAATATCCCTGCAAATCCATTTTTTTCATTAAAAGGTCATAGCCTATTTTGCTGTGTAAATCTGTTGTTTTACCACACAGCCACACCTCTTCATAAACCCTCATCTATCGCATTAAAACTCCATATGCCAACCATTTGACTTGCCGTGTTTTATTTTGAATTTGAAATGGCCCTTGTCACCTAGTGTGGAGCCCACCGATCGACGTCATCATTCCCGTCGACCAATCAACGAGCTATCGCAAGGCCCGAGGCTTGCGTCATCACTCACCCAAACAATGCGATGGGCCTTTTCCCCAACAACGCCACTTCAAACGCGATTAACCAATAGTGCTTGTATCGCACGAAACTGTGCATATGTCACCAACCTAGAAATGGATGTGATAAAGTTTCAAATTTTTTTGAATTGAGTTTTAAAATCCGCCAGTGTGCCCATTGTTGACCAATAGCAGCACTATTGCGCAAATCCAATGCATTGTCAGGGAGCCCGAAATTGGATGCGATGAATCATTTAACCATGTTGCATAATGTCTTTTTGAATCCATGAAATGCATTATTATATGGTTTTAACTTTACGGTCAAAGGTTTAGTTCTTTATATAGTTTTTATGCGCCAAGACATAAGTTTCGATTAAGTCTTTAGAATTAGGTTATATATATGTTTCGATATATATATATTATAAACATGTAATGCTTATAATATATATATATATATTGTAATAATTTGTTATATATAGATACATAGCAACAAAGTATATATAGTGTGTGTGTTGACTGTCTAACTTTTCCCGAAGGCAGAAAAGAAGATACAGTGCAAGAAAACATAATTTGAAGAAAGCACTGCGTGTGTATCAGTCAGTAGAAAAAATTATTTTTGTAAACCAGAACAACAGTTCTGAGGAAAAACTATTTTTTGTAATAGTTTTATGTTAAATGAAATAGTGTTTTAATGCATCTCTGCCCATTTTGTGTTTTTCATTCTCTGTGTTAGAAGAGGAATTTTATTTCCTCTCTGTGTGTTTGGAATATTTAGAAATTTGAACATGGTATCGGAGCTAGTCCACGCTCTTTGAATTTTCCAAAGAAGTTGAAGGAAGAAGGAGTTGTTGAAGTTCTCTCTAGCAGAGTTAAATATCAGCAAAGTTGGGTATTTACCAAAACATAATTTTGTGTTTGTTTTTAAAGAGTGTAGTTGAGGGAAGTCTCTTGAAGACAAAGTTTATCTCTCAGCAGTGAGAAATATTTGTTCAGGAAACACAGTCAAGTCTTAGGCATAGTTCAGTAAGCTAGCCATGAAAAGAGCTAGCACAAGCACGAGTATGGGAAATAATCAGCTCCCACAGTTCAATGGATAAAACTATGACTATTGGGAAATCACAATGAGAGCCCTGTTTTCTTCTCAAGATTTATGGGAGCTAGTTGAAGATGGTTTAGAAGAACTAGTAGATGAACAAACATATAGTTCCTTAACACAGGTAGAGAAATATTTTCTGAAGAGCATTAGGAAGAAGGACTCAAAATCCCTCTTCTTTCTCTATCAGGCAGTACACAAAAGTATATTTCCAAGAATTACAGCAACAAAGAGGGATAACGATGTATGGGATACCTTCTAGAAAGCCTACCAAGGTATGGATAAGGTAAAAACATCAAAGCTTCAATTAATGAGAGGAGATTTTGAATTTATTTGCATGAAAGAGTCTGATACAATAGATTCATTCTTCACATTCTTGATTGGGTTAGTTACCCAAATGAGATCTCACGGAGAGACCATAGAAGAGAGAAGAATACTGGAGAAAGTATTGAGGAGCTTACCGTCAAGGTTTGATGTGATAGTAACAACCATCGAAGATACAAGGAATCTTTCATTGTTTACTGTTCATGAGATTCATGCATCATTAATGAAACATGAACAAAGATTGAGCAGAACAAAAAACTCATATTTGGAGCATGCCTTCAAGACCCAAATCTCCTTTGGAAGAGGAAGAGGTCAAAATAGAGGAAAATATAGAGGAAAAGGTAGAGGCGAAAGCTAAAACGAAGGAAGAAACAGACCTGGAAATACTAGTGGAAGGGGAAGCAATCAAAGTCATAATCAAAGCCAAGGCAGCAACCAACAAGGTGGAAAAAATCAAGCACATGGACAAAGGTATGATAAATCGCAAGTCCAATGCCATTATTGTAAGAAGTATGGGTATTATACCAATGAATGTAGGAATAAATAGAGTGAAATGGGTAATAGACCTAGTGCTAATTTTACTAAAGGAAATCTTAGTCAAGAAAATTTGTTTTTAGCATGTAATATGGCTAAAGAGAAAGATGCAGATATATGGTTTCTAAACTTTGGATGTAGCAACCATATGACTGGAAACATCTCTATGCTTTCCATGATTGATGAAAATGTAAAGTCTCAAGTAACATTGGGGACAGACAATAAAGTCTCTATCATGAGAAAAGGAAGAGTAAGTGTTTTGAAAAAGAAAGGAGAAAGGAGATCCATATTAGATGTATACTATGTGCCTGGTATGAAGTATAACCTTTTGAGCATTGGACAACTCATTTAGGAAGACTATATTGTTTTCTTTGAGGATGATGTATGTACCATCATGGATAAACCACTAAGCAAGCAGAGAATTCCACAAGTGAAGATGAAAAGAAACATAATGTTTTCCCTCAAGATTGGAGAAGATTTGAAGAAAGGAGTTGCAATGGTAGCAGTGACACAAGAGACATTCCAAAGAGAAGTAAATGATGAAAATTGGTTATGGAATTTGACATTTGGACATGTCAATTTTGGAGGTATGAATTTTTTTCATAGGAAAGGAATGGTAAAGGGATTACCATTGATTGAAAAGCCAGACAGCCTATGTGAAGGCTTCATCTATGTAAAAAAACACAGAGAAAGATTTCCATCAGGAATGATCATAAGGGAAAAGGCACCCTTAGGAACATTTCATTCTGATTTGTGTGGACCAATGCAAACACCATCATTAGCAGGAAACCACTATATGCGGACCTTTATTGATGATTACACAAGAAAAACATGGGTTTATTTATTGAAGTTGAAGAGTGAAGTGTTTGAGAAATTCTGCCACTTTAAAGATTTAGTTGAGAATCAAAGTGGGTAGAATATTAAAGTGTTAAGAATAGACAGAGGAGAATAATGCATCTCCAAATAATTTCTGCGTTTTGTAGAGAAAATGAGATACAGAAACAATTTATAGCAAGTTATACACCACAGCAAAATGAAGTTGCTGAAAGGAAAAACAGAACCATCATGGATATGATAAGAAGCATGCTGAAGGAAAAACATTTGCTAGATGAATATTGGGCTGAAGCTATACATTTTGCAACATATGTTCTGATTATATACCCAACAAAGAGGTTTATAAACAAATCTCCTGAAGAAGCATGGAGTGGCATAAAACAGTTTGTCACCCACATGAGATTTTTTGGTTGTGTGGCTTATGCACACATTCTAGATCAGCTAAGAAAGAAGTTGGAAAGTAAGGGGGAGAAGTTCATATTTTTTGGATACAGTGAGGAATCCAAAACATATAGATTGTATAACCCATCCACCAAAGTAGAGATGTATAGTTTATTGAAGAAGAAGCTTGGGATGGAAGCATTGAGAAAACAATGAATGTAAAAAGATGTTTGTCTCATGATGAAGATGAGGAAGAAATGGATGAAATACATCCCTCATTAGCATCACCACCTCCACCAACAAAATGACATCAAGGGACACCACAAGCAGATATGACAACACCCTTGAGAAGTGATGACATTGCTTCTCAAAGAACATCACAAGGAGCAGATTTGAATGCTTATACAAGCACATGTTTAGCAAGTGAAAGAGGAACCAGATTCAGAAGTCTGAATGAAATTTATGAACAAAATGAAGGTATGAACTCTTTATTTGCATTATATTGTCATGTAGAATATCCTATTCATTTTGAAGATGCTGTGAAAGATAAGAAATGGATAGTTGTTATGGATGAAGAGATAAAAGCCACAGAGAAAAATAAGAAATGGGAATTAGTTGATCTCCCAAAAGGCAAAGAAGTAATTGGAGTGAAATGGTTTTATAAAACCAAAAGAAATGATGAAGGTAAGATTCAAAGGCACAAGGCTAGACTTGTTTTCAAAGGCTACAAGAAAAAATAAGGAAGAGGCCATGAGAAAACTTTTGCACCAGTTGCAAGAATGGAAATAGTAAGAGTAGTGTTGTCCATAGTAGCACAACACAAGTGGAAATTTTACCAAATGGATGTGAAATCAACATTCCTAAATGGAGTATTGATGGAAGAGGTTTATGTTGAACAACGTCTAGGCTATGAGAAATAAGTCCAAGAGTAGAAAGTATGCAAATTGAAGAAAGCTTTGTATTGGCTGAAACAATCACCAAGAGCATGGTACAACAGGATATATGCCTATCTACTGGAAAATGGATTTGAAAAATGTAAAGGAGAACCCACATTATACATAAAGGAGAAATATGGTAAGATTTTCATTATTATTTTGTATGACGATGATGTGATATTTTTAGGTAATGATTCTTACCTCATTCAGAATTTCAAAACAGTCATGAAGGATGAATTTGAAATGACTGATATGAGATTGTTGAGATACTTCTTGGAATAGAAGTAGAGAAAAATGGAAACAAAAATTTTATTTCTCAAGAAAAGTATGTTAAAGAAGTTTTGGAAAGATTTAATATGAAGGATTTCAAGGCAGCAATTACTCCTACAGTGATGGGATTGAAGTTAAGCAAAGAAGACATCAACAAGGATTTTGATCCAAGTTTGTATAAGAGCATAGTTGGGAGTCTTATGTATTTGACTGCAACTAGGCAATATATTATGCATGATGTAAGTTTAATTTATAGATTTATGGAAAAGAAAAAGGAGGCACATTGACAAGAAACAAAAAGAATTCTAAGGTATGTGAAGGGAACATAGAGGTATGAAATTTTATACACCACTTTAGAAAATTTTGAACTGATTGGATATACTGACAGTGATTGGGCTGGAAGTATAGATGACAGGAAAATACCTCTAGATATGTTTTTCATATGTGACTAGGAGCCATTTCATTGGCTTCTAAGAAACAACCAATTGTGGCTTTATCAACAACAAAGGTAGAGTATGCGACAGCTACAGCAACAGCATGTCAAGCAGCATGGATGAGAAGAACGTTGAGAAGTTTGCATCATGAACAGGTAGAAGACACAACAATTTACTGTGATAATAGCTCAGCTATAGCTCTATCCAAGAATTCAGTGTTTCATAAGAGAACGAAACACATTTATGCTAAGTATCACTACATCAGAGAGCTAGTGAGAAATGGTGAAATTGTTCTGAAGTATTTTAGAACAGAAGAGAAGTTTGTTGATATACTAAGAAAACGATTGGGGCAAAAAAGTTGTAACTACCTAAGAAAATATCTGGGTATGGAAGAAAATAACAGTTTTAATTAAGGGGGAGTGTTGGAAATTAATTCGAACTACATGACTAAAACATGAGTACAAAAATTCTATTTTTGATGTAATCCCGAAGGACATTGGAGCAGAAAAATTTCTTGTTCGATTGAGCACTCAACCGTGCATTCATCTCATGGTTTAATATCCCTGCAAATCCATTTTTTTCGTTAAAAGGCCATAGCATGTTCTGCTGTGTAAATCTATGGTTTGACCACACAACCCCACCTCTTAATAGACCCTCATCTACCACATTAAAACTCCATACACCAACCTTTGACTTGCCTCATTTTCCTTTGAATTTGAAATGGCCCATGTCACCTCATGTGGAGCCCACCGATCCATTTCACCATTCTCGTTGACCAATCAACAAGCTATCTCAAGGCCTGAGGCTTGCATCCTCACTCACCCAAGCCATGCGATGGGCCTTGTCCCCTCAAACGCCATGTCAAACTCACTTGACCAATAGTGCTCGTATCGCACAAAACTGTGCATACGTCAACAACCTCAAAAATGGATGCGATAAAGTTTTAAATGTTTTTGAATTAAGTTTTAAAATCCACCAGTGAATCGATTGTTGACCAATAGCACCGTTATCGCACAAATCTAATGCGCAGTCAGCGAGCCCGATTTTGAATGTGATGAATCATTTAACCGTGTTGCATAATGTCTTTTTGAATTCATGAAACATGTTGTAATAAGGTTTTAACCTTAGGGTCAAAGTTTTAATGTTTTATATAGCTTTTATGCACTTAGACATAAGTTTCGATTAAGTCTTTAGACTTACATTATATATATGTTTCGACATATATATATTATAAACAAGTAATTTTTATAATATATATATATATATATATATATTTGTAATAATTTTTTTATATATAGATACACAACAACAAAGTATATAGAGTGTGTGTGTTGACTGTGTAACTTTGCTTGAAGGTAGAAAAGAAGACAGATAGTAGAAAACATAATTTGAAGAAAGCACTGCATGTGTAGCAGTCAGCAGACGAAATTATTTTTGTAAACCAGAACAACAGTTCTGAGGAAAACTTTATTGTTGTAACAGTTTTATGTTAAATGAAATAGTTTTTTAATGCATCTCAGCCCATTTTCTATTATTCATTCTCTGTGTTAGTAGAGGAATTTTATTTCCTCTCTATGTGTTTGGAATACTAAAAAATTTCAACAGTTTGTTCGGTATAGGTGCATGGTGTTTGCATAGTCCTTATGAAATGAAGGATAATATGCATTGATGTCAATGATTTGTTACATGAATGAATCTAATGGTCATGGTTAGGAGGACATGGTGTGATGAGGATGCATCCAAGTTAAGTTTCTGGCATTGATTCTAGACCTTGTACAATCTGAGCTTGTGAAATATTGAAAAAGTATATGGTGGTGGACCACTAATTTGATATTTTTCATAGTAATATGATATGGGAATTAAAGTGTGGATGTAGACCAATGATCTCATATGATGCATTGGTGGGTTTGTATAGCTGATTGATCAATCGATGTGAAGAGGTGTAGTTAATGTTGTATTGACCTAGAGCATACAAAAAAAACATGATCCTCTATTATGGTTGATGAATTTGTAGAAATCAATTCATACACCAGTGCAACATGGAAATTATTATTGAGTGACAATGTGAATCCAGTATGATTGATAGTGTAACATAGTCATATTGAAGGGAATGAACTCGAGTTATGCACCAGTAGGTTTATAGTATTAATTGTGACCTCTTCAGATAATGGTATCTTTAACTTAGCATGGTTTGTATAGCAATAATCTAGTGGAATATCAATATCTAACTCGATGGGAACTAAAATTATATAATATTCATATGTTAGTTGGCATTAGAGATAAGGTCTTCATTCTTTTATGGTCAAACTTCAGACCATGTGTGAGATGGTATTATAATGGAATTGATTTGACGTGTCATGTGTTGAGTTCATTTGATATGATGTGTGATCAAGGAGAGTAATTAGCTCGTGATATGCTTATAGGAGTGCGATGAAGTTGTTCATTCAAAGTCCCTAACCTAGAGTGATAATCATGGGAATCAAAGGGTGTAAGTGAAATTTTTTTGGCCTAGTATGTTCTATTTAATTTCCATTGTTATGGTAATTTCTGTTTTTGTTAATACTTCGATGGTGGTCACATAAAAATATTTTTACCTATTCTAGTGTGATCAAGATAAGAAATTAAATGTTAATTCAATTTCAATATGGAAAACGTTGTCAAGGAATGTGAATTTCTAATGATATGATTTCTATGATGTCATTTAGTTTAAATCGACTTAGATGGATCTAACATAGCTCAAAAGGAAATGTAATTCAATGGCTTTGATCTATGCTTAACCTTGGAGAAATTAAATCTAATTGAGTAGAAATTGGAAGCGAAAACCTCTAGAACAAAGTCCTATTTACAATATTCATTGAGAACATGTTAAATTTACAACATTTTGGAGTAAGGAGATTGTAAGTCATGTATAATGTGATAGAGACTCGGTTTATTTGGAAAGCACATTGAAATGAAATATTGAGTCTAAGACCAAAGTATGATAGGGCTAATTGTATGAATTTTGTTAAGTTCTCCAATATATTTTTAGTTATTTTAATTATTGAGAGACTTGGTTCAAATGAGGATCTGAAAATGTGATGTTGGGCTACACTTTCTGCCCTTTTTGAGAAAAAATTAGAATTTTTAGATGTTTTTCAACTTTCGACAAGCTTAATAATTTTTTTTTAAGAATTTCATTTTATAGTAAAAAGGAAACTTATCACAAATTTTATTATCTTTCTGTTTCTTATTTTTTAGAATTTGTTTTGTTCACGTATGTCAAATAATCAATTGTTTGTCTGTGTGTTCTTTAAAAATCAAGGGATTCATAAATAGCCATGTTTTTTTGGCACTAGGATATTCTTTGTTAACCTTGCGCTTTTGAAAAAAAAATGTGCTGCAACAATCTAGACATACTCTACTTCGATATGGTTATGTTTATGAAACCAAGTTATGGATATAATAATTACTAGATTTTTTTGAGTAGAACCAATATGAAAAAAAATTGCATATTTTGAAGATGTATAACATAGCGTCACATTTCTCAACATATTAGTTAAAAACCAAAAATGTAAAAAATACGCATGTATTTTGGAAGATAGAAAATTTTGATTTCACCGAAACATAATGAACTTTAGATTTTTTTGCACATATTCTATTAAAAGATTAATTAAAATTAGCAAATATCTATCAAATTCCATAAAACTTATATCTACTAAAAGTAGATTCAATTATGAATATGTTGATATTGGTTCCAAAAGTAGATTCAATTATGAATATGTTGGTATTGGTTCCAAAAGTAGATTGACCATATTTGATGGATTTTAACCATTCTAATGTTGGAGAAAGATTATCTGAGCCAAGTTGTTGCAGCGTTGTAGGTTTTTGGCTGAACAAAGTAGTTGTAGTGAAAAAAAATCGACCAAATATTTATTTGTTGTTAATGGACCTTAAAATAAATGACAAATTTTATCGACCGATTTTTTGAAAAGTTCGGCTATATTTTTTTTAAAGTTCAGCCAAACTTATTTAAAAGTTTGGCCAAAAACCCATCCATATTTTCCATTTTCCGTAAAACAGAAATGGTGCGATCCTTAGATAATTTTTTTTTTTCAGTCGGATATTATAAGTAAACTTGGGTGAAACCTTATTTTCACACTCACATTCCTCATGTGCAAATTCTAAATTGAAAACTTATTTTTGCACAAAACCAAATTGGTTGGATATTTGAAGTGAGTTTTTTGGGCTGAATTTTGAAAATAAGTCTTTTGGGCTGAATTTCGAAAGTAAGTCTTTTGGGCTGAATTTTGAAAGTTAGTTTTTTGGGCTGAATTTTGAAAATGAGTGTTTTGGGCTGAATTTAGGAATTGATTTTTTTTTGCTAGATTTTAAAAATGAGTCTTTTTTGCTCGATTTCGAAATTGAATATTTTGAGTTTGATTTTAAAAATCTAGATAGATTGAATTATCATGCAAAATCAAAGAAATGGAAAGATAAAATATGATTGAATAAGAGACATTAACGCTCGCAAAGAAAACTCGAGAAACTATTACAAAATAAAGAAGAAAGATTGCTTAAATATTGAAAGGGAAAATCAATCTGAACAAGAAGTAAATTTAGATATGTAAATGTAAATATTATAAATGAAAATTGAAATTTAATAGTGTATTGTGTAATTTAAATTTTGTTTGATGAACTAATATGAAAAATATTTTGCTATGTAAAGAGAGAGATTTTCCTCACAACATTGATGATGAGATTGAAAATGTTGAAAGAGAAAGTGAAAAATATAGTGAACCAATGATTCATGATTTTGTTGAAAAGTTGAAAGAGATTCAAGTGATGAAGTCAAATCACCATTAGGTATGTATATATACTTAATGCACTATTGAAATAATACCTATTTATTAGTTTCAATTTCATTCAAACTCCATTTCTTAATTTAATTATTTAATGTATATTTATACTCATTTACACTAAATTTTCATATGTACATATGAAATCAATATTGATGATGAGATGTTAGAAAATATTGACATTCAAAATTATGGAGATATAAAAGATGGCCATGTTATACGATATTGTGTACAAGAGTGTGATGAGATGACACGAATGTCAAATTTTCCAAGGAAAGAGGAAGTTTCTCCCACTACTTTTGCAACCCATATCACTCCAGAAATCATTTCAACAATGGGGTCTTGATTTCATAGGTGATATCAATCCTTCATCACCTACCCAACATAAGTGGATTCTCACAGATACATATTATTTTACAAAGTGGATTGATGCAATCGCAACCAGGTAAGAAATTGATTTGGTTATCATTCAATTTTTGGAATCTAATACTTGTTTATATTTGGTTGCCCCTAGAATATCATCACGGATAATGAAACTGCATTCAAATACAAAAAGTGAATGGAATTTTTTGAGAAGTAAACTATCACATTGCTTCATTCGATTGTATACTACCCAGTAGGTAATGGTTTGGCCGAATCTTTGAATAAGTCCTTGGTCAACATTATCAAGAAGATGTTGTAAGTAAACAAGAAAAATTGGCTTAAGAAACTCATGAAAGCCTTGTGGGTAGACAAAGTAAGTAATAAGAAGGCAATGAGTTAGTGTATGGGGTTGATCTACTTCTCTCATTGGTCCAATCATGAATATATTGCAAGAAATTGGCAGGGAACCGAATGATGTTCAACAATGGAAAAATCAAATGATCAATTTGCAACAAACCAGGGAGGAGGTGTTTCAAAATACTTCCAAGCTTCAAGAAAGAATCAATAAAGTGTATGATCGTAAGACAAAGGCAGATGAATTCAGCATTGGTGATGTGGTCCTCCGCTGGGATGCTCGAAATGAAGATAGATGAAAGCATGGTATGTTCGAGAATTTATGGAAAGGACCGTATAAGATTTCAGCTTCAAGAGGAAAGCATTCTTACTTGTTGGAGGAAATGAATGGGAAATATTGCAGAGGAGGACCAGTGAATGGTAGGCTTGTCAAGCACTACATGTTTTGATCATATTTCTAAAATTTATCACTACCATTGTTCATAGCTTTTTACTTTTTATGCCGAAGTGTGAAGAATTTGATCACTGAAGCTTGGATCCCAAAGTGAAGGCAATAATGTTTCTAAGTATAGTAAGTTTTTATTCCAATCATAGTCAGTTCATTTTGTCCTTCAGTTTTCTGTTTTGAGTTTAGCCTTTTTTTTTTTACTCAATGCCCAATGGATTAGGCGACTTGGTTTACACTGTTCTTGACACCTCCAAGGAGTTGCCATCCCGAGTTGGAGCCAATGTTAGTATCAGTCAATTCTACGTCTCACTAGTGATAAAATGTTCTCTTTCAAAGTTTTTGTTAGGGTGTCGAGTCAATTTTTTATGTTTTCAGTAGGTCTTCAAATAAAAATTTGGTCACTAGCTACTTGTGTCTAGGTCTATTACTACTCCATTAAAAAAAATGTGCTGGTCATTTCCATCATCATTTCAATGTATCCATTTTCATCCCAGTCATGTCACTATGGTTCTCATTCAGCTCAATGTCACCATTAGGTCATTAGAGTTTAAGTCACCAAAATGAGTCATTTCATTAATAAATCCAGAAAATGATGGAGTAGTAATAGGGACATTTCCCAATAAATTTTGTTTCACATGTAATTTTATTCAATTATAATTTAATACGTTCTAAATGTTCGAAAGATGCATAGTTTTCAAAGAAAAAGTAAAAAGCACTTGGTGGCCCACCACACCATAATGAAAAACAAGACTTCCACAAGCTATAAAATACCATCAAAGTCGTTTCTCTCATTCATCCCATTTTAAAAGATCTCTCACTCACTAGTAAAGGCAACCTCAGCACTCTTAGAATCAAAGGATACTCCAAATAACTGATTTCAAGCTGTCACATTGTGCTTTGAGGCACTACACTACGTTTACACCTCTACTGCGCATTTTCACTCCAACAGTCAAATTTTTTTCTTCTAAGGATTCTGGAGGGTAATTGAAGCTTTCATGATCAATATAAAAGTATCTTAATGCCCCTTCATTCCTCCTATCACTTATTTCCTTGTTTTTATGGTGAAAAAACTCCATTTCTCCCCATGCTACGCTTTGGTGGGTGGGAACTCATTTTTAAAGTTTACAAGATAAAATACCTATCCGATTTACATTTTACCCTCCATCACACTCAACATCACTTGCCACAACCCTTACACTCCCTTACTCCCATTTCCCAAGCCTTAATAACCAAACTGTAGCTCCACACTATGTTTTGGGTAGTTTCTAGTGTTTGGACTTTGTAAAAATTTTCCTAGGCCAATTGCTATACTTATTTCACCCCCATCCACTTCCCAAAACTCACTTTAAACCTTACCTACTTCAATAAATATTTTTACCCTCATATCCTTTCTCAAACCCCTTCATCCCTTGACCTCACTCACTACCCTTGTTTTTCCCACTTGTGTTTTTTCCTTGCAAACTATCAAACATGTAGGAAGAAATGAAAAATTATAACAAGGGAGGAAAAGTGTCAAGGTTTGAAGCACTAAACACTCATGAAGTGATGTCATCTTCACTTCCCAAGCAATTTTTTCATAATTTAGGGTGTTTAAGGTTTTTTGAGATAATTAAAAGAGTCAAACACCATGTGAAGTTGACAAGCTTCTTTGCCACTAACCTTAGGAGAGATAATGATATATTTGTAGGGAAAATATTCACAATCTCAATTGAGGCCATACCGAAAACTACATGGATACCAAATAGTGGTGAAAAGTGGTTTAAGAGCCTAGATTTGGATGTGCAGAACTACAAACCTTTCATCAAAGGTCACTCCAAATATGCCATAAAGAAAGTGTCTCCTTTTGGTCAACTACTTGAAAAGCTTTCTCCATTGATGAGGGCCATTATGAGATACTTTACATGTGAGGTAATATTTTATAGATTGTGCAAGTACAATTTCAGATTTTTGATGGACTTCTCAATGGTAAAACCTCTCAATATGCCCTACTATCTCTATAAGAGGTTCAGCAAAATGGCAGGGAAATTTTAGCATAGATAAAGTGATCATCAAGCCAACAATTTTCACCATGCCCTCATCGAAATCATTATCTTGCACTAGATTGCAAAGAAGAAAAACACTTGGGAGGCATTCATTTAGTCCCATGTCTTTTTTCCTTCTGCTAGTCAGCCTACTAGCTGTTGTGTAACCAGCTCCAAAAAGAGAAGAAAAGAGATATAAACGCCTTAGAAATGAGCCACTTCGAGGGGGAAACCTCCAATACATTACATAAATGAACAATTCTTGGATGATCCAATTTACAAAACCTCATTTCTATATATAGGAGTCCATGGGGTCATAATGTAATCCTAGTGGGCCACAATGTAATCCTAGCCGACCTAACAATAATAATTTAAGGGCACAATAATAACAAAATGGGGGTTACAAGGGTACAATAATAACAATAAGGGGGTTACACTAACAACAATAAGGGACTATAATAGTAATATAGGGACCTAACATGCCCCTCTCCTTCACAAAAGTGTTGTCCTCAACGCTTGAGTAGCTCTGGGTGCTTCTGTATAAAATTCTCATCCTCCCATGTAGAATCTTCAGTGGGTAAGTTCTTCCACTTGATGAGATACTCTGAAATTGATCGATTTTGTAGTTGTTGAGTTCTTGTTTCCATGACCGCTTCAGGTTCCAATATGATTTTTCCTTCCTCATCAAGTTCTGGCAATATTGTTTGAACTGGAAGATTTTCACCTACAACCTTCTTTAAGCATGAAACATGGAAAACTGGATGTACTCGCGAAGAAGCAGGAAGCTCCAATTTGTATGCCATAGTACCAATCTTTTGCAACACCTTGTAAGGACCATAGTACTTTGGGAATAATTTATTATCCTTCTTTTCTTGCTTGAGGGACATTTGTTGGTATGGTTGTAGCCGTAAAAATACCCAATCTCCTACATCAAAACTTCTCTCACTACGATGTTGATCTGCCTGTTGTTTCATTCGATTTTGTGCCAAATTCAGGTTATCCTTTAAGATTTGGAGAGCTTCTTGCTGATTCTTGATGTGATCTTCCACTGCTTGAACCTTCGAATTTTCCCTTAAAGTTCATGTGATGGATGGTGGATGATATCCATAAATTTCCATAAATGGGGTCATTTTTTCTACAGTATGGAAGGAAGTGTTATAACACCATTCAGCAAGAGGTAACCACTTGACCCATTGTGTTTATTTATCAGATACAAAACAACGAAGATATCCTTCCAAACATTTATTTACTATCTCAGTTTGACCATCAGATTGAGGACGATAAGATGAGATATGAGCTAATTGAGTACCCAAACAAGAAAATAACTCCGTCCAAAAATTTCCAGTAAAAATGGGATCTCTGTTGCTCACAATAACCCTTGGGCTTCCATGTAGATTTTGAATTCTGTCCATAAATGTAGTAGCAACTGTACTTGCTTTAAATGGATGAGATAATGCACAAAAGTGTGCATACTTGGTAAGTCTATCAACTACCACCATGATGACACTCTTTCCTTCGGACTTAGGTAAACCTGTGATAAAATCCATTGAAATCTCCTCCCAACGTTGACTTGGAATGGATAAAGGTTGTAGAAGTCCCAGGGTCTTAATTGTCTCAACTTTATTCTGCTGGCAAACCAAACATTCTGCCACAAACTTTTGAATATCAGATTTAAGGCCATCCCAAAAAAAATCTTTCTTCACCCCGTGGTAAGTTTTTAAAAATCCTGAGTGTCCTCCTAAAGGAGAAGTGTGCAATTCCAGAAGAATATTTTGTTTTAGTTGGGAATTCTTACAAAGATATAAGCGATCTTTGTACCATAAGGAATCATTTTTCCAACTAAATGTATCAGATGTACTAGGATCTTGCTGCAACTTTTGAATGAGTGTCCATACATCTTTGTCCATCTTCCATTCATCTCTTGCTTCGGTTATCCAATCTGGTTGGATAATAGAAATGGCACAAAGAAATGCTTCCACCTCTTCATTCTTTCTTGAGAGTGCATCTGCAACAACATTAAGCTTTCCTTTTTTGTAGATTATTTGAAATTCATAACCCAACATCTTTGTGACCCATTTTTGCTGCTCTTCTGAAGATAGTCTTTGTTCCAAAAAGTGTTTAAGACTATCATGATTAGTTTTTACCTTGAAGTGTCTTCCCATTAGGTAAGTTCGTCATTTCTTTAGTGCATGCAGTATTGCTAACATTTCCTTCTCATAAATAGGTTTCTGTAAATACTTTCCTTTGATTGGATGACTTTCAAAAGAAATGGGTCTTCCTTCCTGCATTAAAAACGCACCAATTCCATTTCCTGAGGCATCACATTCCACAATAAAGGTTTTTGTGAAGTCTGGCGTAGCTAAGACCGGTGCTAGGCACATTGCCTCTTTAAGATGTTCAAAGGCCTTAATTGCTTCAGGAGTCCATGAAAATGCATCTTTCTTCAATAATGTTGTTAGAGGTGCTGCTATTCTCCCATAATTCTTAACAAACTTGCGATAATACCCCGTTAACCCGAGAAATCCTCGCAACTTCTTTATGGTTGTGGGGACTTTCCATTCCTTAATGGCTTTAATTTTGTTAGGGTCTACTTTAACACCCTCGTGAGATACAATATGACTCAGATATTCCACCTCTTGTACTCCAAAGAAACATTTGGATTTTTTTGCATATAATTGTTTCTCCTGCAATAGTTTGAGCACCCTGTCAACATGTTCAACATGATCCTTCCAAGACCCGTTGTAGATTAGTATATCATCAAAAAATACTAGCACAAATTTTCTAAGGAAGGGTTTGAAAATGGAATTCATCAACCCTTGAAATGTAGAAGGTGCATTGGTAAGGCCAAAAGGCATGACCAAAAATTCATAATGACCCTCATGAGTTCGAAATGCTGTTTTTGGAATATCTTCAATCTTCATTCTAATTTGATGATATCCTGAACGAAGATCCAACTTGGTAAAATAAATTGCTCCATGTAATTCATCCAATAATTCATCAATCATAAGAATGGGAAATTTGTCTTTAATGGTGAACTTATTGAGCTCCCTGTAATCCGGACACATTCCCCATGATCCATCCTTCTTGTGTACCAATACTATAGGAGCAGAGAAAGAACTTTGACTAGGTTGAATTATACCCGCCTCTAACATTTCTGCAATCATACGTTTAATTTTTCTCTTTTGGAAGTAAGGATATCTATAAGGCCTGATGTTTGGAGGAACACTTCCTGGAATCAAATGAATAGCATGATCATGATCACGAATAGGTGCGAGTCCTTTGGGAGTTTCAAACACCTTGGAATGATTGTCCAAGACTTGTTGGAGATCTGCAGAAATAGATGATTTTGATGTCGGAACTTCTAGTGAGCATAATTGTGCAATTACGCCTCGTTCTTTCTTTAGAAGCTTTTTCATGACATTAGAGCTTATTATCCTTCCTGGCTTCCCTTCAATACCCCGTAATTCGACTTCCTTTCCTTCTGAAAAAAATTTCAAGAAAAGTTCTTGAAAATTAAAAACTACCGTCCCCAAAGATTGTAACCATTGTACTCCTAGTACAACATCAACACCTCCCATAGGAATGGAAAGCATTGGACTAGTCAACACATATTCCCCCATGGTTAGCTTGATATTATGGCATTTTCCAGAACAATTTATAGTTCCTCCATTTGCAACCATCACTTGACATTCTGGTGCTGGGTATAAGAAACAATTTAATTCTTTGGCTACCTTACAATGAATAAAATTATGGGTGCTACCTGAATCAATCAACACTATTACCTTTTTCTTCTTGATTTGTCCTTCTATCTTGAGAGTTTGAGGAGTGGTAATTCCCGCCAGTGCATTACACGATATGGTCGGATTCATTTCTTCCTCTTCTAGGGTTGGTTCCCGGTGTATATCCTCTTCTTGTTCATTTTCTTCTTCCTCTTCACAATCTATGTAAAATAATTTCTTCTCAGCACACTTATGACCTTTAGTGTATTTTCTATCACAATTGTAGCAAAGCCCTTTTTCTCTTTTTTCTTCCAATTGTTGTGGTGTCAACCTTGTAGGTTGTGGAAATCTAGGCGTAGCAACACTTCCTTCTTTATAGAATTGAGTAGTAGGCTTCCTTGTCGCCATAATTTTACATTCAACTTTTCTTGCCAACCTGAATGCCTTCTCCAATGAATCAGGTTCCAAAACTCGAACTTCATGTTGGATGTTATCCTTTAAAGTGCCTATGAAGAGATCAATCCTGTGTTCCTCTGGAATATCAGTTACCCTTATATTCAATTTTTGGAAGTCCTCAATGTGCTGCCCCACTAAACCTTTTTGTTTGAGATTTATCAATTGGCTAAAGAAGGTGTTTCTCTTTGTATCCTCATAATGTGCTATCATTTCCTCCGTAAAAATTGACCAAGTGACAATTTTTTTACGGGATCAAAGCCATCAATACCATACAAATGTATTTTGTTCTAAGTGTAAAGTTGCAATGCTTACCTTTTGTGTGTTTTGCACATTATGGAGATCAAAATATTGCTCCATTTGTAGTATCCCTGTTACAGGATCCTTTCCATCAAACTTCCTCATGTCCAGTTTTGGAATATGGTGGTTCTTCCCACCAACATTCGATTTTATGAAATCACGATTAACATTTATTTTGTTCTCATCATGAGGTTATTTCCGCCATTAGGAATCATTTCTTGTTTTAATCTTGTCATCAAGCCTTCCATGTATGCTTTTAGATCATTCTTCATGTTTTCCATGCTGTCTTTCATGTCATCCATCTTAGCTTCCATGCCATCCATCTTATCTTCCAAGCCATCCATCTTAGCTTCCATGCCTTTCTTCAAACCGTCCATCTTCACTTCCATGCCTTTCTTCAAAACTTCCATTTCATTTTTTGTTGCTCTTTGCGAGAGTGAAAAATGTTGCACTTGCTCTTGTAATTTTGATAGATCATGTTGCAATTATTCACCTTCATGAGTCATAGTAGAGCCTTATGAAGGCTTAATGGGTGTTGAATTATTTTTAGGGGCCATTTTAAAATCCAATATTGATATCTATTATTCAAGATGCCCTTGGAATCAATTCAACTTGATTCTTCAAACAAGACTTATGCAATTCGGAAACAATACACACCTTTTACTTGCTTTAAGGAGCTCGATATTGAAATTGAATTATCTCTGTAATTGAAAATATTAGATATCTGAAATTCAGCCCTGTAGTAGCCCTCTGAAGCTTCTTTCAAATGCCACAGGTCTGACCTGATTTGGATTCTCCAAGACAAAGTTGTGTCCAATCTCCCATAATGACCTAATTCTGGACTGGTTCAGTAGAGCGAACTTGTACGACTTGCCACGTGTCACTGTTTTGTCCTTTGTCTCTGAAATTGATAGCGAAGAAACTACAGGCTGTGTACTTGTGACCACTTTTGACGGCACTCCAATCCAATCTTCAGAGAGAGAGTTATTGAACTTTTCCCACAATCACCTCTTTGAGATGAAATTCAGGAGCCTGAAAAAGCACTACCTTCCACAGATCATATCTCCAAAAATATTGCGAACCAAGCTCTGAAATTTTTTGATGAATTTCCTCAGGATTTCAGCTTTGCACCATATGAATTTCAGATTCTGAACCTTCGTAGAAAAAAATTTATAGCGCAAATGCCACGATGACCTGTTTAGGAGCCTGAAAAAATACCTGACTTCCACAGATGATATCTCCAAAATTATTGCGAACCAAACTCTGAAATTTTTACACAGGCTTCCTCAAGATTTTTTCTTCGCACCCTAAAAATTTCAGCTTCTGAAACTTCGTAGAAAAAAAGTTATAGCGAAAATTCCACGATGACCTGTTTGGAGCAGCGAAACCCTAGAATCCAAAGCTCCGATACCAAATGTTGTGTAACCAGCTCCAAAAAGAGAAGAAAAGAGATATAAACGCCTTATAAATGAGCCACTTCGAGGGGGAAACCTCCAATACATTACATAAATGAACAATTCTTGGATGATACAATTCACAAAACCTCCTTTCTATATATAGGAGTCCATGGGGCAATAATGTAATCCTAGTGGGCCACAATGTAATCCTAGCCGACCTAACAATAATAATTTAAGGGCACAATAATAACAAAATGGGGGTTACAAGGGTACAATAATAACAATAAGGGGTTTACACTAACAATAATAAGGGACTATACTAGTGATATAGGGACCTAACACTAGCCAAGGTACATCATCATCTACACCATCAGCACCATCCAAAAAAATTGACATTGGCTCATCTAGTAGAATTCCAATGAGGAATACATTTAGGGTTGAGGTGACGAAAACATATCAGAGAGGTAGGAGGCTTGTGTTTTCTCCAAACATTGTGGAAGGCGTCAAGCCTACATTAGGAGAATATAGACCATAACCACAACATCAAGCACATTTACATAATGAGGAGCTAATATCAACACAGCAGGTCATCATGGATAAATATATTGAGATTAGAGAACAAAAGGACAACCTTTTCAAGGCCAACTTCTTGATTTCATTCCTAGAGAAGGAGAACATGCAATTGAAGGTAAATCGACTAATTTTGAATAGGCATAAAGTTGATACTAACAAAGAGGATGTAAAGAGAAAATAAATAGTTGATATAGATGACTCATATGAGTGTGAAGATGAGGTTAGAAGGAAGAGGTAAAAAACTAGAGGCCTAAAAAGGGAACTTCAGCAACAAAGAGAGGCATTTCCAGCAAAGACACAAATGGAAATGGATGGGCTCATACTAGCAAATACTGAGCAAGAGATGGAGTATTGGCTTGATAGGGTCAATGGTCATTTGGAAAAGCTCCTGAAGATGGCTACTAAGAATAATAGAATTCCAAGACACATGGCCATGCACTATTACAAAGAAATTTGGTGTATTAGAAAAAAATCAAGCAATTGGAGGAAAACATCAAAGAAACGGTAATAGAGGAAAAGGAGAAGGGAAAGTTAGATTTTCTATCTGATGCTTCCCTCACAACATAGAAATTCATTGCAGTGCTTCATGGTGTTACTCTAGAGCAATTTTGGGAAAATTTGGAGAAATTTGGGAAATTTTTGAAGAATTCTGGTTTTTTGCACTTTTTCACATAGTCACTAGGTAAAAAATGTAACATGGCCCACATTGCGGTTTTGATGGAGGCCTCAAAATAAAAAAATGAATTAGATCCTTGGATTGTTCTTAACTTATACATCATTTTTAGCCCCTTGAAGCAAATTTTCAAGTTGTTGTGGGTGAAAAGGTGCAAAAACCACTAAAAAAACACCTCTTTGCCCTGTTTTTGAACAACTTGCTGCATTTCTGGAGCACGTGTGGGAGAATAAATTTTTAAGGGGCTAGGAACAATTATTTTCAGTGCTTAAGGACTCTAAAATGTATCCAAAAATAATATATTTCTCTATAAATTTTTAGATCAACATTTGGACCTCAGGAAGGCCTCCAAAAGTCCCTTCTCCCAATTTCATTGTGTTTTCTCCTAGCACACTCCGTTTTTGCCTCAAAGTCAGTTTTTTCTATTGAATTGGTCCATATTGGACCTCTACTGATGTAGTTTGTTATTTTTTATGTTTTGATGATGGAAAAATGTGTAATTATGTTGTTTATAGTAAAAATGAGGTAGATACATGCTTGTAAAGGTCATTTATGGTCAAATGTATCAATCTCTCTAACTTGGGGAGAGCCTTGTTAACCTCCTTAGTCTATAGGTTCTAGGTGATAATATCATGTGATCAGTTCCTCCACTCAAGTATTTTACCCCTAAGAGAGGGGAAATGGTTCTTTTGTCCATATGTATGCATTTCTAAGTCATTTGGATGGTTGGACATCAGAGGGTGAGAGTATTGAAGTTTTTGATTCAACTTTTATTCAGAAATTCAAAGGACTAGTTGCAACTATTATCTAGGAATTCATGTGGAGTAATTTTTTTATGTTGTATTTTATCTTTTATAGACTTTTATAAATTATATACATTTTCTCTTTCCATGCCTTGCTTTCTTCAGTGATCTTTCTAAAATTTTGATAAGCATAATTCTTCACAAGCTCTGTTTTGTTTGGGAATATCATTTTATGTTTATTTCATTCCATTTCAATGAATTCATGATGCATGCTCATTAATATCCTCTACACTCTGTCAAACCCTACACTACATTGAAAAAACCCTAAGACCATCACAAAAGCATTGCTACTTTGCTCCTTCTTATATTTGCAGTTGTAAGCCTTTGATAATTTGACCTAGCTACCTGGTTTTCATTCCTCATCAAGCAAGAAACATCAATATTTTAAAACCCTAGAGTTGACTTAATTATCCTAGAATATACTCGTCATCTAGTTAAACCCTTTGGCTGTGATTTTATAGAGAAAGCCCTCTCTTTTTTGGTAGGGCTAGCTACAAAACTGAAATCTTGTTTTGAGGTTATGTCCATAGACATCCTTTCATCAGCCTTGGCATGTTGTGAAGGATAACATCTAGTATTTTCATATATTAATAAGAGATATCATCCAACTGTGATATCTGGATACTTGTAGTGATTATTTTGTTGATTTTATGGATAGGTTTTCATGGTTTATATGCTAATTTTTTGCTCGTTATATGTTGGTTATATGATATCTGATATCTATGGTTCTTATCATGATTTGTTAATTTATTGAATGGTTGATGTTTATATGGACTAATAAGTGTTATTGCATCAATCTAGAGAGAGTTTATATCCTTCTCGGTGATTCTTAGATGAATACTCTCGGTTTATGATCAAATATGCAGTGATGACTTGTAGCTTACATGGTTTCAATGTGTTTGATGAAATTATTGTTATGGATTAATCATAATTGGGTAAATTTGTTGGTTGAGATTTAATTAGCTAGCATCGTTAGTACGTTTGATTACATTTTGGAATGTTTTAGGAAATTTTAGGAAGTAATATGTAAGTGAGTATGAAAACGCAACATAAATCGTAGGACCGCATGCTTATAACTGAATATTTTAGGACATAATTTTATGGAGGAAAGCATGTGAGTGCGGTTATAGTCTCATAACCACATGAATATGTGTCAACAGTGCATTTGTGGCTCCAGTTCAGTGAAACAAAGTTCTAGCTTAGGGATTTAGCACCTAGGGTGTTTCTTCGGCTGCTGGGTGTTCTCTAGCCCATGTAGGATGTCAATTTATGGTAATTTTGTAGTCCCAACTTCCTTAACCAAAATTTGGATGTTGGGTCATGTCATAGTGATGCTTGCCTCAATTTTACTTTGCTAGGCTTTTGATATTTGGTAAATGTGGGAGGGATGGTTACACAATGATCGAGTTGTGTACCAACCATTGTAATTTATTAAATTATTCAAATAATGACTGTAGTCTATCCAAAGTCAATGATTGATGGAAACCATAAATAAATTAGACAAGTCATTTCGTGATGTACTTCTTATAGATGGTTTCATTCAAAACTATACCCAAAGGGCTAAGAACACCCAATAAGATGGTATATTTCTATCAAAGCTCAAAAAATGTTTTAACGGTGTCATTTTGCAAAAAAAATGTTACAACATTAGCTCCAACTCGGTACTTCCCCTCATGGGATGTAAAGAACTAGTATACCAAGTGCTTGGAATATGTTGGGTTAATGGAGTCATGCCTGTTATCACTCTAAGAATTCCCAAAGTTGTGAAATTTTTATTTTATAGTTTAAAGAATATTAGAGGTAGCTACAGACCTACTTTTAAGATTTAGGATCTAGCATTCCTAAAGCTCAGAGAGGGCTCTCTCTATAAGTTTTAACTTTGTTTTTATGTTTGATTTTAGGATAGTTATGTAGGGAAAATTGGTTTTTGGGTTTTGATTGGTTTTGGCGAGAAAAATCACTTAATGAGATGGATAGCTATGAATATGTAATGCATTGGGAAGATGGAGTCAATGTGTCGAGAACAAAGATTAGGATCAAGGTCTAAAGTCAAATGTTTAAAGGGCAAGATAGCAGACTCACTAAAGATCTTCAAAGGCTGATTGGTGAAGTGGTTTTAATCGGGATAAAGAGCAATTAAGAATTATTTGAACCAGATAAGGAGTGAAAAGGTAGGGGTCAATAAAAATTAGGGAGCAAGTAAGGGTTCCCTAGTCTGCATATCAACAAAAAAAATTATAATGAAAACAAGTCAATAACAGAGTGCTTTCAACCAATTCTGACATAACCATCCCTCATTTCACATTAAAATTTAGAACACATTTATGAATGCATGTGAAACATAAGAAAATAGACAGATAACTGTAGAAAGTACTTCACTTCAGTAGCCCAACACATAAATCCAGTAATATGATGCTTTATTCCTTGAAATCTAGTCTTTTGACTTGAGCTTGATTACAAAAACCCTTAGGTTAAGAATGTTCCGATTATATAAATCTTCATAAATTCATCCACACTAATACTTTAAATGATGAAGTATTTATACAAAAAGTAATAAAAAAAATCCTAGAATAGTCGTAGGAATTTTTTTTGGAAAATAAAATATCTTATTACAAAGAGATAGTGATAGCTGCATAACAAACTTGCAAGCTGTCCTATTTATTAAAAACAAATATCTTTCTGTTGAACTTATTCTACAGTTGGTTGTTGTGTTGTCTTTAACGCTGGCAAGTGGTCTTCAATCTGTTTCTAATCTTTATCTCTCACTTGATACTCTTTAACTGATACACTTTAACCATCTAATACACTTTAACTTGTTGTTTTTACTATTTTACTGCCTTAAAAATATATTTTTACTGTGTAAAAACAACACTCCGTTTTTTCATTCTCTTTCACTGCAAACTATCTTTTTACAGTAAATTTGTGAGTTTTTTCCAAAAATATTCATCTGATAATTTAATCTTTGTAAGTTTTCTTAAATTCTCATCTACTTCAGTGTATCTAACAAATGTTGGCTTGACTACAAAGAGGTGTTTTATCTCATGCTGTAAATAAAACAAGCTTTCAAAACTTTTATGCAATACTTTACCTGTGGGAACTCCTTGCCAATCTGCCTTGTTCACTTGATCTCTAGCAAAGTCTCTTATCTTCTTGTTGTAATCTTCTTTCTTCATCAGTTTATCATTGATAACAAGAATGTTTGGTAAGCCTTTTTGTCTTAATGTGTCAAACTTAACCATGAATCTAGTTATGGCCATGTCCATATTTTGGCACTTCTCTTCTAGCTGTTTCATTAAGTTTTTCTTTGAAAGTACCTTTCTTACCTCAAGAATTGTCTCAATTATGTCAATTATCCGTATCTCATCCACATCTTGTTCTTTGAATTGAGAAACTTGATTATTTCTTGGGCTTCTTCAGGCTTAGCACCTACCTCTTCTTTTGTCTTCAATATTTCTTCTTTGGCTGCCTTAAGCAAGTCTTTCTGCTCATAAAACACTTGAATGGATTGCCAAGTATCATTAATTGACTCAATGATCTTGGACCATAGCTAATTTTTTATGTAGGCCATGGGCTCTTTTAAGGTTAATTTTTTTTTCTAACTTTTCAAGTTGTTCACTTAACGTTTTGCATTTTTGTTCCTTTGTTTTAGCATTTATCTGTGCTAATTTCTTGGCATCTTCGATGTTCTTGAATTTCTCTTTTAATCTATTGATATCATTATTCTGTATTGACATATCTTCCATGGCTTTAATGAGTTTATCAGCCTCATTTGACTATTGAATTGTTGAAGTGGAAGATTTTGTGGCAGAAGTAGTAGAAGAAGTAACTAGCACTACTATGGCCAGTGGGTCTTTTGGTGCCAACTCTTCTACTAGAGTTGAAGGAACTGTTGTTGTTACCATGGGAATGACTATAGGAGGAATATTTTGAGTCTTTGTAGCTTATTTTTCTTCGACAAGCTTGTCTATTTCAATTTCCATCTCCTTGATCTGTGCTGTCATTTGTAGTATGCGACTCATCATCTCATCTTTTTTATTTTCCTCTTGCAAAATGTCCTTAGTCTAGGATATTTTTTTGGAGGTAGTTTCAATTGTCTTCTTAATGTTGCAATATCATCATTTTTCTTCTTTATTAATTCCTCTGCTGCTTGCACATTTGATGGGTCATACCCTACTTCAATGGCCAGTTCTTCTAAAGACTTTATTCTAGTGTCTTTAGCATATGAAGAGGCCTTTTCAACCTTAAGTTGACCTCTCATATTAGTCATAGTATTCTGAAGCTTTTGGACACTCATTGCCTTTGTGGTCATGGTAGAATATAACATTTCCGATATTTTCTTGTGGAACTCAATATTATCTAAGGGATGAATGTGGTCTATTGGAATTTCAATATTAGCCCTCTTGTAATCTGATGATGTAGTAAGTTTAGGCACTGTTGGTTGTAGCACTATCATTAGCAGCTTTATATTTGTATAATCAAAGGCTGAAAGCAGCCTATTTTGAATTACTGGATTTTGCTTTAAGTATTTTGAATAGATCTCATTTTTAATCTCTTCATTCTTGGCCTTGATTTATTTTTACTTCTCCTTGATATTCCCCTCTTTATCCTCTGCTTGTTGTGATGAATATGCTTCCATGATTTGCTATTTTTCAATCATTTGAGTGTTAGAAGTAGCATGTTCCTACTCATTTTCAATTAATGTTTGAGTCACAATATCTTCCTTTCGAGTGTTAGAAGTAGCATGTTCCTACTCATTTTCAATTATGTTTGAGTCACAATATCTTCCTTTCGATACTCTTCATCTAAAACCTCAATTGTTTCCTTTTCTTTGTCTGTTGGATTAATCTTAGGTCTCTTATTTCATCTAATCTTGAATCTAGTTTCTATTGTTGTTTCAGCTGTATATGTGCCTTCTTCTCTAATTCTATTGGTAGTTCTGTCCTCCTAAATTGGAGTTTGCAAAGTGTGACTAGTATCACCTTACTTGATAGATTTCATCAATGTATTTTCCAACCATTCAGTTTGGTTGGCAAAAGTTTTAATTTCAGGCTTTATATCATGAACATATGGGGTTAATTTTAATTTCACCCTAATCTTATTTATTATTCCATAAGGATCATAATTACACAAGAAACTTTCATCAAAATTATATTATAGCAATTTTTTTGTTATCTTTGTACATGCTTCCCTGTTGTTTCATATGAAAGGACCCACTTGGTTTTTCAATTTGAATTGAGTCTTATTTTTAGTAGCCAAAAAGTTTATAGAATATGAGTTTAGAATTTATCTTATATACACTAAGGCAAACACTCTCATTAGCAAGTACTTTTGCAATTTGTAGGGCAAGAGGTTTGAACCATATACTGTAATCTCTGTGTGGTTTTGGTAAATGTACCAATCACCAGTTTTTCTCTACTCTGATATTGTAAAAATTTCTTAATCTCATCACTTATCCTTGGTTGTACACTATTTTTAAGCATATTTATCAATGAGTTACTAAAATAGTCTGTGAAATCTACATAAGTGAACTCAGTTGACTCTTTTCTTATTAAAGAAGTCCAGAAAGTAACTGACAATGGATTTCCTTCTATATCCAGATTTTGAAGGGCTATTAGGAATCTATCTTCCTAGAAGTAGAGAAGCATATGAAAGAGGAATGAGGTGTATCTGAAAACACCTATAGTAGGAATTTTTGCAAGCTTATCATTGATACTATCAGCTATATGCTCAACATAGTTATAAATGAATATAGGGGGCTAACCAGACACAAAAGTGGATAGAAAACAAAGTATATATTCATCAGTGTGCTCATCAGTAAAAAAACCAAGGATAAAAGAAAACATTGAGATAATGTATCTTGATCCTTCAGGGAATTTGGAGGATGAATATGGAGGGTTAATCTTTGGGATTTCAACATATGAAGGCATGAATATTTGAAATATGTGAAATATTTTAGGAAATTATAACTCCATATAAAGCTTTATAAGAGCTTCTACAGACAATGGGACTGCATTAGGACCTAGTTGTAACTAAAGCATTTGGTTTATTGATTCTGCAGTGATACTAAACAATACGTCTTTCTCAGCATTAAAAATGGATTTTTGGCTAGGGGAGTAGTGGGCTTGACACAATATAATGACTTGTCGGCACTGATGGGTATGGGGAACTACATATTTTGGTAAATTGGATTCCTAAACAAGTACTTCATCAACTTGATCCAAAGACTTCTCTTGACTTCAGCAGTGGAGATCAAGAAGATTGAATTCAATTACTGGATCAGTAACTTTATAATCAACATCAACTAAAGGGTTGTGTTCAACATCTACAACAGGAGGTTGTAGTGGATTGATGACAATTGTGGTTTTAGAAGCCATTTCTAGGTTTGTTTCTGATAATTTAGCTCTATAGATCTTAAAACCTCTATTTTTTAGGTCTTTATACACTTCTGTAAGCTTATACTATTTACAGAAGGTCTTTTGGTAGGACAAAGGTCTTTTCTAAACAAAAATAGGTAAAATTATGGTTTATTTAGGTTCAAACTTTCAATTTTTCATCAAAATCAATCTTTAAACCTTTATACAGACTCAGTAAAGGTTTAACAATGGTTTACTGCTCTTTTCTTGGATAAAATAGACCTCAAACAGTCTAATTTATGCACAAAGAGATTCTGAATATTTGCAAAGGATTTTGAATCAATCATAGCATCTCGAAACGTATGTAAATATCTAAAACCTATTCAATTTTCTTTAAATTGGTTATAGTCTTCACAAAATGTGAATTTATTAGGGTTTTTAAAGCAAATATGACTTTTGAAGGAAATTAGGGTATTTATTTGGGAAAAATGGATTCACGAGGCTTAAATCCACAAGTATATCTCTTTTCTGATGTAAGATGGGTATTTTTCTTGAAAAATACCTGTTATTTCAGGTATTGGACTCGAAAAGGGGGTTCTTGGATGTCTAGGAGTTTTCAGAAGCTTGGTTGAGGTCCTTTAAACACAAATTGGAATGTCTGAGCAGTCGTAATAGAGAATTGGGCCGAATTTTGGTTGTTTATGCTTGAAAGCAGGGTGGAAGTGTATTTTCTTCAATCAGAGGTAGTTTGTGAGTAGAAAACGTAGAAAAAGGGTTTAAACACATGCATTTTGCTATTTTATAGAAAATTTAGTTAAACAATGTCTGCATTCGATGCCAGTCATTTCAAATGGGAAGCAGTTTGGCATGGAGAGGTTAAATACTGCTAAGTGGTTATTGCATCGTTGTGGGGTGGTAAATGGTTTTGATCAAATGAATGTGATCTTGTGAGAAACTGACGCATGGAGGATAGATAGTGAGGCAATACCGCCCATATCCCAAATCCAAAAATGATTAAGGATTGCGCCATTAAATTAATGATATGGCTTGTGAGTCTTTGGATTGGGCGGAGGGAGTACGAATGGTCTAGATTTATTGATGAAGTTACTCGGTAAATGTGCATGGGGGCCAGGGTCTTTTATGTAGCAGGGTTTACGTTTTAAACGTTAAAACATAGTTCTAAATGTAAAATTTTATTGTTTAAATGCATAGACGGATATGTGGATAACACAAAAAATAGGTTATATACAGTTGTATTGTAACCTTTAGCTGATTAATATAAAACAAGGTTAGTTTAATCCTATGGGGGAGTGGAAAATATGTCACGTGGGTATTAAAACCATAAGGTAAACATTATTAAAGTGGGTTCGGGCTATTTAAATATAATGGATTTAGTATATTATGGGATGGGGTATTATAAGGAATTAATAAATTAAATTAAAGTTATTATGAAATGGATAGAATGAGCGGAAACACAAAATACCCTATGTAAAGTGTGTTTTAAGTGTTTGGGCACAGTGGTCGCCGCATTTTAAATATTTTACACTTAACACTTAGGATAAATAACATTTTGTGGGGTTTTTGAATATTTTTGTATAAAATGAAATTATTTAAGGGGGTTTTTACTTTTCTTAAGAAAAAAATGTGTTTTAACTTAGGAAAAGGGTTTTTATCTTAGGAGAAGGGGTTAAGTTTGAATAGAAGGGTTTTTATGAAGGTAAACCAATACTTAGTGCCAATCAGTCACTAAGCCTTGGGTCTGGTCCCAACAAAAGTCAAAGAAATGCTTTGAGCCTTTATAACTGAAGGTTTTTAACACTCGAATACTTTGAGGGGAGGAAATTAGTAATATGTGACCTGATGTCTTATTCATGCCTCGTGTAAGTGATTTCTAGCTACCCATCATTTATTTTACCATTTTTTCCTTTATTTGCATGGGTGCATTTGAGCTTGCAACCCTAAATCCATTTTTCTTTTAAAGCATAGAACTATCTAATTCTAACCTTATTTCATCTAAGGGCTTAGAATAAACTATTGAGATTCTCATTTATTCTCTAACTATCTACTTATTCGTCAAGTTCAAACTGTTTGACAAAATCTTCATTTCTTTATCTATAAACATGAAATTTAAAGCATGAAAAAGTTAATATTGAACTATTTAACGCATCATGGATTATGGCATTTTGACTTGCATCACTTTCATGTCTTATTATTATCTCTTTTTTGTGTTTGGAGTCCATTTTTTCTATTATTATTATTTTTATCTTTTTCTTTTCAAGTCCTTTGATTTTTCATTTAGGAATTTTTACCCTCTTTTCATTTTTTATTATTTTCAAATATGGGAAAACAACTTGTAGAAATCAAGGTATGTACATATTTACAAGACTAATAATAGTCAATTCAAAATTTATGAACCCTATTATTATAGGACCCTAACAGTGGCTCCACATGGGGATGGCATTTCCTGGTGAAATGTCAAGAACTTTGAGACTAGTAGCCTTTGAATTCTTACTGTGCCAACTTTGTAAATGCTATCTGAGCTCTATAATTATTCATACTTATGATATTTTACCTTTCCAAGCTTAGGGCCTTCTCTCCAGACTTCAACTTTGCTAGGAAAACATCCAATCCAATCTAAAATCTGCAATTTTATGTACAATGCATAAAGTAAAAAAAGTTAATTATTGGTTATTTCTCAAGAGTAGTAATGCTTCAGCATTCTACCATTGACAGGTCCACCTAGTAGATTAGATCCATCCATGTCTTTCAAAAAGAAAGCATTTTTACCTGTGTAACCATAAATAACATAAGGCCCTTTCCATAGGAAATCAAATTTCCCATGTTTTCATTTCTCTTCTCTGCTTGAATCGCACTTTAGAACTTTTTCACCGATGTAGAAATCATATTTTTTACTCTTTTTGTCGAAAATTTTCTTAATTTTATCTTGGATAGCTTGAGACTTAAGATAAACCTCTTCTCTTGTTTGCTGCAAGTGAATGGTTTGGTTAATCCTTCTTTGAGTGTCATTGGTCTCAACTTGTAATTCTTGGATTATCTTCATTACTGGTACTCCTAAGGAAGATGGAAAAACAACATCCATTCCATAAACAAGTTGGTAAGGGGATGTACCAGTAGATATTTTGGTAGTAAGTCTATCTACCGATAAGGCATTAACTAATCTCTTGTTCCAATTTTTCTTGTTATCTTCTAATAATTTCTTGATGATGTTTACAATGCTTTTATTGGAAGATTTAGGAAGGCCATTACCTTAAGGGTAATATGCAATAGAATGACCAATAGTAATGTGGTACTTATGGTAGAAGTCAATCCTCTTTTTGGATTTATATGCAGCTACATTTTCAGTAATAATCTTTTGGGGGCATCAAAATCTTGAGAGTATGTTGTTTTCTAGAAAGAAGATTATGACAGTGTCAGTGGCTTGCTTGGATAGTATGGATTCTATCCACTTAGTAAAATAGTCAGTGGCTGTCAAAATCCACTTATGTTGAGCTGAGGATGGTGGGTGAATTTCACCAATGAAATCAAGACCCCATTGTTGAAAGGGCATTTCCGTTGAGATGGGTTTTATGGGTAGGGGTAACAACTTTTTATTTCCATCAAATATTTCACACTTGTGACAGGAGGTCACATAATTTTTTATATCTGCAAACAAGGTAGGCTAGTAAAAACCAGCTCTCAGAATTTTGTCCGTAGTAGTCTTCCAGTAGAGATGTCCTCCACAGTCACCTGCATGAAATTGTTCTAAAAATTTGTTAGCTTTTTCTTTAAGCAAAAAATTCAATCAAATTCCACCATGATCTTTCCAGAATAGTACATTTTCTATGATACAAAATCTTACTGCCTTAAATGTTAAGAATGTAGCTTTTGTTCTTGATAATCTAGGAGGAGCTTGTAAATTTAGTAATATAAATATAATATCTACATACCACGGTGAGTCTGAAAAGGCTTCACTAACCTTTGGAGTCACCATCTCTTCCTGATCATCTACTTGGGCAATAAAATTAATATCTAAAGCATGAAAATTTGATTCAGCCATGAATTTGGCTAAACCTTGACCTTTTATGAGTTTGGTGGGCTTGATTTCTATGTCATATTCCAAAATTGTGACAATCCATTTTCATCTTTTACCATCAGGCCCATTCTGTGTTAGAATTTCCTTTACAAGTGCATTTGGAACATCAACAATGACATGTGAATAAATAATATACACTCTAAAGTATTTGATCACTTTCACTAATTCTAGTCCTTGCTTTTCCATTATATTATACTTTAAAGTGGCATTTCTAAGTTCTTTTCCAAAGAAAGAAATGGGCTTCTCATAGCCCTGGTCATTTTTCAGTAGTAAAACTACAGAAATAGTGTGTTCTAAAGCAAAGGTGAAAATAATGAAATCCTTCTTGAAGTCGGGATTTATAAGGTCTGGGGTTTTTGTTAAAGATTGTTTAAAAGATTCAAATGATTGTTTAGCCACAACATTCCACTTAAGTACTGAATCTTTTTTAAGCATATTGTTAAGTTCTCTGATTATTTTAGCTAGATTTGAGATGAGTCTTCAAAGGAAGTTAATTTTACCTAGAAAATCTTGTAATTATTTTATGTTCCTAGGAGGAATAATGTTTATAATTGCCTCTATTCTGGCTGGGTCTACCCTCTTTAGATACAATATGTCCTAGTAATTTACCTTATTCCAATCCAAATAAATTTTTCTTAGGGTTTAGAGAGATGTCAAATTTCCTGCATTTAAGAAAGAATTTCCTAAGATGATCCAAATGTTCATAATCAGTCTTTGAAAATATAGTAATGTCATCTAAATAGATCACTAGGAATTCATGAATTTCCTTTGGAAAGGCTATATCCATAGCTCTTTGAAAAGTGGCTCCTGCATTCATTAACCCAAAATGGATTTTTACATACATAAAAGTGCCCTATGGAGTAGCAAAAGAAATTTTGGCTTGGTCTTCTCGTTGGACTAGAATCTGGTTATATCCAGAGAATCCATATAACAATGAAATTTTGGAAGAACCAACTACCCTATCTAAAATGTGATCCATCTTTGGTAAATGGTAATTGTCTTTTAAGGACACTTTATTTAAATTTCTGAAATCATGACATAATCTAATTTCTCCCATTTTTTTTCTAGTGGGAACTAGATTAGAAACCCAATTAGAATATCTAATTGGTGCAATTATTTGGGCATCATACATTCATTTTACCTCTTTCTCAATTAAAGGCATCAAAACAGGATTGATCCTTCTGAAATTTTGTTTGAAATTCTTTTGGTCCTCTTTTATAGGCATTTTATGTTGTATTATACTAGTGTCATAGGATTTCAAGTCCTCATAACTCCAAGCAAAAACTTCTTGAAATTCCTTAAAAAGAGCTATGTATTTCTCTTTTTGTTCGTGAGGTAAATATTTGGAAAGTTTAATGATCTTAGGTTTTAACTTTGTCCCAGTATTACATTCCTCAATATCAGATCTTAGTGGCTCCATTTTAGGTTTTCTTGCAACATCATTATAGTCAAATAGATCTTCTAAATGGGTTAAGCCTTTTGGTAACAAGTTATCTTTGAGGTTCAAAATATTAGATTCATCACCTACTAACTCATCAATATCTACTTTTTCTAAATTATCTATGTCTAATTGACTATATTTAGTAGGTTTAGCAAAATTTATATTATTTACATCTACATTATTTAAATCAATTTCACTATCTAAGTTCTTATCTATGGTACAATCTGTGTCTATTTTACAATTTTGAAATTATCCTTCATTGTTCATGAAATGATAAATCTATTCAAATTGTGAGAAAATTTGCCAATATATAAGATTATCAGGAATTATAGGTCTGTGTTCGAATTCTTTAGTGTATCTAGGATTTGGTTGAAATGGAAGATTACAGATACTAGCAAAGGTTGCTAAGCAGTGAGCCTGTATGTTATGTTTTCTTAGTATTGCAGAAAAATCACATTCTAACATTTCCTTAATTAGATATAAAAAAGATTCTCTATATCGGCTTAATATTGGATTACAAACAAAATATTCTCCAGTTATCTGTTTCACAATTAACTCTGAGTCTCCCATAATTGATATTCTTTTACCTCCTAAATTTCTAACAATCTGCAGTCCTAAAATAAGAGATTCATATTCAGCCATGTTGTTTGTGCATTTAAAATTCAGTCTGAAAGCATGGCCTTCTACATCATTGTTTTTCATATTATTTATCCAAAACCCTACTCCTTCTCCTAATTTATTGACTGAACCATCCAAATCTAGGTGCCATAATGATTCATGGAAGATATTTTCACTGTGTGGTGCTTTGTTTTTATCTTTTAGTTTAGGCTTGTTCTCAATATCAGTTTCAGATTTGCATAGAATGAATGAATCCATGTCAGTAGCTGTACCCTAAATTCAATAATTTCTTGGTCTTTCTACACTACTCACCATATATTTCGTCAATGTTTCTGTATAAAGTTTCTTTGGTTGACCAAAAACTGATATTGTTGTATATGACATATCAAGTTGTAGATATCCTCGTAATTTAGCTCCCCATGAGTGAGATAAGAGCACTCTATACTCGAGAGGGATGTCAGCTACTACAATGTCCATGCGTATGCTTTTACTCAGATATTGAACTAATGTGACACATAAATCTTTAATAAAACCTAAACATTTCACTTTGCTAGAATCCAATGAAAAGAGATTTTTGTAAGGCCTAGTGATATCTAAATTTAGGGTTTCCATTATTTCTTTTGGTATTAAATTGTGTGAAGCCCCTGAATCTGACATTGAATTATTTAGTGTTTGATCATGTACAGTTAGGCTAATGTAAAAGGGAGGAACTGCTCCATCTTGGTGTTTTCCATTAACATCTAGACCAAAAATGAACTCTGGTTGATCATCAATTAGATTTACTGAATCTTCTCCATCATTCATGTTTAAGGTTTCAATGATAGGTGTTTTGTACAAATAATGTTTTACCAATCCTCTCAAAGAAATTGGTATTTTTAATTTGAAAATTTCAGCTTGAATATTAAATGGAGCTTGTGATTTACTTCGTTTAATTATCTCTTGTTTAGTAATTGTAGTTTGAGTAGGTTTATGTTCCTTTTCTACAACTGTTTTCTCATTTTCAGTTTGTGTTTCTACTGTCTTAAAATTTTTAGTTTTCTTTTCAGGAATAGTTTGAGAAGTAGTAGATTTTTTTGTATATTTTGTATTTTTAGAAGTTGTTTTAGTAGTAGAAGCTTTTGGATCAACTGATTTTGGATCAGCAGTGGGTGTTTTAGAGTCTAAAACTGTTGTTTTGGTAGAATTAGTTGTTTTTACAGCAACATATTTTTGTGAATCTGTTGATGTTTGGACATCATCATCTGTTATATTAACAATTTTGCGACTAGGTGAAATTTTAGGGCTTGAAATTTTCTGGGATGAATTGGAGTTTTGTTTATTTTCCCTAGGGACAATTTACACAACTTTAGTGGTGGGAGCCTCTAATGCTTTCTTTGTTTATGTTGGGACTGATTTCTTAGTAGAAGACTATATTTTTTTCTCGCTTCTAAGGTTATATTTCTTATGTACTTCATTGATAGTAAAATCGTAACCTTGTTTGTAATCAAATGATTCACCAGAATCTAATTGCATTTGTTGTAAATCATATAACTCCCGATCTTGTTGTGTAAGAAAGATAGTGCTATCATCATTAATACCCATTAGATTTATGGTGTCTTGATCATCCTCATTCTGATGAGAAATCTCAGCATAGTTCTCTTGGAAACGTGGTCTTATTGTTTGGTCAGGTGTTGATTCTCTACATTTTCTAGTATTAGTGTTTTTCCTAAAATTGGGATTTCTAATTTGTTGTTGGATATCCCATTGTGGCTTCCTTTCCATATTATCTAACCTCTCCATCATTCTCTCCATTGTTTTTGCTAATTGATCTATTTTCAAATTTGAACTAGATGCCTCTTCTTTTATTGTTACTCTTCCTTCATTCATTAATCTAGCCTTCTTTGCTAACAGATTTACTTCTACACTAACAACATTGATTTGCATTTTCTCTAAAGTTTCATGATTCATTTCTCTTAATTGATATGCAATGTCTGTATCAAATCCATCAGGGAATTTGAGAAGAACATAATCTAGAGAAGGCTTAAGATTAGTAGGAATTGAATTATAAATGCTATTGTATCTAGTGCAATAATCTCCAACTGTTTCATTGGGTCCTCTTTTAATGCTCTCAAATTATGATAAAATTTATAATGGATTTTTATTCTTTTCCCATCTATTAAGAAATAATCTACAAAAAACTTCTAAGTCAGCAATACTACCAGGATTTAAAGCTTTAAACCATTTTTTCACTTCCCTAGTGAATGTTTGAGAAAACAATCTCATTTGGACATCAGACTCATCTATTTCATAAATTTCAAAATAATTTGTCATCTTATTTACATGTTGTTGGGAAGTGTATTAAGTGGTTGCATCAAATAGAGGTATTTTACATTGATAGTCCCTAAGAATGTGATGTAACTGGGCTGGAAGGACCAAGGGAGCATATCCAACAACCATGGGTTGAATTCTAGCCTGGCTTGGAGGTAAATTGGAAGTACTTGGGGAAGAACTAGAAGTAATTGTTGATGTAGTGACAGAACTTGCAAATGAGATTGGGATATAAGAAGATGTACTAGAAAATGTGGTTGAGAAACCAAAAGATGAAGTTGGAAAATATGAAGAGGTGCTTGGCAATGAGAATGATGTATTAGAAAATGCAAAAGGAAAACTAGTGGATGGAGATGAGGTGGTGGAGGATGGGAATAATACTCTAGGTTGGAATTATTGTTTATGAATAAATATATCTGTGGAATGAAGTGTGGTGTAGATAATGGATGATGTGGAGGTAAATAGAGATGAACCTTGAGATTCTAAAAGGCTGGTATCTAAATGAGTGGTAGAGGGCTTAGGGGTATAAGCTGATAAAGCAGCTAATTCAACTGAATGATGAAAAATAGCTTCATCTATTTCCTTAAGTATAGTAGCAATTATTTCATCAATTTTATCATAAACCTCAATGATCTTTGATTCAAAATCTACTGAAGCAATTCCCTACTTAATTTCAAGAGATGAAATAAAATCAGGATCTATAACAGGGCTATTTAAATCACTTTCTGATTTCTTTCTGAATAAAGAATGTTAAAAATTTTAATCAAATTCAATGTCTTGTATAGTTTTTAATTTTTTTGGAAGATAATTTTATCTAAATAAGGAAACTTTGTTACCTAAATCATATACCTTTTTTATTCTTTTTTTTCAATTCTGTCGGGATCATCTACTATGACAACAGGTTGTGGATCTGGATTTGACCTGGTATATTAAATTCTTCTGGAAGCCATAATTACAATTTTTGATGAAAATATAATCACAAATTTTTAAAATAGTCTTAAGGTGAAAAGATAATAAAAATATTTCCTTTAAGACCTATTTAAAACTGAGGATTGGTTAGTTCGTCGATGGAGTCGCCAATACGTTATCACTCTAATAATTTCCAAAGTTGTGAGATGTTGATTTTATAGTTTAAAGAATATTAGAGGTAACCACAGACCTACTTTTAAGCTTTAGGATATAGCCTTCCTAAGGCTCAGAGAGGGCTCTCTCTATAAGATTTAACTTTGGTTTTACATTTGATTTTAGGATAGATATGCAATGAAAATTGGTTTTGGGGTTTTGATTGGTTTTGGTGAGAAAAATCACTTAATGAGATGGATAGATATGAATATGTAATCCATTGAGCAGATGGAGTCAATGTGTCAAGCAGAAAGATCAGGATCAAGGTCTAAAGTCAAATATTTAAAGGGAAAGATAGCAGAGTCACTAAAGATCTTCAAAGACTGATTGGTGAAGTGGTTTTAATCGGGATAAAGAGCAATTAAGAATTCTTTGATCCGGATAAGGAGTGAGAAGGTAGGGGTCAATCGAAATTTGGGAGAAATTAAGGGTTCCCTAGTCTAGATATCAGCAGAAAACATTAAAATGAAAACCAGTCAATAACAGAGTGCTTTTAACAAATTCTAATATAACAATCCCTGAATTCACATTAAAATTTAGAAAACATTTATGAATGGATTAGAAACATAAGAAAATAGATGGATAATAGTAGAAAGTACTTCAATTCAGTGGCCCAACACATGATTCCAGTAATATGATGCTTTATTCCTTGAAATTTAGTCTTCTAACTTGAGCTTGATTAGAAAAACCCTTAGGTTCAGAATGTTCCAGTTTAAGAAATCTTCAACAATTAATCCAGACTAACACTTCAAATGATGAATTATTTATGCAAAAAGTAATACAAAATATCCTAGAATATTCCTAGGAATTTTTTTTGGAAAATAAAATATCTTATTACAAAAAGATAGTGATAGTTGCATAACAAACTTGCAAGTTGTCCTATTTATTAAAAACAACTATCTTTCTGTTCAACTTGGGATGCAACTGGCTGTTGTGTTGTCTTTAACACTAGAAATTTGTCTTCAATTTATTTCAAAGCTTTATCTCTCACCTAATTCTCTTTAACTGATACAATTTAACCATCTGATACACTTTAACCTGATGCTTTTACTATTTTAGTGCTTTAAAAATATGTTTTTAATTTGTAAAAACAACACTCTATTTTTTCATTCTCTTTCACTGCAAACTGTATTTTTACAGTAAATCTGTGAGTTTCTACCAAAACTCTTCATCTGGTAATTTAATCTTTGTAATTTTTCTGAAATTCTCATCTGCTTCAGTGTATCTAACATGCGTTGGCTTAACTACAAAGAGGTATTTTATCTCATTTTGTAAATAAAACAGGTTTCAACACTTTTATGCAATACTTTACCTGTGAGAACTCCTTGTGAATCTATCGTGCTCACCTAATCTCTAGAAAATTCTCTTATCTTCTTTTTGTAATCTTCTTTCTTCAGCAATTTATCATTGGTAACAAGAATGTTTTGCAAACCTTTTCGTCTTAATGTGTCAAATTTAACCATGAATCTAGTTATGACCATGTCCATATTTTGACACTTCTCTTCCAATTGTTTCATTAAGTTTTTCTTTAAAGAACCTTTATTACCTCAAGAATTGTTTCAGTTCTGTCAATTATCCCTATCTCATCCAATTCTTGCTTGTTTTTTGTATTGAGAAACTTGATTATTTCTTGGGCTTCTTTCGGCTTTGCACCTAGCTCTTCTTTTGTCTTCAATATTTCTTGTTTGGCTGCCTTAAGAAATTCTTTCCGCTCATAAATCACTTGAATGGATGGCCACGTATCATTAATTGACTCAATTATCTTGGATGATAGCTGATTTTTCTGTAGGCCATGGGCTCTTTTAACATTAATTCTGTTTCTACCTTTTTAAGCTGTTCATTAACCTTTTGGATTTTTGTTCCACTGTTTTAGCATTTATTTGTGCTAATTTCTTGGCATCTTCCAATTTCTTTATTTTCTCTTTCAATCTATTGATCTCATTATTCTGTATTGACATATCTTCCATGTCTTTAATGAGTTTACTGGCCTCATCTGATTGTTGAATTTTTGAAGTGGAAGATTATGTGGTAGAAGTAGTAGAAGAAGTAGTTGGCACTGTTGTGGCCAGTGGGACCTTTGGTGCTAAATCGTCTACTAGAGTTGAAGAAACTACTGTTGTTACCATGGGAACAACTGTAGGAGGAAAATTTTGAGTCTTTGCAACTTATTTTTCATGGACAATCTTGTCTATTTAAATTTCCATTGCCTTGATCTATGCTCTCATTTTTAGTATGAGACTCATTATCTCATGTTTTTTATTTGCCTCTTGCACAATGTTTCGTAGTCTGAGGATGTTCTGTTGGAGGTAGTTTCAATTGTTTTCTTAATGCTACAATATCAACATTTTTCTTCTTTATTAATTCCTCTGCTGCTTTCACATTTGAATGGTTGTGCCCTACTTCAATCACCAGTTCTTCTAAAGACTTTATTCTGGTGTCTTTAGCATATGAAGAGGCGTTTTCAACCTTAAGTTGATCTCTCATATTAGTCACATTATTCTGAACATTTTGGAAACTCATTGCCTTTGTGGTCATGCTAGAATATAACATTTATGAGCTTTGCTTATGGAACTCAATATTCTCTAAGGGATCAATGTCCTCTATTCGAATTTCAATATCAGATATCTTATAATCTGATGTTGTAGTAGTTTTAGGTATTGTTGGCTATAGCACTGTCATTAGGAAATTTTTATTTGTATAATAAAAGGCTGAAAGAAACCTATTTTGAATCCCTGGAGTCTGCTTTAAGCATTGTGAATAGATCTCATTTTTAATCTCTTCATTCTTGGCCTTGATTTCTTTATACTTATCTTTGATATCCCTGTCTTTATCCTCTGCTTGTTGTGATGAAGATGCTTCCATGCTTTGCTATTTTTCAATCATATGAGTGTCAGAAGTAGCATGTTCCTTCTCATTTTCAATTACTGTGTGATTCACAGTATCTTTCTTTGGATTCACTTCATCTAAAACCTTAATTGTGTCCTTTTATTTGTCCGTTGGATTAATCTTAGGTTTCTTATTGTATCTAAGCTTGAATCTAGTTTCTCTTGTTGTTTTAGTTGTATATGTGTCTTCTTCTCCGATTCTCTTTGTGGTTTTGTCCTCTTTAATTGGATTTTTTATAGTGTGAATAGTATGATCTTGCTTGATAGATTCCATCAATGTATTTTCCAACCATTCAGTTTGGTTGGAAAAATTTTCAATTTCAGGCTTTTTATCATGAATATATGGAGTTAATTTGCATTTCATTCTCATCTTACTGATTATTCCATAAGGATCATAATTCCACAAGAAACTTTCATCAAACTAATATTCTAGAAACTGTTTTGTTGTCTCTATACCTGCTTCCCTATTGTTACATATGAAAGGACCCACTTGGTTTTTCAATTTGATCTGAGTCTTATTTTTAGCAACCAAAATTTTTATAGAATCTGAGTTTAGAATTTGTCTTATATACTCTAAGGAAAACATTGTCATTTGCAAGTACTTTGGCAATTTTTAGGGCAAGAGGTTTGAGCCATACACTCTAATATTTGTGTGGTTTTCATAAAGGTACTAATTACTAGTTCTACTCTACTCTGATAGCTGTAAAAGTTTCTTAATATCATCACTTATCCTTGGATGTACACTGTTTGTAAGAATATTTATCAATGGGCGAATAAAACAGTCTTTGAAATCTACATAAGTGAACTCAGTTGACTCTTTTATAATTAAAGAAGTCCAGAAGATAACTGACAGTGGATTTCCTTATATATCCAACTTTTGAAGGGCTATTTAGAATTTATCTGCCTGGAAGTAGAGGAACATATGAAAGAGGAATGAGGTGTATCTGAAAACACCTTCAGTAGAAAGTTTTACAGGATGATCATTGATATTATCACCTATATACTTGACATAGTTATAAATGACTGTAGGGGGATGACTAGGCACAAAAGTGGATAGAAAACCAAGTATATATTCATCAGTGTGCTCATCAGTAAAATTACCAAGGATAAAAGACAGCATTAAGATAATGTGTCTTGATCCTTAAGGGAATTTGGAGGATGAATATGGAGGGTTAATCTTTGGGATTTCAACATATGAAGGCATGAATATTTCAAAGGTACGAAATATTTTAGGAAATTTTAACTCTAGATAAATCTTTGTAAGAGCTTCTATAAACAATGAGACTGCATTAGGATCAAGTTGTAACTAAAGCACTTCGTTTATGGATTCTGCAGTGATAGTGAATAATACTTATTTCTTAGCATTAACAATGGATTTTTGGTCAAGGGAATAGTGGACTTGACACAATCTAATGACCTCTGGGAACTGATAGGTATGGGGAACTACATATTTTGGTAAATTGGATTCCCAAACAAGTACTTCATCAACCTGATCCAAAGATTTCTCTTGACTCCAACAGTGGCAATAAAGAAGATTGAATTCAATTACTCGATCAGTAATTTTATAATCAACACCGACTAAACGGGTGTGTTCAACATCTACAACAGAAAGTTGTATTGGATTGATGAAAATTGTGTTTTAGAAGCTATTTATAGGTTTTTTTCTGATAATTTAGCTATGTGGATCTTAAAAACTCTATTTCTTAGGTTTTTATAAACTTTTGTAAGCTTATACTATTTACAAAAGGTATTTGGGTAGGATAGAGGTCTTTTTGAATATTAATAGGTAAAATTATGGTTTCTTCTAGTTCAAACCTTCAATTCTGCTCCAAAATCTATCCCTAAACCTTTGTACAGACTCAGGAAAGTTTTAACAAGGGTTTACTACTCTTTTCTTGAATAAACAGACCTAAAACAATATAATTTATGCACAAGGAGATTCTGAATATTTACAAAGGATTTTGAATAAATCAGAGGATATCTAAGGGTCTGTAAATATCTAAAACCTCTTCAATTTGCTTTGAACTTGTTACAGTCTTTAGAAACTATGAATTTATCAGGGTTTTTAAAGCAAATATGAGTTTTGAAGGAAATTAGGGTATTTCTTTAGGCAAACAGGCTTCACGAGGCTTAAATTCACAAGTATAACTCTTCTTGGATATAAGATGGGTATTTTTCTTGAAAAATACCTGTTATTTCAGGTATTTGACTCGAAAAGGTGTTTATTGGACATCTGCAAGCTTTCGAAAGCTTGGTTGAGGAACTTTAAACATGAATTGGAATGTCTGAGCAGCAGTAGCAGAGAATTGCACCAAATTCTAGCCGTTTGTGCATGAAAGTAGGGTGGAAGCTTCTTTTCTTCAATCAGAGGTAGCTTGTGAGAAGAAAATGTAGAAAAAAGGTTTAAACGCATGCATTCTGTAATTTTATAGAAAATTTAGTTAAACAATGTCTGCATTCAATGCTAGTCATTTCAAATCGGAAGCGGTTTGGCGTGGAGAGGTTAAATATCACCAAGTGGTTATCACATCATTGAGGGGTGGTAAATGGTTTTTATCAAATAGATGTGATCCTATGAGAAACAGATGCATGGAGGCAATACCACCCATATCAAAAATCTGAAATTAATTGAGGATCGCGCCATTAAATTTGCGATATGGCTTGTGAGTCATTGGATCGGGCGGAGGGAGTGCAAATGGTCCAAATTTATTGATGAAGTTGCTAGGTAAATGGGCATGGGACTCGGGGTCTTTTATGTAGCGGGGTTTACATTTTATATGTTAAAACATAGTTTTAAACATAAAATTTTATTGTTTAAATGGATAGACGGATAGGAAGATTACACAACGAATAGGTTATATACATATGTATTGTAACCTTTGGCTGATTAATATAAACCAAGGTTAGTTTAATCCTATGGGGGAGCAGAAAATATGTCACGTGGGTATTAAAACCATATGGTAAACATTAATAAAGCATGTTTGGGCTATTTAAATATAAAGGATTTAATATATTATAGGATGGGGTTGTATAAGGAATTAATAAATTAAATTAAAGTTAATATGAAATGGACATAATGAACAGAAATACAAAATACCCTATGTAAAGTGTGTTTCAAGTGTTTGGGGATAGTGGTGGCCCCATTTTAAACATTTTACACTTAACACTTAGGATACATAGCATTTTGTGGGTTTTTTTAATATTTTTGTATGAAATGAAATTAGTTAAGGGGGTTTTTAATTTTCTTAATCAAAAAATATGTTTTAACTTACGAAAAGGGATTTTATCTTATGAGAAGGGGTGAAATTTGAATAAAAGTGTTCTTATGAAGGTAATCCATTACTTACTACCAATTAGTCATTAAGCCTTGGGTCCGGTCCCAACCAAATTTAGAGAAATGCTCTGAGCCTTTATAACTGAATGTTTTAAATACTGGAATACTTTGAGGGGAGGGAAATTGATAATTTTCTAGCTGATGTTTTATTCATGTCTCATGTAACTGATTTCTACCTACCCATAATTTATTCTACCATTTTTTCCTTTATTTGCATGGGTGCATTTGAGTTTGCAACCCTAAATCCATTTTTCTTTTAAATCATAAAATTATCTAATTCTAACCTTATTTCATCCGAGGGCTCAGATTAAACTATTGAGCTTCTCATTTATTCTCTAATATTTGTCAAGTTTAAACTGTTTGACAAAATCTCAATTTCTCTATCTATAAACATGAAATTTAAAGCATGAAAAAGTTAAGATTAAACTATTTAACTCATCATGAATTATGGAATTTTGAAGAAGTTGCACATAATCATTTATTTGCAGTAAAGTAACTAGTAGTGGAATTTTGACTTGCATCACTTTCATGTCTTATTCTTATCTCTTTTTTGTGTTTGGGGTCCATTTTTTTCTATTTTTTTTTTTTATCTTTTTCTTTTCAAGTCCTTTGATTTTTCTTTTAGGACTTTTTACCCTCTTTTTGTTTTTTATTATTTTAAAATATGGGAAAACAACTTGCAGAAAGCAAGGTATTTACATATTTACAAGACTAATCATAGTCAATTCAAAAGTTATGAACCCTATTATTATAGGGCTCTAACAATGCCAATTCCCATGAAATTTGCATCATGTCATGTCAATATCCTACAGCTGTGAACTATAATGACACTGAAAACTGAAAATTGAATGATCACCTCTCAACTAAAAGTTGTCATTTGAAGCCACAATGCAATCCAACTAAAATTTGAAATATGTATAAACTAATTCATATTATCACAAGTTACTACGAAATCCTCTTTTTTTATCATGCCTACTCATCACTGAACTATATGGAAAACTGAAATCTCATTTTATATTTTTTGGAACCTACAATATCACTTTCTCCATACACAAAAGGGGACCACTGTAACATTTGACATGAAATATCTTCTCATAATCCTCATGAATGATGAACTTTGATTATGATTTTGTAACAAAATTCTATTTAAAATACAGTTGATATTGAAGGTAACTAATGATAGGTAGCACATTTTAAACATAAACAAGTGATCTGTAAGACTGTCAAAAGATCTTGTTCATGGTTGACTTAAAAAAATGTCTTCACTAGATTGATGAAGGCACCATAAAAATTTTCCTGTTGAATTTTAAAACTCCCTTTTGATAAAGAGTTTGAATTTTAATTGATTTTTTTTTCCAACTATATCTTCTTCATCCTTATTATAATACACAATAGTAATTCTTCACAAAATTCTTTAAAAATATAAAAAACTAATAAATATC
Source organism: Pinus albicaulis (assembly GCA_034641835.2). NCBI lineage: Eukaryota > Viridiplantae > Streptophyta > Pinopsida > Pinales > Pinaceae > Pinus > Pinus albicaulis. The sequence goes on along the minus strand of JAXQQM020061426.1, from coordinate 105,895 downwards.
TCTTAGAATGATCATCAAATGTTGTGTAAAATTCCTTCAAAGAAGATATTGTAGTAGTAGAAAGAACCCACAACTTTGTCCTATTTTTGATAACTGAGAAAACTCACTGTGTTATAGTTTTCCATAGTATTACTCATGAGCCAGTAGCATAATATTTTGTCTTAGAAACAATTTTGAAAGTGAAATCTTTTGTTCAATATGATACCAATTCAAATAGTTTACCGTACAAATATGAAATCATCTATGTTTTTCCTGCACCTTGATAACGTCATCACATAGAGAGATGATTCATATTTGGGGGAAATTACTTTATAATTTGGAAACCATTCGTAAATATTCTTGAATAATGTTGTTCCAAACAAGACAGTGCATTGAATTTTCTCACTTTTTCTATCCTTGTTTTAGGTTTTATTTATTCTAGAAAGAAATTTGTAATTGTCAAAATCTCATGTGCAATATTCTCTACGAAAACTAAATCAATCCATATACTTCATACCAACCCATATATTGCAAACCAAAACTTCTGAAGAAAAAAAACTGATCTACTGCACACTCCTCTACCTACTTAAGTTGAAAATTTATCCAGTTAAGTATATCTTGACTTCGTTTGTAACCACGTGAGTGATGGATTATCTCACATACCACCTTGCATGTAGCTGAAAACTTGAAAAATGTCTAGAAAATGAAATTCAAACTCCATAAGTATCTAATAAAGTGGAGTCCCTAGGTGAAATAAATTCAACCGATATCAATTGTCTAATCATTGTTCACCACCACAGAGTAGAACTAATCAATTATCATTCTCCAGGTGAAAACATCCTTGTTACATCAATCCATGGAAATAACACCAAATGTTATATTCATTCTTTAAAGGTAGTTTATTAGTTTAGACTTTAAGTCCAAGTTGGCCCTCGAACCAGAGGGGGCTCCCTCAAGTATTACGAGGCTTTAATGTTGTTCATTATCACTGAAGAAAAAGATATGAAACACAATGGAAATATCTAGATTTTGTTGTATAAGTGGTTGTTGATGAGTTACAAATACTTTCTTGAAAAATAAGGCCTTCTCTTGAAGAGGTTTGATCAAAATGCAAACATGGAAATCTGATAGAACTACATTGCTTGAAAGGTTTTTATACAGGAATAGAAGAAAAATTACAAAATCAAGTATCCTCTGTGAATACCTAATCATCTAACACGATAAAAAACGTACATAAGAAACTCTATAGTGAACACAGATACATTTAAGCATTGCACAGACACAACAATCTAATGATGTCTGGGTGACCAATTAAATATATTGTTCAATATTTTACTCAATGGAGAATATAAATTTGGATTAGGGACATGAGAGAGGTTGACACTCAATCTGACCCTTCCTTGTGTCCTACACGACATCTAATATATGCAAGAAATATTATGTAATTACAAAAGAATCATAGATGTAAACAAGTTTTGTCAATAAACTGAAGTGAGAAACCCTTGAATTAAAACTCTCTAATATCAGACTTTATAATAATATGAGGGTCTTTTTGGTCTCGAAAGTCAACCCTTTTACAATAAAAATCAAAGAAAATATATATAATTGTAATCCTAAAGATGTTAAAATTTTCCCGGAACAAAAATGTAAACAATAAAGAAAAAAAAAACAATTTATCAATAGTCCTTGGGGTCTTGATTAAACGGTGATGGCACTAGCTGTTATAAAACTCATCACACGTTCAATTTCCTTTCCCGATCTGGTTGATCTATGTGGACATGTTGATGAAGATAGAGTAAAAAAAGAAAGAAAAAAATATAAAAAATGAAAAGTAGTACCAAACTTACAAAAAAAAAAAAAAACATGTTGATAAAGATAGAGTAAAAAAAGAAAGAAAAATTTAAAAAAAAAAATGAAAAGTACTACCAAACTTACCAAAAAAAAAAAACAATTTATCAACAACTGCAAGAAATTTAATTAGTCTTTTTATTATTGATCTTCCTCAAGATCTTGAGCTGCTAAAATGGTCTAAAAGACCTACTGATAAAGCACTTCCAAAAGATAGGAAATTTTCCAAAAAGCATTGCATCACAAATAGTAGAACAATGTCACCTTTATTGTTTCACCAAAGGAAACTGCTAGATCTTTCACTTTCGTTTCTTCTTCTGAATAAAATTCTCTAAGGTACTTGACACTAGAATATCTTTTTTCGGTCGTTCATGCACCAAACAATTGCATATTGTACATTGTGACCTTTCTGAACAAGACCTCTGCTACAATTTTTCCAACAGTCTCGCCAACTACACTTGCTCTTGTTGGGATCCTTTCAAATGTCTAACACTGATCATTACAGATAATTCCATCAAGGGTTGTTTCAGATTTATAGTGAAAAATAATTAAATGCCTTGTTTATAACCCAATTGAATACCTCCTTCGAGTTCCTTTGGAATAATTTCTTCGAGATGCACTAGTAAACTATATATTGGTCACAATATCTATTACAAAGGTAAAACACCAAAATAGTGATGTCACAGCTGTGCCTTATGGAAGCAACCTGAATCTGTGTTTCAAAACCTTCTAAATATAGACGGATGATCAATCACTTCATGACGAATATGCGAGAATTCTCTTAAATAAGCTAACAATGACATATGAGCGAGGAAATTTGGTATTTTTCCAACAAGGTTATTCAAATACTATTAATTCGACCAGAATACTGATGTTTGCACTACATGATTTGGCATTTCTAAGTGTTGACAAAGACAGACTAAAGTTCTACCTATTTGTACAGAAAGATGGCAAGATAGGAAGCCATGTCCTGATTCATTATATCTAACTCTGTCTTTTCCTCGGCTAATTGAATTCAGTTTCTTTTTCAAACATTTGCTTAGACAAATAAGAGTTAAGTAAGATGTTAAGAGCGTCTATTGAAGAAGGACTGTGCTGTCTATTGTGAGAAACGCTGAGAGCAAGAAATTGTTATGGTTCACATTTCTTTTCTCACCATTCTAGAACTTCTAGCTCATCCACATTCAGTGGTCTTAATTTAAATATTATTACTTGAACATTATCATGCATTTTCTTAGGTTTTCAGCATTTTATGTATGCACTTAAGTGAATGCCGGTGGCTGCACTGAAACTTCTATGATGACCTAGAGACATTCGATTTCATAACAATGGCATCATTTTTAATTAATGAATCATTAACTTCATTTAATTGAAGAATTCAAGAATTTAAAACTTTCAAATATCAGATGTTGTAGCCAGCAACCCAGTAGCTGAATAGAATAAAACATTTTCCAACGGTTTCGCATGCTTAAATTGCAAACAGTCCTTTGAGTTGCACAAGTCTCATAGTTGTATTGTGTGATCATATGAACCTGTAGTCCATAAATGTATGGACTTGCAAGACCATAGAGAACATATTCCATATACCCTTCATTCAATAACTCAGATGCAAACATATCTCTTTATCTCATAAACCAATTACAACGATAGCTATTATGTTTCTGTTGGGTGCTGAAATGAGGTGAAAAGCAAGTTTTATATAAGCACAGTCGATCTATAATGACTCAAAACTTTTTTCTCTGAATTGAAACTAAAGTTTTTAGGAGAACTGACACGCTCACTTAGCAATATGACTTAGTATGCATCATATATGTATGATTTGTCTCTGAATATTTATTTTTCAACACATGGGAATTTGCTTGATGTATTTCTTGGACGTTTGGTTGAACGCTTTCACTTAGATTTGGCACTTGGGAAACAAATGGGCGCTTGGTGCTCTATATTGAATTCTCCCTATTTCTTCATAATGAGAACCAACGTATCTTTACTTAGGAAGAAACAACATCATAACTAACATTTTCCCTTTCATGTACTTCTATCTCTATGTCAGGATTCCATTACAGTCGTACATAGATTATAATCTCTCGTAAATGGAATATATTGTATGCATTAAGAGATACAAAGATCTGGGATCCATCTTGTCTATGGTAGTGCAAAATGAATGAAGTAGAACAACATGAAACTCATGTTTGTCTTCATCGAATGAAATTCCGCACTCTCAATCTGAGGTACAGGAAAACCATCCAGAAAGTTTTGGACAAAAAAAATTCCTAAAATTTGTATGATTGAAACCATGAGCTGAACTGTGGGGGGCGGAGGTGGTCTCTGGTTTGTGGTTTTTGCAATAATGTGGTGCAGATTTTATGTGGAGATTCCACGTAGACCAAAATGGTTTTGGAAAATAGCCCATTGCGGACTCCCCTCCCCCCACAGTTAATGCTCAAAAAAACCTAAGGGGTCCCGCAATTAAGCTTTGTCCATCGATTTTCAACTGCCAATTCTCTCCCTTGAAAAATTCAAGGGCGTTATTATGTGTGCTTTAGCCATTACATTCACAAAAATTCTGCAACTTCACTCTATTCTTTTATCTGTGACATTTAGAGATATGATCATGGTATGGAAGTGTTTTGACTGTATAATATGGTCAATCAAAACCTCTGAAAATCTTGGCATTACATGGATTTGATTACCTGACATTTGGAATTTGAATATTATTAAAACCCTTCATTAAACAACTACATATTTGGTTGGAAAATCCACGACTTACCATAGTTGTGAACTTCATCATAATTCGACACATTTGAACCCTTGGATCAAGTGTTTGACATTGAGGTGGTGACAACTATGTCATTATTCAACCGAACATTTTGAATCTGCATAGTGCGCCTTCAATACTCGACATTCCTCTCACAATCCTGACGCTTTAACATTTTTTAGGGAGGAGGCTTGATCCACGAGTTCATATATTCTTATTTTCATGGGATATATATCCCACATTTGCGTAACCAACATAATCATAATTTCTTATAACACAATTTTTCCACAATACTCTAACTACCTTGTGCAATCATAACGCCCCTTGTGGGGTCCTCCCCGCGGCTTGGCACTTTGATGTGTTGCGTTTGATTGGTCGAGTTTGTTATTTGATAGAATTTGGTTATTCAATCGTTGACTTGGTCATTAAAATATATTTGGAGATTAGGTGTTGACCAAATATTTCGGTAGCGTTGGTAAAGCCTGCAAAACACCACTCAAAACAGCTTTATATTTTGAAACATTGACTCCAGCTCAAAAGAGGGACAATTTATCTTCAACTATTTCAAGCCCTTTTGATTATATAATTTCTTTCAATTTTGTGGTAGTAAATTCAAGGCATGCTGATTTGATTAGGCAAGCAGATTTGAGTTTAGAAGCCTAGTATTGTTTTATCTCTTATGCATCCATCGTAATTTCAAGCCTTTCTAACAACATATTGACAGTAAATTATTGCATTGAGAATAAATTCTTTCACCTCTTGGCTAGTAACTATTTACATCTCGGCACTATCAATGTTGACCAAATATAAAATTCTAAAATTTTAAACCTTTACTCAAATAGTTGTCTTTCAATATAAACTTATTTGCAACAAACCCTAACTCAATTATTTAAAGTGCAATGTTTGCTTAAACTATTGTGTAACAACCATTTTCATTGTCTAAATCATTCAAATAATCATTGTGGTCTATCCAATGTCAATGACTGATGGAAAGCAAAGAAAAATTAAAAAGTCATTAGTTGTAGACAAAACTTTCCTGATGTACATATTGTAGATGGTTTCCTTCAAAATTATTCCCAAAGCTCAAAAAAAAAAATTAACTGTGTCATTTTCCAAGAAAATGTTACAACAACAACAATTAAATGCTCAGATTGAGTGTGGTTTCACAGCTGTAGTGTTTTTTCTTTCTTGCTTGTTTGGTATAGGTGCATGTTGTTTGCATAGTCCTTATGCAATGAAGGAGAATATGTGTTGCTGTCAACGATTTGTTGCATGAATGAATCTAATGGTCATGGTTAGGAGGACATGGTGTGATGAGGATGCATAGAAATCACCAATCAAGCTGACTTGGTCAATAAAATATATTTGGAGATTAGGTGTTGACCAAATATTTTGGTAGAATTGGTAAAACTTGCAAAACACCATATGCTATCAACACTCGATTATATAAAAAAAAAAATTACAAAATTTATATGTGCTATCAGTTCTTGAACCAAAAGCCTCCACAGTAGTAGGTTGTTTCTCAAAACAGCTTTCTAGTTAGAAACATTTGAAAAGACTCCAACTCAAAAGAGGGACAATTTATCTTCAACTATTTCAAGCCCTTTTGACTATATGACTTCTTTGAATTTTGTGATAGTAAATTTAAGGCTTGCCAATTTGATTGGGACAATAAATTTAAGGCAAGCACATTTGAGTTTAGAAGCCTAGTATTGTTTTATCTCTTATGCATCCATGGTAATTTCAAGCCTTTCTAACAACATATTATTATATTGGTCTTTTCACCAGTTTGACAGTAAATTATTGCATTGAGAATAAATTCTTTCACTTCTTGGCTAGTAACTACTTACATCTTGGCAGTAACAACATTGACCAAATATAAAATTCTAAAATTTTAAACCTTTACTCAAATAGTCGTCTTCCCATATAAACTTTATTGCAACAAACCCTAACTCCATTCTTTAAAGTGCAATGTTTTCTGAAACTATTGTGTAACGACCATTTTCACTGCCTAAATTATTCAAATAATCATTGTGGTCTATCCAATGTCAAGGTGGAAAGCAAAGAAAAATTAGAAAATTCATTTAGTTGTAGACAAAACCTTCGTGATGTACATATTGTAGATGGTTTCCTTCAAAATTGTTCCCAAAACTAAAAAAAAATTAACTGTGTCATTTTGCAAGAAAGATTTACAACAATAGCGATTAAATGCTCAGATTGAGTGTGGTTTGACCGCTGTAGTGTTTTTTCTTTCTAGTTTGTTTGGTATAGGTGCATGTTGTTTGGATAGTCCTTATGCAATGAAGGAGAATATGCGTTTCTGTCAATGATTTGTTGCATGAATGAATCTAATGGTCATGGTTAGGAGGGCATGGTGTGATGAGGATGCATCCAAGTTAAGTTTCTGGCATTGATTCTAGACCTTGTACAATCTAAGGTGGTGAACTATTGAACAAAGTATATGGTGGTGGACCACTAATCTGATATTTTTCATAGTAATCTGATATGGAAATTAAAGTGTGGTTGTAGAGCAATGATCTCATATGATGCATTGGTGGGTTTGTATAGCTGATTGATCGATCGACGTGAATAGGTGTAGTTAATGTTGCATTGACCTGTAGCATACAAAAAAACATGATCCTTTATTATGGTTGATGAATCTGTAGAAATCAATTCATACACGAGTGCAACATGGAAATTCTTATTGAGTGACGATGTGAATCTAGTATCAGATTGAAGGGAATGAGCTCGAGTTATGCACCAGTAGGTTTATAGTATTAATTGTGACCTTGTCAGATAAAAGTATCTTCAACCTGACTTGGTTTGTGTAGCAATGATCTGGTGGAATATCAATATCCAATTTTATGGGAACTGAAATCATATAATATTCCTATGTTTGTTGGCATTAGAGATAAAGTCTTCATTTTTTTATGGTCAAACTTCAGACCATGTGTGAGATGGTATTATAATGGAATTGACTTGAGGTATCATGCGTTGAGTTCATTTGATCTGATATGTGATCAAGGGGAGTAATTAGCTCGTGATCCTCCTATAGAAGTGTGATGAAGTTGTTCTTTCGAAGTCCCTAACCTAGAGTGATAACCATGGGCATCAAAGGGTGTATGTGAAAATTTTGTGGCCTAGTATGTTCTAGTTAATTTCCATTGTTGTGGTAATTGTTGTTTGTGTTGATGCTTCGATGGTGGTCGCATAATAATATTATTACCTATTATAGTGTGATCAAGGGAAGCACGTAAATATTAATTCAATTTCAATATGGAAAACATTGAGTTAATGATATGATTTCTATGATGTCATTAAGTTTAAATCGACTTAGATGGCTCCTCAAAAGGAAATGTAATTGAATGGCTTTGATCCATGCTTAACTTGAGAGAAATTAAATCTAATTGAGTAGGAATTGGAATTGAAAACCTCTAGAACAAAGTCCTCTTTACAATATTCATTGAGAACATGTTAAATTTACAAGATTTTGTAGTAAGGAGATTGTGAGTCATGTATAATTTGATAGAGACTTAGGTTATTTGGAAAACACATTTAAATGAAAGCTTGAGTCTTAGACCAAATTATGATAGGGTTACTTGTATGAAGTTTGTTAAGTTTTCTAATATATTTTTAGTTATTTTAATTATTGATAGACTAGGTTCAAACGAGGATATGAAAATGTAATGTTGGGTTACACTTTTTGCCCTTTTGGAGAAAAAAATATAATTTTTAGAAGTCTTTCAAATTTCAACAAGCGAAATAATTTTATTTTTAGAATTTCCTTTTACAGTAAAAAGAAAGCTTGTCACAAATTTTATTAGCTTTCTATTTTTTATTTTTTAGAATTTTTTTATTCATATATGTCAAATTATCAATTGTTTGACTGTGTGTTCTCTAAAAATCAAGGGATTCATAAAAAAAACATTTTTTTTGGCACTCAGATATTCTTTGTGAACCTTTTGCTTTTAAAAAAAAATGTGGTGCAACAATCTAGATAGACTCTACTTCGATATGATTATGTTTATGAAACCAACTTATGCATAATTACTAGATTTTTTTGAATAGAACCCATATGAAAAAATTGCATATTTTGAAGATGTATAACATAGTGTCACATCTCTCAACATATTAGTTAAAAACAAAAAATGTAAGAAATACCCATGTATATTGGAAGATAGAAAATTTTTATTTCACTGAAATATAATGAACTTTAGATCCTTTTTCACACATTTTATTAAACGATTAATTAAAATGATGAAATATATATGAAATTCCATAAAATTTATATCTACTAAAAGTAGATTCAATTCTGAATATGTTGGTATTGGTTCCAAAAGTAGATTAACCATATTTGATGGAGTTTAACCATTCTGATGTTGGAGAAATATTATTTGAGCCGAGTTGTTGAAGAGTTGTAGGTTTATGGCTGAACAAAGTACTTGTAGTGAAAAAAAATTAGCCGAATATTTATTTCTCATTAACGGATCTTAAAATAAATGAGAAATTTTATCGGCCGATTTTTTGAAAGTTTGGCTCGGATTTTTTTAAATTTCAGCCAAACCTATTTAAAATTCCTCCCAAAAACCCATCCATATTTTCTGTTGGCCACAAAACATAAATTGTGGGACCCTTTGATAATTTTTATCAGTCTGATACGATAAAGAAACTTGGGTGAAACCTTATTCATGCACTAACATCCTTGGGCGAAAGAGGGATTTGGATGCACTATGTGACGAGATGATTAAAATCCACTTTTGATGTATGTATGCGGATAATTTAGAAGTAGCTCTGCATTATGGAGTAGTTGAGCAGCTTCTTAATCAAGGAAGAGTGGAGATCATGTAGCATTAATGATAAGACCATGGAGATTGTGGAGGAAGTCAAATGAGATCACGGTGCAGTAGAAATAAGATCATAGAGCACTAATGATGAAATAGTGGAGTAAGTGGTGCATCTAATGCACACATGATGGAGAGAGTGGAAATTAACTGTAGAGATGGTGGAGAACATGGAGAGATATTGTAGTCTTCCTGGAGGCTAGTGACCACATGTGCAACACAGTTATGAGGTGGACCAGGGTTATGGATGGCTCAAAAACCATATAAGGGAGATGAAGGAAGAAATAGAAGAAAGGCTTTAGATTTTTATTATTGATCTATTTATATATGGATTTTTCATTTGATATTTCTATGCATCCTTCAGCTATTTAGTTAAGTTTGCCGTTTTTTTTAGCACACGGGTGTTTCCGAGCAGAAATCCCTCCCTTACCCATGGGAGACTTCGGGTGACTACTCTGGGAAGGTTCTTTTGAACTTCCATATATCATCAGGCATTGGTACCCCTTCCAACTCCTCTCTACAGCATATTCAGTCTTAGTAATTACGCATTTTTGCATGAGCGTTTGAGAGGAGGAGGTTGTTTCTAGCATTTTCAGCTACGAAACTGGTGGAGATTCATTATTTCACCTTGGGCTTCAAGATCAGTCTTCCAGGATCAGCATATTCATATCCAACATTCAGGCCAACATTCCATACCTCCATGCAGTAGTAATTCCCCAAGGGATTGTGCAGTCTAGTGTATTAGATCTATTGGAGGAGGTAATTTTCTAGTATTTCAGCTCGAAATCCTATGAGGGATCATCTCCTCACTTTGGGTATTCCATTTCCATCATTCAGAAACTGATTTTCATCTTCTAGCATTAGGCTATAGATCCCCCATCCTTGACAGTGCATTTTTACTCAGTTTTTGTGTATTTAACAACTACATTCAATGGAGGAGGAAGGAGGAGCTAGATCTTGAGCATCTAGCTTGAGGATCTAGAGAAGGGATCAACCCTTCAATCATTGAGCTGATTTTATATCATTGCAGCCATCTATTGTTCAGGTCATGCTTTAGATCTGCATGCTCAATAATCATATGTTGCCGGCCCTAAGAGGGCAATCTTCCAATATTGTCAGATCTAGAAATCCTGATAGGGTTATCTTGGGAATTCATCATAGATCCTGGATCTGAAATCTTGGCTTCATCTAAGCTCCTAAACTGCCATATCTACACTTTTATTTTCCGCTAGCATTTGCAGCCCCCCCATTTGTAGCAGCGACAACACAGTATTTCCTCCAACAGTCTAAGGGCTATACAGTCCCTCTTGTGAGAGTACTTCAGGGTCATTCTAGCCAACCTTTTTGGCTTGAGTGTCTTATATTTTGAGCACTGTTGTACTTGATTATCCACCTCCATATAATAAAATGGCTCAACTATTCTGTATATTTTTATGCTGTATTTAGATTATTTTTTCATTGATGTAGTTTCCAGCTACTATGTTTTGATATTACCGCATTCTCCTTTCTGGGATATTACAGTTGTATCATAGCATGATCTTTAGCTCATCTTGCGGGTCCTTCATGACATCAAAAGAATAAGAAGAAGAAGTAGAAAAAAAAAGAAGTCCTCAATGGATGAAGGATTAAGTTTTTCCACACTTCTCTTTATATCTATGCAAGATCTCTCCACAGAGGCTAAAGAAATGAGAAGGGGAAGGAAAATATAAACCTCAAGAGGGTTCAAAATGAGGAAGGTCCATGCATTTCCTATCAGCAGCATAAACAACTGGTAATGCAAAGAGCTCCAGAACACTTTCCTATGTTCACTTTACTTGCAAAAGGATATGAATGGCATAGAGATAGGGGGTACTCAAAGCATAAGACTGTGAGTAATTATCTTGTAGAATAAAAAACTCAATCAAGAGTGTTCAAAGAGAATATAACTCTCCAACAGTTTATCCAAATCAAAGAAAATCAGAGATCCCATAGAAAAAATAGAATAATAATACATATACAGAATTGATTTTTCTTGCCTAATTTCGATGGATCATCAATCAGCATAGTTAGAACTTGGATAACTACACCTAGTAGCAAAAAGAGAGGCGGTTGAGATTGCAGCACTGCACCTTCGGGGTGGATCAAAGGATCGATGGTTCGGCCATATAAAACATGCAAGAATGACTACTTATGCAGACTTCACTACAAGGTTGATTAAGAAGTTTGATAAAATGAAATTGAAGGTACTTTCCATAGATACATTTCCCAACATTGATGACATAGCACATGAAGAACAAAGGGAGGATGTCAACACTATCACTCTAGAAGAGGAGGAACTTCCACCACCACCAGCTACAGAAGTACTTTCATCAGATGAAGGAGCACTTGAATCTTTTTAAGGTGGTCTTCAGCTTCCATTTCAGTATTCTAGGAGAAAATTTGTGATTTCCTGCATCATGCCATCATATTACACCTTCATGCAGTAACAGTTACTTCAGGAACTGTACAATCCAACTAGGTAGATCTAAGGCAGGATGGAAGTACTAAGTATTTCAGCTTGAAATCTCGTGAAGGGTATTTCCCTCACTTTGGAGAGATAATTTACATGAGTTGTGAGCATTCTTTCATCATCTAGAAATATGCTACAACTCCATCCTTCTTGACATCGCAGTCTAGTCTAGTAGTTGTGCAGTTTTCACCTACAACTTAAGCATTGAAAGGAGGAGCTAGATCTCAAGCTTCTAGCGTCGAGATCAGGCGAGGGGATAAAATATTCGGTTAGTGAGCTAAGTGGGTGCTCATATACTTTTGGGATATTACGGTGGTATCAGAGCATGATATTTGGCTTAGTTTTTCTGCACTTCATCTTTAACATCAAAAGATGAAGCAAAAATTAGAGATCTACAATGACGAATGGTTTAAGTTGTGCCACTGTTCTATATAGATCTATTCAATATCTCTCCAAGGAGGTAAAAAAAATGAAAAGAGAAAGGAAAAATGAGGATCCAAGAAGGTTTTATAATGAGGAAGGACCCATCACTTCTTATCAGTAGCATAAACAACCGGTAAGACAAAGAGCTCCACAACATTCTACTAGATCCACTTCTTTGAGAAGGAAAGTGAATGGTTTGAATATGGAGGAGACTTGGGGTATGAGACCCTAAGTGAATATATGTCAGACTACAAATCACATCCTAGAGCACTAAAGGATAATGAAACTATCCAACTATTTTTACAACTCACAGAATAAAATAGATCCTGCATCACCATTAGAAGAAAGAGGCATAGATTCTTCTTGCCTACATTTGATGGATCATCCCCAAGCAGAGTGAAGGCTTGGAGAGTAGAGTTATATGCATTCTTTCAATGATACCCAGTAGAAGAAAGAGAGGCTTTTGAGATTGCACCACTGCACCTTGAGGGTGAAGCAAAGGCATGGTGGTTCAGTCATTTGTCACATGCCAAAGTGACTGCTTATGCAGATTTCCTTCAAAGATTGAGGAAGAAGTTTGGAATAAGGAAACCAGAGTCATTTCCCATAGAGAAATTTCCCATCATTGATGATATATTACATGAGAATCCAAAGGAATATTTCATCATTATCACTCCGAAAGTGGAGCCCCTACCACCACCACCAGCTACAAAAGTACTTGTATCAAGAGGAGGAACACATGCATCTTTGCAAGATGGTCTTGTCTGTTGACATTAGGATCCCCATGAATGATTCATGACATGAATGAGGAAGAGCATGCAGATACTAACGTTGGTACAATTAAAGAGGAGAAGCCATCACCATTACTAGCAGTTGGAGAGGCCATTGCACCGGTTGGAGGAACTCTTGTAGTTGAACAAGATGTTCCTGAGATTCATCTTATCCAATGTTTGCAAATAATTTCATCTCGTATTATTTTAGTACTTCATATTGAGATTTGTGACACCATGACATCAGGGAAATTTCATAACCAAGGATTAGAGCACCTTGCTGATTTCGAGCAGCAAACTATCACTGCACAGAGGACCCTTGAATTGATCAAGGAGGAGATGTACAACTATCCCAGTCTTTCATTGATGAGATACACTCAACATTTTGTGCTGGAGTGTGGAGTTTCATAGGATGGGATGAGAAAATTCCTATTCAGTACAATTTCAGGCTATGACTTCATCATTGTGTATGGCCATGAGACATTAGATGTATCACCATGTAGATCTACAACGCTGTCACGAAGGAGCAATGGTCATATGACAACCCCATTATTCTTGGAGCATTCTGAAGGCAGCTTCACCCATGATGCATTGGAGGGACAAATTATAGATGGTAGACATCTTATGATAGAGAGAATTATGCATTATCAAGATGGGGTTTTCTTGATGAGCCCCGCATAACTTAAAGAGAAATTTATACCCACAACATATATGGAACCTTAAGGGTTGTATTGGGCCATTGATGAGAGTATCTCATGGAGATACCTCAAGGGAGGTGCACTTCAAGATCTCATGGAGTTCAAAGCATATCAGATGGAGGATAATGGTATTATACCTTGGGTGGATACAAAGTTTGAGAATGACATGATTCATCATCCACAATGGGATGGATGGATGAGGAAGATGATCAAGGGATTGAAAACCAAATTGCAGATCTATTATACAGGGCAACAAGAAGCGTGGTTGCACTGGTTACTTTTGGGTGAGTATGGTTACTACCCAACATCTCACATTTATATGATCCATGGGATGTATATCACTTATTTTATGCAACAACGGGAGGAATGGTTGTGTTGATTGTTGTTGAGATAGTTTGATCATCACATGACATATCCTATATCCATGTATGTAATTTTTTTTGGGACATGGAATAACTCTCGCATGATGTGGCAGCATGGAGCTTGTCTGTATTGGGCTAATGTGACATTCTACATGTCAATTAGTCTGTTTTTTTCCCATGACTTGCATCATGATGATGTCAGATGGAAGCAATAATCCTTGTTTCTTTGGTTGCTTTTACGATAGTACGGGATATCTTTCTCCCATAAATTGCATGATGATGATAGAAGTTGGAAACAAGAGGCCTTACTGCATTGGCTTCTATTGGGATATTATGGTCATTATACTTGGTATGATGATGATGTGGTATGGAAACAAGATGCATTCTTGCAGTGGCTTCTTTTGAGAGAGTATGGATCTCATAGTTGGGTTGATGATGATTTGGCATGACAGAAAGAGGAATTGATGTGGTGGCTTCTTTTGAGAGAGTATGGCTCTCTTACTTGGTTTAATGATGATTTGGCATGGAAGAAGAAGGATTTTATGTGATGGTTGTTATTGGGAGATTATGGTCTGACATTGTACATGCTCATCCATATGTCTCTACTTATTATTTTACACATTGTTGGGATGATTCTTGGATCTAGCAAGGCCAATAGGTCCAAGGATGGAAGCATGGAGAGATACCATCTACTTCATGTAGCATGGGATGGAGATATAGCTTATTATGGGGGAATTTCCAATTCGGGAAGAGGCCAATTCACTTTATATACCTTGTGCATAGAGGAGGATCATGGAAAACATATGGTTTCCACTTGGACACTCGTTGATGAGGAGAGGAATCTAACGTTTCAGTTGGAGGCCATTCTAGACATTCTAGAAAGGAACCTTCGGAGATGGGAATGCATTACACATTTTAGCATATGGGGAGGCCTTCCATATGAGGATGTCATTCGGAGGGGGATGAATTTCTATAGCATCCAATTTTGCAGTTTCTTGAGGACAAGCAACATTTTGGTGAGGAGGAATGTAATATTCCCAATTTTCTACTATATAATTGGAATATTAGAGTTCTTAATTTTCTTAATTAATTAAGTAAATATGAGGGCGAAGGGACCCATAAACCCCATAGATGAATAAAATCCACTTTTGATGTGTGTATGTGGATAATTTAGAAGTAGATTTGCATTATGGATTAGTGGAGCATCTTCTTAATGAAGGAAGAGTGGAGATCATGCAACATTAATGATAAGATCATGAACATCATGGATGAAGTCAAATGAGATCATGGTGCATCAAAAGTAAGATCATAGATCACTAATGATGAAATAGTGGAGGAATTGGTGCATCTAATGCACACGTGATGGAGAGAGTGGGAATTAAATGCAGATATGGTGGAGAAAATATACAGATGATGCAGTCTTCATGGAGGCTAGTGGCCACATGTGCAACACAGTTATAAGGTGGGACTGGGCTATAGAAGGCTCTCAAACCATAAGGGAAATGAAGGAAACAATAGAATAAAGAATTTAGACATTGATTATTGATCTGTTTAGATTGTTGGACATTCGTTCAATGCTCCCCGTGTGTTTCACGACATGGAGTAACTACCTCTAGTGGATCCTAACTCTGGAGACTGTAGCGGAGACTAATGCCTGCGAGTTTTGGTCTAATGGAAAACGTGACTCCAACAAGTGGTATCAGAGAAAGAGGTATCGAGTTTTAAATTCACCTGACTCACGTTGAGGGGGAGATTGTTGGACATTGGTTCAACGCTCCCTGTGTGTTTCGCGACATGGAATAATCGCCCCTCTTGGATTCTAACTCTAGAAATTCTAGAAGAGACTAACAACTATGGGTTTTGGTCTAACAGAAATCATGATTCCAACATATATTTGGATTTTTCATTTGATATTTCTATGCATGCTTAAGATTTTTAGCTAAGTCTACTGTGTTTTCTAGCACATGGGTGTTTCCGGGTGGAAATCCCACCCTTACCCATGGGGGACTTTGAGTGTCTACTCTAGGAAGGTTATTTTGAGATACCATACATCATCAGGAATTGGTGCCACATTCAACCCCTCTCTACAACACATTCAGTCTCAGGAATTATTCATTCCTGCTTGGGGGTTTGATAGGAGGAGGTTGTTTCTAGCATTTTCAACTAGGAAACTGGTGGAGGATTCAACCTTTCACCTTGGGCTTCATGATTAGTCTTCCAGGAGAAACATATTCATTTCTAACATTCAAGCCAACATTTCATACCTTCATGCAGCAGCAATTCCTGAACGAATTGCGCAGTCCCGTCCTAAATATCTATTGAAGGAGGGAAGTTTCCAGTACTTCAACTGGAAATCCTCTGAGGGACCATGTCCTCCCTTTGGGATTACTATTTCAGTCATTCATGAGATTATTTGCATCATCTAGCATCAAGCTATAGAGCCTCCATCCTTGACAACGTAGTTTTACTCAGTTGTTGTGTATTTAGCAGCCACATTCGGTGGAGGAGGAAGGAGGGGCTAGTTCTTGAGCTTCTAGCTTGAAGATCTAGAGAAGGGACCAATCCTTCAATAATTGAGCTGATTGTATATAATTCCAGACATATATTCTCCAATGCATGCTTCATATCTACCTACCTAGCAGTCATATGTTGCAGGCCGTAAGAGGTTGATTTTGCAAGGTTGTCAAATCTAGAAATCCTTTCTAGGTTTTCCTGGGTATTCATCATAGAGCTGGGATCTGAAATCCTAAAATCATCTGAGCTCTGGAACTACCAGATATACACTTTTATTTTCAGCCGCCATTTGTAGTCCCAACATTTGCAGCAGGGACAACGTAGTATTACCTCTAGCAGTCAAAAAATTAGGCAGTCTCTCTCGTGGGAGGACTTCAAGGTCATTCCAGCCTACATGTTTGGCTTGAGCGTCTCATATTTTGAGAAATTGTGTACTTGATTATCCACCTCCATATAATAAAATGGCTTAGCTATTATGCATATTTTTATGTTGTGTTTAGATTATTTGTTCATTTGTGAGTTTCCAGCTATTGTGTTTTTGTATTAATGCATTCTCCCTTTTGGGATATTACATCCTTACCATGTTGTTCTTCATGTATGCTAGACTATTTCATTCTTTGTTCATTGGTCCATGTGTGGCTCCTCCTGTTGATCTTCTTGGTTCTCTTCTATTTTCATTTCTTCTCATATCTTAGTTTCCCATTAAACTTCTAATGTAGGTTCAGGCTACTGCTTTCTCTAAAGTAATTCATTCAACTGTAATGGTGTACAAAGTTTGGACCTTCTTTCTACCTATTTTTGAAGAGTTGCAGACATTATCTGGTGCAGGGGGCTGGAGCTTGGTGATAGCCATGACTATCTTTCTCTTGTTGTTTTTTTTTTTAACATATTTTCTGATTTCATAGCTTGTTTCTAACTGCGATTCTTAACCTTTTTATTTGTTTTTTTTTCTTGAAGGTGATGCATGGAGTTCATCTGGTGCCACAACTAGTTTTTTAATCCTCTTGGAGTGTGTGGGTGGTCCTTTGAAGCCATCTTCATCAACTTATCGTAATATTTTTACCTTCTTGTGCCATATACATAATTTCTACCGGACACTTTTCATCTTCTTGTAGCAGTCTTCTACATGCTTCTTGGGGCTCCAGATTTATTATAGATGCAGGGAAATGGTTTATGGAGGTTAGGTATGGAGTGATGGAATGATTAGAGTGATGGAGAGGTAAGGATAGATGTCCCATGCCAAGGTACACGTGATCTAGCTACTAGTGGCGCAACATTTGATTTAGGGAGTAAATCCTTGTGCATGGAGTGAAGTGAGGGTAAGGAGTGCTAGGTATAGGAAAAAAGTAAATTATCATGCTCTTTCTTGAAGTTTAGAAACCTTTGAGAGAGCTACTCTCCTTGTAAACAAGTTTCCTATAGCATTTAAAGGGTTTTCTGTAGTGCAAAAGGAATCATCTAGGTGCTAGGACTTTCCTGTAGCAATTATAATCAAGAGTTAAAATGGAATTTTTACCTACGTGAAAGGTTAAATGAGTGAATGGGTGCATTCTGTATTTTTCCATGAAGTGTGTAAGCAAAGGAGAGAGAGAAGAGAGGAAGAAAACCACATTTGATCAACAAATTTGTCCTAGTTATCTTCCTGTAGTAAATTTGTCTTTCCTGTACAAAATCTCTTTTTTCCTGTAGAATCTTCCTGTAGCACATTGTGTGCCTCCAGAAGCCCTATTTTTTGTGTAGAAACTCTATTTCGTATTCCAAGAGGTGGTGGGTCCATCTTTTATTTTTTCTCTTTTTCTCTTTTTTTTTTTTTTTTTTTATTTTTTTCTCGTCTTGTTTCAATTTTTTTACTCTTTTTTCATTGCATGCAAAATAAAATTAGAGTTATTTTTCTGTTAACTAATTTCACCCTCACTTACCCCTTGTAAATCCTTGTCTTCCATCACAACCAACTGCTTACTACCCACTTTCTGAAGTCCTCTTTATTTTGTCTTGTCCCTCTCCCACATGTGTGTGTATATTGGTGGAAAAGTGAAGATAATTGCTAGATAACATCAAGGTTGCTCTACTACTGATTTTGGCTATAAAAAAAATTTCCCTCTCACAGTTTTAGTGTTTTCTTAAGATATAATAGATTCAAGGAAAGGTTTAGATATGATTGCATACCTGATCCTTACCCTTGATGTGTTTTTGCAGGTGATATTGAGGCTGTTGATATGAATGTTGAAGTTGCCTTGGTGGTTCTGAAGTTGCTTCTCAAGATCCTAAAGCTACATGTGATAATCTACTTGAGGTCCTATTGTTGATAACCTTGAACATGGAATTATTCTAGGGTTTTTTGTTGTTTTTTTAATTTCTTCACATCGTTGGATAAAATTTTGTTGTTGAGGTGTTCATGTTGTGAATGTTGTAGTTGATGATTTTTTTTATGTACAAGCCTTCTTGGCATGATGATTTTTTTGACTGATAATTTCTTTGTGTGTGCAGTCTTCTCCCAATGTTCAAGCTTCTACTGGTGGAGTGGATGGACTACTTCCTCATTAGGGTGTTCTCTTCTCAATTTCAGAAATGGCTTCATGATGCTAAAGGTGGTAGGATCTTCTGCTCTGTGGGTGAAAAAATAATTGATGTTGAGTTTTAATGTGTGTATAGGCTTCTAAGGACAACCCGCTTGTAGCAGACGTGATTTAGACATAGCTCTCAAACGGTGCATTAGATTGACCTCAAATTTGTTTAACATATTACTATCATCCTTATGCACCTTCCCATAAAACATCTTAGCCATTGGATGCATGAATATCGAGAAAAATTAAAAATGGTTGTATTTTATGGAGGTTGATTTATCAAAAAATATGAACCATAAATTGTTGAAATTCGTTGAGCATCTTATCATCATATATATTCATCTCCCACTGAAATATATCAAGAAATTGATGCACAACTTTTGAGATATAATAAAAACAAATTTCTGCTTGAAACCAGGAGTTTTGTGTAGAAAAAATATGGTCTCCTATATCATTTTTGGATAATGAGGAAATTGAATAAGAAAGCTTGGAAATCATGAGTGGATGCTGGAAATGGATGATTGTGATTGATTGGCATGACCTAGGTATTATTGGACCATCTGAGAAAATGATGAGGAAGTCCAAATTTTACTTCCTTTGACTAGAGTTTTGACCAACATTTTATTTTGGTTGCAAATTTTTTTATTGCTTGGTGCAAATGTTGGAGAGCACCTGCATTAATTAAAGATAGATACATGGAGAAGATACATTTTTTCCTTATCATTTTTTCACTTTTTTTTTTCTTTTTTTATTTAGGCCTACTAGTTGCCTCGATGAGGTTTTCAACTAGTAGGTCTGCCTAGGTGCCTCAAAGGAGGTTTTTGCCTAGGATCTTTTATTTTTATCTTTTTCCCAACCCATTGGCCGCCTCATGGAGGTTTTCAATTAGTGAGGGTTTTAGTATGAATTGTAATCGTAAGCGTATGGAAAAAATTCACTTTAGCTGTGCATAAAAAACAGCCCTAACATCAAAGACGGCTGCCAATTTCTTTAGATCTGTAGTTAGTTGAACAAGATAAATGCTACAAAATCCAGATCTATGTAGTAAAAGAAATTAAGCAGTAAATAAAAGCAAGATTTTCTCCATGCATCCGATAGACAACACAATAATATTTTTAAAGAATTTTTGTATTCAGGACACCTGGGAAGCGAACATAGAAATATGCTACCAGTCCCCCTCAATGGGATGGTTTTTTGTATGTCCTCAGCACTTCAAATCTAAGATCTCTCTCTCTTGATGGTGTATAATACCGAGACAAAAAATGGAACTAAAAGGGAAATCACAAGAAAAATGGTAGAAAAATATGACAACGATGGAGGATCAAAGTCAAACAAAAAAGTATAAATCCAGAATGATTTTTTGGCAACAAAAGGTAGTGAGTGAATAGAAAAACCCTTATATTTATAACAAAATATTGAGTTAGTCTAGAGATTGGTGCATAGTTAAAATGTTATTAACCAAATCTAGATCCAACTTTTATGGAATATTTTATTATATTTCTTGGAGGGAAAAAGAATTTCAATTTGGTCAAATCCCTTTCTTTGTAAATAATAAATAAATAAATGATTTATTTATTATTTTAAGGATGTGGTTAAGTAATAATCAAATAAATAATGATTTATGCAATTATTTATAAAATATTTAGTCAAAATTAACGAGGAATATTATTTAAATAAGGTTTAAATAATTATTCCTAGAAAATAATAAGTTAAATATTGATTTATCTAATTATTTTTCCTCTTTTGGGTTAAATATGACCATGAATATTAATTAAACTATTGTTTAACTAATTAATCCTTGAGGAAAATCAAACAAATATGGATTTATTCAATATTTCCTCATGGGGTTTCCTGTTTAGACCATAAACAACTTAATAAATTAAGGATTACTAAGTTATTTTTCATAGTGAAAGAAAATTTACTTAGGGTAAAATTGGTCTTACATGGTGTATTTTAGTCCATCTAATAGTAACAGGTTAGATGACCAAAAATTGGTGTAACATATTTCCCTCCACCATGTGAGCAATAGGAGCTAATCATATGACGAAAATACATTGTAAGAACTCAATCACCTGACACTGAAGGGAAGTCAGAGAGAGAGAAATTTAAGGTAGACCAAAGCACTAGAATACAAGACCCTAAGGAGGGGAGACTTACAGGTGAGACAAGTATCTTTTATGAGTGAGCACATGTGCTACAAGAGGCAGGGGCGGCATACCTATGCTCGATGAGAAAAAGTAAAATGAATAATGCGTCCAGTAAACAAGGGACTGAAGTGTATAGTACATGTTGGCATGAACATGAGCTAGATAAAAACATGATAATGGATCCCACATACATATTGTGCCTTGGATAACAGCCAAGACTTATACAATAATATCTGAGTACGTGAGATATAAGTACAACCAAAGAGGCCCTGTAAATAGAAGAGGGCTCTAAAATTTGAATGATACATGCTAACGAAAAGGTGCTACAAGCGGTTGAGGTCGGAACCATCAGATATGTGGAGCTAAATCAAAGGATAGAATGAAGAGGTCATTCGGGCATGTGGGGGGCTACCTGAAGGGCCACCCCCTCATGAGGTTTGATATATCTCAGACATAACTGAGAATCATTGGTACAATCTACTGCATCATGGAACCATCAAGTATACAGATCTTGATCATGGCATAAGGAGTTGGAGCTAAGAAAAAATCAAGTAACAGGGCAATAAGGAGTCCCTTTGCTTGATCCAAGGCACCGAAGAAGAGTGCAAGCTAGAACCAAGGTACACTGCCCTCTAGACTTGTCTTCTGGAATGAATGAGTTGATGTCCACAGAAGGAGGTCTGCCATAGGTGAGGAAATAAGGGATTCTCAACTATGGCACAAGAAAAAATGGTAGAGTGACTGATAGACTGACAACATGGATGATGATGAAATTGGGGGTACTGAGTAGCGGGCTGAAGAATTCCCTTGTTAGAGCATGAAGGGCATGGATGAACTAGCAACAACTGAAATAATATCAAAGGGGAAAGGGGACAGTAGGACTGAGGGCCATAACGTCCGACACGAGAGAGGAACCAAGAAATGAAGGATGGAGGAATGTAGTCGGATACAAAGGGAGTCGGGATAGATTCCATGGATGTGATGATGACTCAAATCGGATGTTCTAAACAAGGGCGACTCGATGATGCTTCCACATAGAAAAGGAACAGTGGGGACCATGAAATCATTAGTACAAGATGGTTACTCATGACAACAATCGACGCGAGAATGGACGAGTATGAAGGAAAAGTGGTGCCCCAAGTACAAGTGTTGCAAGTGAAGAAATTTGATTTTGAGGAGTGGTGAAGTGACCCTTCTTGGACAAAATGTGTTCGGGTGAAGTATAAAATCACAAAAAAGTGAAGGATGCCCATTTGAGAGCTCACTGAAAGCTTTCTAATGGTATAGGATGTTTGTCAAAATCATCTACAGTCTGGCCATACTGAGTGAAAGAAAAATCTGGGGCTTCTCTTTTAATAAGGCATTTTCCCTCCAAATTCACTCATTTGCAAGTGTATTTGTGGTGAATGTAGAGAGGAAAGAAGGCCCTAAATCTTGCGGCGATCATAGCGGAAAAACCAACCATTAGAATTGATATATGTTAGTTGCAAGTAAAAGGCCTAACCCTACTCTTTCAATTAAGGGGATCAAAATTTGAGTTTAGGTAACCAGAGCTCAGGAACAAGTTGGGTCACACTTTTTGGGGTTTGTTCTGCGACCTGGGTAGTAGGTACTTGGCTTAAAACTATGACCTATCCAAGGAAATGACCTGACAAGTGCGATCAGTTAGAGAAAGGGGGTTTCAGTGATTTTTTTGGCTGAGATCTAGGATTTTTATGGTTGAGGGGTATAGGTTCCCCTAAGCATGTTGTGGTCATGCCTAAATCTATTTAGAAAAAGTGGAATCTGAACACATTTTTATGGTGTGGTGCACCATTTGTTCTCTTTAACGTTATGCAGTTCGAGAAAGGGAATGGAGGATTACCAATCTCCTTTGGTACTACATATACGAAGCAAATGGAATAATTTTCTAGGTTGGCATACATGGTGTCAATATCCCAAAGAGTGGATTTAGAGATAATGAACTGGTGCTCTCCTAGAAAACCCACATGTTAGTCAACAACAATGTCTAGGGGACTGGGTTGTTGATGTAAGATGAAGGAATCATGAGGGGTATCATCCCTAGAGTGATCTAAAGTGATATGGGACTCTAGATTTTCTTCTAAATGGGGAAGAATAATGGTTCTAGAGTCGAGGAGACCAGATACACTAGAAGAGTTGTGGAGAATTAGTTCTCCTTGATGCTCAAATATGGGTGCCCCCTTACACAAAAATTGGGTGTCAATGTAATGGCCACAAGGTGTATGTGGTTTGAATGCATGGGTTCAATGTAAGGGGGGATAGATAAATTCAGGGGTGGTGGCTACTTCCATAATTTCATCATCATAATATAAGATGGGGTGACTCCTG
The DNA here is from genome assembly GCA_034641835.2 of Pinus albicaulis. Taxonomy (NCBI): domain Eukaryota; kingdom Viridiplantae; phylum Streptophyta; class Pinopsida; order Pinales; family Pinaceae; genus Pinus; species Pinus albicaulis. Next base: position 82,157 of record JAXQQM020061426.1, on the reverse strand, counting down.
GAAGAAGGAACACGTGGTGTGGAAAATCTACCTGACTCATCATCATGAGAATAAAGGTTCACATGCACATCATCGTGGGGGGTGATGGAAGAACAAGTATATGAAGGATCCATCGATGTTGAGCCCAAGGTGATCATTGAAGGGAGGTCAGGTGAAAAAGAAGGGGAAGTCCCAAGGGGTCTTCCATCGAGGATCTCATAGATGATGACAGGTATTGGATAGTGACCGACGACTCCATCATCTCGACATTCGGAGGGGGACTATATATCGGAGTGAATGTGTCCTCTGGTTCTGCTAAAGGAAAACGAGCAAATAAGGGAGCGGTGGAATCATTGCGCTTGGCCTCAAATTTCCAAGCCACTTCCAAAGGGAAGTGATAATCTTTAAGGCGGGGACACAGGTAAGTTTAGTGGCATTGGAAATCACACAAAGCACAGGGGTGATTTATGCACAAATTTTGGAGTTTCTTGGCTAAATCAGGTAAATTAACATGGACTTCTGGGATATCCGACTCAAGAAACACTTTGTTGACCATGGGCTTGAGACAAGGAAATTCAGAACAATTATCGGTGGCATGACCGAAAACATCACACAAAGCACACCATGTGGTATGATTTGGAGGCTGAGGAGGATCAGGGCTTGTTGGGGAAACCTTCTCTTTAGGTGACTTCCTGCGAGATTTTCCCCCTTCACCCTAAGTTTTCGCACCAGGAGTAGGTTCCTATTGAGGTGGCTGAGGCATGGTAGCAGAGGGAGGGGTCATGGGGACAGGTTGAACCAGGGTCAAAGAAAGATAAGGTTTGGGCTCACTAGGCGAGATGGGGGCTGGGGGATCAATGTACGAAACTGGTATCCCCAGGGTCTAGTTAGGAAGGGATAAGGTAGCCATAACAGGTACTGAAAACATTCCAGGACGGGGATCTAGGAATGGTATATGACCAGAAGGGTAGTGGCCAGGCAAGACAACTCTGATATGGTTAAGGCTAGGAGGAATCATGTCGGGAGGGTAGAGAGGCTCATGGATACCAGCTATAGATATAGGGCCTGGAGGAGGGGGTCCTGGTGTGTCAGTCAAAGTGCTAGGAGTAGGTTGTGGAGGTCATGGCTACTGACTAGTCGAAATAGGCCACTTGAGGGTGGACCAGGATGATTGCATCATTCAAATGTTTGATGAGTTGGGATTAGAGATAGGAGGAGAAGGACCAAGGAATGAGCCAAGAAAAGAGGACTTATTATAGACCCTGAGTGAGACACTGGTCAAAGGTTTTACTATTTGTTTGTTGGCCACCAAAGAGATGATGGACTCAGGGGAGGTCTGAGACTTCGGTTCGTAATATGTCAACTAGTCGATGGTGAGACTATTTCCATTATGTGGAAAGGACATCTTGTGGGGAACCGCAGATGGGAAATTAGACATCGCAAAGGTGTATCTACGACCCAATAAAATGTTGTAATCTAAGGGGACATCAATGACTTCTACGTCAATGCAAATAGGCTTTCCTGCAAGAGTAATAGGAAAATTACGGAATAGTCCCATGGACTGGGAAGAGTGGCCATCCCACCCTCGTAGGGTGATAGTGGAAGGGGCGAAATAAGTTGATCCAAGTTTCTTCCAAACCGAGGTGAACTTCATGCAGATGGACAACCCCTCATCAATGATAAAATGGGATACATTGGCATTCCGGATCTTGACGGGGATTTGGAAGGTGACATCGAAGATGATCAAGTGATAAAATGGTCATCTGAAGGATTCATAGTGCCCATGGTAGTTAGTAGATATTTTCTTTGTGAATGGCACAATTGGAGGAGTTCCAGTGTTGATATGGAAATAGGAGATTGCACCAAATCATCTACTATAATATACGAATGGGAATATTTTCCAAAAGTAGCATTTCAGCCTAATGGTCCCTTGGGGATCTTGGTATGAACCTTTGCCTTAGGCTCAAGTATCTATAAAGTACCATTGGTTGTCAAAAGAGGCTTTGTGGAACCTGAAGAAGGGGGCTCGGGGTCAGATGTAGTGGGAGGCTTGTTGTATTGATGGGACCGAGTCTAAAGGTTGAGGTCAATGGTAATGGGTTGCTCATAGTTCATCATGATAATATGGTAATTGGAGGTTCCATATGGAGGAGGTTGAGTGGCTACCTAACCTTCATGTGGTCGGGTAGCCACGAATCCTTGCTGAGGGAAAGGATTGGTAAACACAACCAGCTAGATAGGTGTAGCATTGGGAGGAACCAAAGGGGAGGCTTGTTGTCCTTGTGATTCTACTTGAGTATCCCACATCTGACGTATCTGAGGTAAAATAGGACAACCGTGGGTGTAGTGAACATAGACACCACTAAAAGAATAAGGCTTATTTTTGTGAACAAGCCTATCCTGCTTGGGTTAAGTGCCATGTTGCTGGTTAGCAGTGTTAGCCGAATCCCCTTGGGGATTAGGTCCTCGATTACCTAGGGTATATTTATTTTGGGTGCATTTCCTCTTCTTTCTGAAAGTAGGAGGATTAGTTGCACCTTTTTTTGCATACACCTACCCCTAGGAGTGGTGGCTGTTGTTGCGGGGGTTGAGAAGGGAAGGGAGGCAGGGATTCTAATGCTAGAGGAGATGGAGCACCAGGCTATGGATATGGATAACAAGGAGGTTGGCAAAAAATTTGGTAAACAGGTTGGGTAGAAGGAGGAGGCATGTCGTATCCTGGATACATGCTACCGGGAGGGGGGAAAGTGCTAGAGGAGTTGGCCCCTCCCTGAGGGAAACCATAACCCATGGGAGGATGAGAACATGGATTAGAAAGAGCCCCATTGATACCGTCGGTGGCATGGGATGCCCGCAGTGCATTGGCAACACTAGGTCTAGGGAGATTAGGTAAGACAATATAAACATAACCAGACTGTGCATAGATCAAGCCATATTTTAACACAATCTGGAAAGAAGCTTCTTCTAGCTGAGGGAAATGAGATGTGACATCTTTTCCAATAGTAGGAAAAATGGATATGAGAAACCAGTCCATGTAGACATGGTCTTCAAAAGTAGGGGCTCGACATAGGCTCTTTCTTCTATGCTCTTCCTAGACATGATTAGATAGGTGGGTCACAGACGATTGATGGAAAGAGGTCAAAAGTTTGGTACCAGTGTCATAATGAAGGGGAAGGTGGAAGTAAGACGGAAAATCCTGGGCAAGGGTCACAAAAGTAGCATTAGAGGAGGAGGCATGTGCAACATACCACTTAGAAGCTTCTCCAGTAAGCGTACATTGGAACAACCAAAGACAGACATAGTCATCGGTGATGGAGTTAGACAAACACCAGATGTGGAAAGATTTAACATGGTTTGTAGGACGTTATCTAGGAATACCTTCAAACTAGGGGATGTCGGAAAGGAGCTTGGCTAGCATAGCCGACAAAATAGTGTCATGGCATATGGGGTCATTGATCAACTGGTTAAAATCAGGAAGAATGAGGCTTTCCATATAAGGGAGCAGGGGAGTGGCTGGGATAGCTCATGTTGCAGTCCCACTAGCAGTATTCCCGACATTAGGGTTGGGGCTACCACTAGCATTAGGTCCTGAACCAGAAATGGTGAAGGTGACTGGGGCAGAACCGGGGATGGAACTAGAATGGGAACCCAAAGAAATAGAAGAGGAGTCAAAATGGATAATTGGTGGAGGACTAACTAGAATCCTACAAGGAGGAGTAAGTCTTCCTAATAGAAACTAAGGATGAAGGCCAAGAAGTGTCCAGGAAAAATTCCTTGGTGGTGCAATGATGAAAGAAAAAACATGGATCGAAAAAGGAAGAGAGACCAATAAGGGCAAGGAGATGCAGGATCAACTGATTACAATGTCAAAACATGAGCAAAGAGGTGCAGGATCAATTGATTACAATGTTATTGTCTTTTCTTGATGGTGTTAACTAGGCGCTTCTTCACTTAGGGTGTGTGTGTTAAGTGTGTTAATTTTGAATTTTAAACCCAGAAATTTGTAGAGAAAAAGAAATAGTGTGTTGTATAACTGTAAATAAATCTACAGATAACAGTAAAGTAAACTGAATATAAGAGAAAATAAATAACTAAACATGCATTAATCTAAACCCAAGGAGCTGGGCTTCTCAACAACTACTTTGTGGGTGGGAAAAAATATACTCAAAACACATCAAAATAGCCAATGGATCTACATTCGAGAGGGAAAATGATCTAAAGGTTAGATCTACTGGAAATAGGTGCAAAAAAATAACAAAAAACCACAAGGAAGAGTGCTGCAAATGTGGTGGCGAAAGGCTACAACCTGAAGGGAAATGGAGGGGACACTAGAGGAGGATCAAACAAAATGAAAATAGGTTTTTTGAATGGATGAATAACCAATCTAAAATGTATCTAAAGGTATAGGATCAGATCCAAAAAATGGTTGAACGCACTAAAATTTCACAAGACCTGCTTCAGCTAAACTCCTAGTAGAAAGGTGGAAGCGTACTGAAGCCCTAGGGGGATAGTTTCCCACTTCGATGAGTAAAATAGAGCATGTACAGGTCAAAAATAGGTGGAGACGGAGGTCAGACAACCCTGAATAGAGACCTAGATAAACCTAGAAAAATCTTAGAAATATTCCTGCAAAAAGTATAGGTCGCAGTTTATGACCTGATTTCTACAGAGGTCGTAGGTTTGGGACTTTTTTCTATGCCTTGAAGGTCCAGGTTGCAAGTTTTTGCCCAAGAAGTCTGACCTGCACTTTTGGCACTCTCGAGGGTTGGTTTTAGAAAAATTTTGTCGTCTCAGTTGTGGTTGATGCCTATCACCTACGCAATAGGTCCGAAAACGCACCAAAGTTAGAATTTTTACTATTTTAGGGTTTTATAGGTTAAAATCAACATCAAGAAAAGAAAAATAAGAAGATGAAGAAAAATCCTGAAAAACGACAAAGGTTGTAATCGTAAACCCTTATGGAGCCGCCAGTTGTTAGTATGAATTCTAATCGTAAGCGTACGAGAAAAGTCTACTTTATTTTTGCATAACAAATAGCCTTAACATCAAAGATGGTTGCCAATTTGTTTAGATCTGTATTTATTTGACCAAGATAAATGCTAAAAAATCCAGATGTATGTAGTAAAAGACATTAAGTAGTAAACAAAAGCAAGAGTTTCTGCATGCATCCAATAGAAAAGACAAAAATATTTTTAAATAATTTTTGTATTTATGACGCGTGGGAAGGGAGCATAGAAATATGTTACTAGTCCCCCTCAATGGGATGGGTTCTTGTATGTCCTCGGCACTTCAGATCTAATATCTCTCTCTCTTGATGGTGTAGAAAACCCAGACAAAAAATGGAGCTCAAAGGGAGCTCACAAGAGAAATGGTAGCAAAATATAACAATGATGGAGGATCAAAGTCAGACCAAAAGTATAGATCTAGAGTGATATTTAGGCAACAAAAGGTAGTGAGTGAATGGAAAAACACTTCCATTTATAATAAAATATTGAGTTCGTCTAGATATTGGTGCATAATTAAAATATTATTAACCAAATCTAGATCCAACTTTTATGGAACAATTTATTATATTTGTTGGAGGGAAAAAGAATTTCAATTTGGTCAAATCCCTTTATTTGTAAATACAAACTATTTATTTATTATTTTAAGGATGTGGTTGAGTAATAATTAAATAAATAATGATTTATTGAATTATTTATAAATGATTTAGTCAAACTTAACAATGAATATTATTTAAATAAGGTTTAAATCATTATTCGTAGAAAATAATAAAATAAATAATGATTTATCTAATTAATTTTCCTGTTTTGAGTTAAATGTGACTAGGAATATTAATTAAACTATTGTTTAACTAATTATTCCTCGAGGAAACTCAAAAAAATATGGATTTATTCAATATTTCCTCATGGGGTTTTCTATTTACACCATAAAAGCTTAATAAATTAAGGATTATTAAGTTATTTTTCATAGTGAAATCAATTTTACTTAATAAAATGCTCTTACATGGTGTAATTTGGTCCATCTAATAGTAACAGGTTATATGACAAAAAAATGGTGTAACAGAGGGAATCTCAGGCGCCTAAAAAGAGGTTTTCACCTAAGATTTTATTCTTTTACTTTTTTATATTTTTCCTTTTTTTGAATTTTTTTCCTATCCTAATCTACTTAAAAAAAAAAAAAAAAAAAAGAAGAAGAAAAAACTTTCAAATATAGGAATACTTCCAATGGATCCATGTGCACATCAATGTGAAAGATAAAATCATGTGTCCAGTTGAAACACATACTTTGACATGTACTTGAATATGAGAGCTGAATTTCTTAAACCAAGATTGTATCAATTAATGTTGAAGAAGAGTGTGTTGTTGCAACTTAATGATTGTTAGGAACCGTATTTCAATATAGCTTTGATGCCCTTCCTTTTCTTGATCATTGGGATCCTTCTTCATGTCTTATTCTAGCATGCCGTTCTAATATTCCTCTTTTTGTTTATTGTGGCCTTGAACACATGGAGGATATAATGGTGAACATAATGTAACTTTATCAATCTTTGATTTTGATGCTTGCTCTTCATGAGATGAAACCCATGATTCTTTTGTCTTCTTCTTTTTCGAAACATTTTCCTTCAATGATATCAAGAGAATCAATTTTTTGCAATATTCTTCCTGAGCTCATATGGATACCGTTTAGATCAAGAGGAAAAGTTTGGTAGTATTGTAACTCAAAATTGTAAGTGGGTTTAGCTTCTTCTCTGTATATGTTTGGAAATGGTGGTAAAGTTAGTTGAGTGGTAGTGGATCTATGAGATGGATGTGGTTGAGGTTGTGGTTGAGATGGATGGTAGGATAGCATGGAGGTTGATATGGAGAATATTGAGGATATTGTGGATTTTTCCGATAAGGTCCTTTCCAACCTTGTTTCCAGGATTTTTATTGGGGTTAAGATGACAAAGGTTACCAAGGAGGGAGTGTGTTCAAATTAGGTTGAGATGGATGTGAATAAGCTTGAAATTGTGAAGTAGGTCCTTGCATTTTATTAAGTTGACTAGGATGTCATGGTCTTCTTGGAACTTCATAACATAACTTCTGTCGTGATTTACTTGCTCCATTGTCTTATTCGTAAACTTCCTTAAACCTTGATAATGATGAAAATATTTAGTAGAATATTATTCTGCATGGATAACAAAAATATCAACCTATTATTTTTGCTCATTTTTCATTCTTAACATTTCTAGTTGTTCATTTAGATTTCTAGTAATTTCCATTTTAAAGTTATCACACAAATTTTCAAGTTCTTCTTGACTTACCAATGTTGATGGTAATTTACTTACTCTTGCCCTTCTTCTTGATGTTTTCTTTCATGTTTCACAAACTTCTTCAAATGATAATTGGTATACATCTCATTTACTTGTGATATCAAGGAGATCAATCCACTCATCCCTAATTGTTCTAAGTAAAATTGTTTTTAGTGTTTCAAATCCTAAATTATGTAATTTTTCCCTCTTAACATTATACATGAACCTCTTTATTAGATCCTCAAGGCTCTCATATTCTTTTTTATTCATTATAAATAATTATTCTTTAAGATCATGATCTTTATATTTTTCTACAAATATATTTTTCATATCATTCCATGATCTTATTGAATTATTACCTAAACTCATAAAGCATTAAGAGCTTTATCCTTCTATGTTGTAGGAAACAATCTCAGTTTTTGAGTGTGTGATAAGTATTCGTAAGATATAAAAAGTATTTCAAATTCAAAGAGAAATGTTTCCAGATCCTCTAATTTTATACCATGGAATTTGGGAAGGAAAGATCTAGGGATGTTCTTCATATACACACTAATATTAGTATCTTGAATGGGAAATCCAAGAAGATCTTCTTCATTGTCATCATCTCAATCCATTTCTTCTACCTTTTCTGCCACCTCTTCTTATTTTACCTACAAAGGTGGATATTCATGTGGTTATTACTACACCATGATATCAAATGAGAAGTTTGGTGTTGGAGAAGTAGTTTTAAATATTTTTTTGAATAACAATGCTAATGGAATGTAATTTTCTATTTTGCATTGAAATATGCCTAATCCATTTTTTTTTTTGCAGAAAGAAAACAATGCATATGTTGACACCTCCCTGACAACTCCACAAAAAAGTGGTGAGCCTTATTATTGTAACAAGAAAGTTGCAACTCCCAAGGCTACCGGCTTTAATTATCAACCTGGGGTTCGTGAAAACTTAATAGGTATCAAAAGTATATGTGCAACATAAAATATGTCCTTATTTTGTTGATATGATGTAATGGAGTCAATTTCATGAACTAAAATAATAAACTAATTGCATAAATGGAAGTGTTTCTTTTAAAATAAATTAGTCCTAAGAAAGAACAGCAATTTGCAATTGAAATCCTATGAGCATGAATTCCAATAAAAGTACCTAATATAATTTGTGAAAATGAATGTCCTAAGTGGTACTTATTCTTCCTCAATCATGCATTCATATATTATGGGTCATGATTGAAGATTAAGAGAGTAAAAGAAACATTTGGGAGCAAATCTGGTCGAGTTTACAAATGCTACAAGAGTGCTACAACAAACTTTGTTTTTGTTATGGGAAAGTATGTTTTGGAAATAACTCACCGAATGACTAAGAAAATAAAATTAAAATGGGATGCACATTATTTTTATTATTAATTATGATGTTTTAGGTTTCCATTCCAAGAGAATCACTCCAAAATCCCCTGTTCACATCCGCTAAAAACTAACAGAAACTTACTACCCTAAAATATGGAAATTCAAGAACTAGTGAGCTAGTTAATATATCAAATGCCTAAGCTAATCAGGTGACAATGAAATGGGGTGATTTTTTTTATTAAATATAGAATTATTATGAAATAATATAAGTGGAATAAAGTCAAATTCTTCTCAGTAACACTGTCTAAATAATAGAAGAAATTTACTACTATTTTGCTACAATGTATTTCCAGAAAACTTATATTGGTGAACTAGTAACCAAATACAAGTAGCTTAATTATTAAGATGACATTAAAAATTTATTCTAAGGATGAAAAATTATTTTAAACGTCTAAAAAACCTACAAAATAACTAACTTCTATCATTTAATTCGATCCCACAACAACAAAATAAACAATACTAAATACAGAAATATGCAATAAGAGATGCATGTGAATAAGAAGTTACAAGACCATAAATAAATTGTGCAATAGGTATTTGAGGCTCCTCATATGGCCAATACCAAGGAGGAATTAGAGTAATATGGAATAAAACAAGCCTTAGAAGCTCAAAATGGAACCAATCTTCATTATTGTATCAATCCAAGTACACCCCTGCAAGAAAAGAAACTGGAGCTACTTAACAACAATTTTTCTCCACCATGAAACTAAAAATGCATGCCCCAAGAGGCAAATTCGAATTGGTACTAATAAAAAATGACTATGAAGCATTATTCTTGAAAAGAGGAAGCTTTCCCCTCAAAAATCCCTCAAATAGTGGAGTTTGTTCCCAACACTAGGAGTTTGCAGTAAATGACTAGGAACACATTCCTAGATTTTCTCATTCATCGGAGTTCCAAAATATCTCTAGAATTTCTCAATGATTTCATCATATTTTTTTGATTTATTTTCCAATATCAAGCCTCGAGTAGTAGGGGTAAATTCCCTAAATTATCTCCTTCTCCATATCTCCATAATTTTCCCAATATTCTCACAATATCTTTCAAAATTAAATATTATTAGGCACAAATATGCAATTATCTATAAACCTTCCTAACAACATATTAAAGCTTAAAAAAATATTATTAAATAAATAACAAGAGATTTAATATATATTTTATTTTCTTAATAAAGGTTATATGGGCATTAATTTATATCTAATTTAGACTCCCATCAGTAATGTCATTCTCGTTATGACCCATGATCATGGTAGGCCAACTCATAATGAGATCTCCTCTCCCTCAATTAATCATTTTTTTTTTAAAAGTAAACTCTGATTATGATCAACCTCAATTAGGTTAATTAATAGGTGGGGAGGCAAATCTTCTCCTCAAGAGCACAAGATAGTGTGAAATTTTTTTAATTACTAATCTTTATTGGTTGTTCCTTCTACCCTAAATACTCATTTTAAAGAAAACTTCTTAGATAATGACTAAAATATTCCTCGAGTTGATTGTGCTAGGGTTCTTGTGAGATCATGTTAGGGTTTCATAGGAGTGTTGCATGAGAGAAGGCTTTTCATCAATACCTTAAAAGAGAAACTTGAAAAGGTTCTTTCGATGACAGGCTGTTAAAATGAATAATACATAAGTAGATTTTTAAGCTTATGAACGGAAAGTATTAGAAATAATTATAAAAATACATATAACTGACAAAATGAATAGTCATGGCCAATAACCAGAGTCACTTCATAAAATATGAGGCATTAAGAGAGAATTTCGTCTAAAAATTCTTACGACAAGAGTGCTTAATGGTTTGGATTAGGGGGGTTATGGTTTGGGATAAGGTTTGGTTATGGTTTGGACTATGATTTGCATTAGGATTAGGATTTGGACTAGGGTTAGGTTTAGGGTCTGAATTAGGAATAGGTCAAAGGTTTAAACTAGTGCTAGGTATAGGGTTCGGATTAACGTATGGACTAACATTATCTCTAGGGATTGTATTAGGGTTATGTTTAAAGAAAGCTTTCACAGGTAACTAGGACCATGAAGGATTATGAATCGGTAGTCAATTTAGTGGAAATTGTGGTTTTCGTTCTTTATTTTCCATTAAATACTTTCATGGAAGAGGTTGTGAACCATGCCTAGGGCCACAGGGAAATATAAATCAAGAGGGAAAAGGAGAGGAAAACTATGGCCATCAGGTAGGATGTTCAACTGGAGGAGGTTTACAAATTTTCCATGAAACTGTAGGATTATAGACACGTTGAGGAGCCTGCTTGGGAGAATAATCATTAATCCATGTATTGAATGGTGATAAATTTTGATTTATACCTCAAATTTTATTTTATTCCTTATTAAATCTCCTAAATATATTTAGAAATCCTGGTACTGATGGGAAACATTTTGCTGCATGAGCCTCTTCAAAAATTTGTAAAAATTTCAGGATACTAAGTGGACACTTTCCAAGGAAGTGATTATTCATATAGTTGGTACACTATATCATTAGTGGTTCTTCATCCTTCTTTCGTTCCTCCTCCAAATCATTCAATTTTTAAATTAAATGTTTAATAATATTATTTTTATGTTGAAGAAAAATCTTAAATTATGCAAGTGTGACTTATTCATTGGATTATTTGTATATCTCTACTAAAACATAAAGACTCCTCATTGAATAATCTCTAAAAATACCATTTTCCTATTCTCAACAGGTGAAATGGAATGTTATGTCATCACATGGATGAATAGCTAAGGGGGGGGAGGTTCTTACAACACCCAAGAAATGAAAAACCTTAAAAATAATGTAGGAAACAAAAAAGTACAAAGAGTCAATTATAAGGAAATAAAATCTAAGTAAACAAGAAACCAAATGCAACAGGTCACCAAGGTCAGTCTCCTAATCACCTCCCTAGCAATGATGTCAAAATGTTGTGTTCAATATGTGGCATATTAATAGACCAACATTTAATTTTCAAACTGGGAGTTCATGAATTTCGAGCTGTAGCACTGGAAATGCAACAGAAGGATTCTAGAAACCTACAGAACAAAATCCTAACTTGTATATAAATGGCTCATAGCACTAGTTAACATAACCACGCAACACACTGGAAACTAGATTATTAATCATGAAACAAAAATCAAAAGAGTTTGTTGCAAAGAAACTTCTTAAAAGGGATAGAAAAACTCAGAATTCATGGCACCTAATAAATAAATGGAAAACCTCAAAAAATTTGAGAAGAAGATCTATTCTTGTATTTTGGTTCCTGTACTAGGAAGACATAGTAAGTTCATTTCTATGTTATGAAAATTATCTTCCTATAGAGGAATACTTTGTTCTTGTACTGGAAACAATTTATCCCTGCACTAGGAAAACAAAGCAAATTCGTTTTGGTATTATAATAACTCTATTCATGTACTAGAATAACTATGTTCATGTGCTAGACCAATTCTATTCTTGCACCAAAATACTTTGTTCTTGTACTTAAACACTTTGTCCTTGAATTGGAACACTATGTTCCTGTACTGGAACAGTTTGTTCCTCTACTATGACATATTCACATTCAATAATCATTCATTAATGAATTTATGTGCTACAAACAATAAACTAGAAATTAAGAAAATCAGGAAAGAAAGCTTTAGCTTGAACATTAATGGAAAGAATTCCAAATCAAATGAAAACTTTCAGTAAAAAGGAAAATGACAAAGATCCATGAAAATTATCACAATTGAAAAAATTACAATTACTTGCGTTGTAATAAAAGATATATATATAAATAAGATAAAACTCAAACCCTTTTTTAATCTCTTTCTCTGTGCGATATATATACTCTGCATAAGTAAAAATTTAATGAAGTCATTAAATTCAAAAAATACCATTAAAGATTAGTTTTATAAGTTGTATGTGATTCACATTCATTCAAAGGAAATCATTACAAATTAGGTTTATTCACAAAGAAACCATCACAACATTACAACTCGTATTTCAACCAAGGTACACTTCCCCATAAAAGGAAATAAGCTTTCCAATAAAAATTAAATCATTAGAACCTAGAACCTTAATTAATTTCTAGAAATGATTCAAGAAACCCTCTTAGAAAAGAGAATGCATATTAGGATGCTTTAGGAAAATAAATTAAAATGATTATACTATAATGAAACGAACTTATCACACAAAAATCCCTCAGATCTGAGATCACGTAGAAAGATAAATACAACCACAATAATTTAATCAAACCTGAATGCTTAAAAAAATGAAATAAACCTTCTAAAAATTTCATTTATGTACCTAATTCGCAAAACAATAAAATAGGGAGAAGGATTTGGGTTGGTTGGGCCCTATCCAACCAACTCATTTCCCTTTAAGGAAAACTCTTAATTTATGCGAGCGAAATTAGTAATATATAAAATACACATAAGGGACACATGAACTTGTCATTAAATTAAAATCTTAGTATTTTACAAAATCTGAAATAGTCCAACTTCTAATTTATCATAGGTAAGGGGGTAGAACCCCCAACGCTCAGGTCAACAGAATCAAGGTACAAAGAAACGGTTTTCTCCTCTAGGCTTGGAGCCATAACTATGTTTTTATACATTTCATGGTGAAAATTTGGATTTAGGACAGCCAGTCCATTAGAAAACGATACTAAGAATTGAATCCCAACTATTTTACATCAATATGAGACCAATACAATCATTTTCCCATCAAGAAAATGTAGATCTAATATGAATTTTCCATTTTTTGGTGAATCTAGGCAAGATCCTAGAATTATGGAAAAACAATACTTTTTTATAAAAATGTTGCAACACCCTAGTGTAACTTTCAAACCAATGTAGATATTTGAAATGTTTTTTGTTCTATATAATATTTTATGTTGGTTAAAAACCTATTTTCTGGTATTTTTTTAGATTCACCTCCAGCTACACGCAAATCGAGGTGAAACATGGTAGTTCGAAAACTCTGCGAATTTTGAGTGTATTCATTGGTTTTCTTCTAGAGACCCACAAGTGGGATCTGGGTTCAATTAAACTCATAGGAATGTGTTAAAAAATTATTTTGGACAATAACCATGTTAGGTCCCTATATTACTAGTATAGTCCCATATTGTTGTTAGTATAACCCCCTTATTGTTGTTGTTGTACCCCTGTAACCCCCATATTGTTATTATTGTGCCCTTACATTATTATTGTTAGGTTTGCTAGGATTACACTATGGCCTCATGGAATCTTATATATAGAAAGGAGGTTTTGGTCATTTGAATCATCCAATAATTGTTCATTTATGTAATGTATTGGAGGTTGCCCCCTTGAAATGGTTGATTTCTAAGGCATTGATCTCTATTTTCTTCTATTTTTGGAGTTGGTTTCATAAGATTTGCTATCAAATCTTTGGATTCTAGGATTTCGCTGCTCTAATAGGTCATCGTGGAATTTTTGCTATAGATTTTTTCCTATGAAGGTTCAGAGGCTGAAATTTTTTCAATGAGAAGCTAAAATCCTAAGGAACCTCGTGTAAAAATTTTAGATCTTGGTTCGCAATACGTTTGGAGATATGATCTGTGGAAGTTAGGCTTTTTTCAGGCTCCCGAATTTCAAATAAACCAAGTCATCATGGAATTTACACTATAACTTTTCATATACTATGTTTTAGAAGCTACAATCTATACAAATCGAAGATAAAATCATAAGGAACCTCCTGTAAAAATTTTAGATCTTGGTTCATAATATTTTTGGAGATATGATCTGTGGATGTTAGGATTGTTTCAGGCTCCCGAATTTCATCTCAAAGAGGTGATTGTAGGAAAAACATCATAAATCTCTCTCTTAGTGTCGGATTGGAATTATGTAAAAATTTCTCGCAAGTACAGAAACTTTAGTTTCATGTATATCGATCTCATAGCCGAAGGAGGAAACAGTTACATGTGGCAAGTCGTACAAGTTTGCTCTAGTGAACGAATCCATAATTAGGTCATCGTAGGAGATTTGGCATAACTTTTCCTTCAAGAATCTAAACCAGGTCAGACCTGTGGATTTAGAAAGAAGATTCGGAGGGCTACTATAGGGCTAAATTTCATTTATTTAATATCCTAAATCACAGAGATAATTCAGTTTCAATATCGATCTCTTCAAAATGAAGAAAAATGTGTGTATTTGTTATAGCATCATTTCTCACCTTCACATGATTCATGATTGCTTTGATGGTTTTGGGCACCCATTCCTATAAACTTGGACAAATTCACTTAAAAACAGTGTAAAAATCCCCATACGCGACTATGCCCGTACTTTTCCACGTGTATACGCGAGTCCAGCTGCACTTTTCCGTGTATGCCATTAAAATTATGAAAAAATATATAAAAATTCCCTATTTTCGGGCTGGGTTGATGGTTACTCAGGTAGTTCAACCACCCCAGCACGTGGCCAACTGTTTCCAACTGTTGAAACTACTTGGAGGGAGTATAAAAACCCCTCATGTGTATGGCCTAAGGGAGAAAGAGAATTATTGATATTATACTCTGTTGGTATTCCCTATCCAAGTCTGATTCCCCGTGCCTCCTGCACTTTCCCAGTTCATTACAGGAAACCCTTGTTTCCTTGAGATGCTCATCTCCCTATCTGTCATCTCGTATGCACCAGTTTGGAAGGAGTCTTAGCGAGGCAAGGGCGGGACGGATCCGGACGACGGTCTGCTCGAAGATCGTGGAAGGATTCAGGTGATCTCTCCACTCGTTACTTTTGTACATGCTATTTATAATACAGAAGTACCATGCTGTTCCCGAAATATACGTGTTAGTGTATGCTTATATGTATGAGAATATTGTTATTTAAGCATTCATTATGATTTATCTGATGTTTTATATCGATTTCACTAACATTTAGAGTAGATATATGTTGTACAACCAGTTCTTTGTGCTTGTTTCTTCTTGTCTTTCAGGTTAAGAAGGAAGGACGGTTGCTGGGGGTTTGGACCCCGTGGGATCTACTTCAATCGTAGAACCTATGGGTAACTTTCTCATTCTACTCTATTTAGTTTTTCTAAACGTGCATGGTTGTGTGAGTCCTTCTTAAGTAGCATGCCCCTGCTCTGTGGAGGTTGTAACCCAACCAACCTCTAGGGTGATATTCCCCGAAACAGAACTGGCGACTCCACTCAGGATCACATTCTTGTGATTCTCCTGTTGGGTGGTTTCAACTGTTTTGTAGGATTCCGACAGTTTTATCTTTCATCTGCAGTCGAGTTTATTATTTCTCAGTCAGTCTGAAGTCCTGGTTTCTTTGCCAGGCTTGTCCTTTTTCTTTTTTCATTATTTACCTCTGCATACGCGCTTTTTTCTGGACACAGTCACGTATACACATGAGTTTTTCTAAAGGGAGCCGCGTATACGCGAGTTTCCCTTGGCACACATGCGTATGCACACTGGTTGCATAACTGTGAAGTAGCGTATACCTAGGCAGATTTTGAATTTTTGGGTTTCTTGATTTTTTGGTCCTTTCTGGCTGTGGAGAGCTGTTCCTACAGTGTCTATGTACTCTCTGGATTGTAAAGGAAGAGGTTTCTTGTTTTTTCTCTCTTTCGTTTGATTGAAAACTAGTCTTTTTGGCAAAGTGATGTTTCTGGTGCTGGCACTTCTGGATTGAGTTCCAAGATCGCTTTCTGAACATTCTTGGCTGTTCTGCTTTATCAAAACAGAGAGCTTCTGCTCACTTACTCGCTCCTATCTTTGTGTTGTGCTTCGCATTGCGATTTTTGCTTCATTTTTTATTGGTTTTCTTGAGTTCCATAGGCTAGGTTTTGTTGCAACTTTTGAAGAGCTTTTCTAGCTTATTTGGAGTTTTTGTTTGCGGCAAGTTCGCACTATTTGTCTAGGCTGAGTGGCTGAGTTTTCTAGTCTTCTTTTGCTCTTATTGATCTTGCTACGAGTTAGCCTTATAAGTTTTGGGAGAATTGTTGAAGTTTGTGCTTGAAATTTAGTCTTGTTTGGTTTGGATTTTGGTAGTTTTGCTTGGTCTTTTCGAGCTCTTTCTTTATAAAACTAAAAAGCTCAAAAAACATTTGCTTTGCTTTTTGTTTTCGCATTTCAAAGGCTTAAAAAACATTTTCACTGGTTATTTGCTTTCGTTGTTGCATTTTCATTTTCGTTTACTATATCTTTTGAAGCTTTTGTGAGGTTTCTTGCTTTTGGTTTTCAGCTTGATTTTGAGGAGGAGTTGTCATTGATTTCTTCTTCTTGTTTTTAAGTGTTCTTGGTGTCTTCATTTTAAGAGTTCTTGATTTCGAGAACTAGCGTTCTGGGCAACCAAAGAAGAGTTAAAACTGAAGGACTTTTTTGGGAAGTTTCACTCTGCTTTAGGAGATTTGCATCTTAGGATTTTCATGCTTGTAGTGATTTGCATTAGGTGCATTTAATCATTTAGTCAATTTCATAGTTTTTGTGAGTGTGAGTTTGCTATTTGAAAAGAAAAATACAATTTTTAGTCTCGTAGAACCTGTATAGAGATTGCTCTTAATCGAAAGACAAAGAACTGCATTTGCATGTAGTTAAGTTTTTATTAATTTATTTTTGCGTCAAAACACCATAAGTTTCATCTCCATATCCTTGTGACTTAACATAACAACCCATTAAAATAAGAGATTTAATCTAAAATCAACTAGCAAGTTTTCTAAGTGTCAATCACCAACTAGCTAGGTTGTAGGGCCTTGGAATAGGTGAGTGGAGAGTTAACTCTCCAAGGCTGCTCAAACAAACATAGAAGTTGATTAATTGAGCGAAATCCAACTCCGTTAGGTGGACCGGGAAAGCTCTCCTCCAGAGAGTCAAGCGCGAGGGGAAGTGAAGGCTAAGAAGAGGGATACCCCCTCTCTGATTAGCTGAATCTGACCTCAAGACCATTCCGCCCGGCTTCTGATATGGATTGGTGCCCATAGTTGCCACTCCTAGGTTCCACACAGGTGACTGCGGGGGGGAATACCCGTGGTACCTGAGGCAGACGTCGCATCACTTTCAGCAGTACTTCTGGGGGGTGCCCTTGCAAAGATTGGGTGCTTGAGCCAGCAAAGGATTTCATTAGGAGGTCGGCGTAACTGTTTCCGATACCTTCGCTAGTTGTTCTGGGCCCTAATCATCCCAGACTGCTTTTGGGAGGTCCTATATTTCGCTTTCCTGTATTTTGGTGTCCGGTTCTCATCACTCGGAGCGAAAATACTTGGAGGCTGTTTGCTTGACTGTATCTCAAGGATTTTTATTTTAGTGAGTGCTCTTTGCTCCTAGCTTGCCTAGCTTTTCACTTTTTTGAGTCTAATTTAAAATCTATAAAAGTGGTTGATCAAGCGCCTCGACGATTGAGGAGAATCTGGGGGTTATCTCCCAAGAGTCTAGAGCCTTCTTCGAGAAGGCGTAGGAGTGATTTAGCAGGTGGTTACCACCCTGTGGCATCTGAAGTAGTGGAGAGAGATCCTCCACAAAGGTCTAAAGGTTTCATAGCTGATTCTGGTGTCGGTCCCTAGAGGAGCGTTCTGCTCACCTCGCGAGTTTTGTTTCCTCAGAAAGAAGATTTTCAAATCGAAGATGTACCTGAGCCTCCTGCTACACGTCCATCTCCTCTTCCTCCTGATTATCCATTTTTTGTTCAATACATCGGACCTGAGTCAGAGAGACCGGGAGATCTTCCGTATCATTCTTATCTTTCGATGGCCACGACTGGGAACACGACTTCTACCGTGACTGCTGCAGGCATTCAGACTCTCGCCTGTTGAAGCGAGCACTATTGCTTCATCTTCGATTGCTTCTGGTGCTTTCTTGTGTTTGGCTGCGGTTTCACCCCGAGCACATGCTTCTCATTACGGTCCTTTTTGTTCGGGGATGTCCTGTAGTGGGGTCCTCTTTTTCCTTTTCCGCCGCCCGGTGGATACGCCCATGTCTGTAGCTGGTGGATACGACTTCGTTTCAGGGTTTCCCCTTTGGGACTAGACACATTCCTAGTTCTAGTACTTCTTTAGGGTCGTTTCCGTTTACGTCCCAGACCCAAAGTTTCAACCCTTGGTCTGGGGGGCAAAGTTCGACTACTTTTACAGGGTGGAATCCTGTGTTTACTACAGCAGGGGCAGGGAATCAGTTTTATGCAGGTCATCAAGGGAATTCTTCTTTCCCTTCATCGAGTGCTTATCAGTCTTGTTCTTCTCTGTCTAATGCTTGGAACCCCTACCAGGGGCTCTCCTCTTCATTTAATACTTCAACGGGGGGAACTGGTCTGGGATTTGGTAACTCGGCGTGGGGAGGAGGTTCTTCTCCATTTTCTACGAGTCCTTTCTGGCAACCTGGTGCCTCATCAAATCCAGGCTATTCTTTTCAGAATGTTGGGAATCCATCCCATGAAGGATGGAATCCTCAGGCTCTGCCTCGCTTATCTTTTCTGGCAACGTTAAACTTGCCAGATCTGTCGAAGTTGACTAATGACCTGATTCGTTATAGTCTGGGGTGGCCTCCGGTCCCGACCAAACTTCCTTCGGACATTCCAAAGTTTGAAGGTAAGAATGGAGAGGATGTTGAGACCACATGCCACTTTCCACTTATGGTGTTCTTGAACTCACGATTGATGAGGGTCGATTAGGTTGAGATTATTTCAACGCACCCTAACTGGAAATGCTGCCAAATGGTATATCGATCTCACTGGGGGCAGTTTTGCTACATTTGGAGAATGGCTATCACATTTCTAAACCATTTTCGGTTTCCTGTCAGATATGAGGCCGGGACCGAACTCCTAGCTAATTTCAAGCAGGATGAGGCAACACACATTTCTGATCACATTGAGGATTGGAGGAGAAGGAAGAGGCTTATCAAAGCTCATATTCCAGGTGAATTCCTTCTCGAGTGGTTTCTGAAATCTCTGCAGTCAGATATTTCAAAAGATGTATCCCTACCTGGGGTATTTTCTGAGGAGCAGGCCATTTTAGGGCCCTGTAGCTAGAACTGATCTATTCTCAGTCTGGGGTAATTTATAAGTATTTGCCCAATGCTCCTCGCTCCAAATTAGATTTGTCAAAAACTAAACCTGGTCCGCATGGTGACGAGCTTGTCGGATCGGTCAATAGTGGTGCAGCCAGCCTGCTTTCTCAACTGCAGCAGTTGTCTTTACAATCTTTTCCTTCTGGTCAGGCTGTGCCTCCTGATTCATCACCTTCCCAGTCTTGGTCCATAAATGTTGTCCAAGCTTCTGATCCCAAAGGAAATCAACAATCCTATGGGAAGAAGAAGGGACGAAATAACACGAAGAAGGGCAAGAACGGGAAGGGAAATGCAAATAAAACCAACGAGCATGTTGGTGAGGGTCAAAAGGAGAAAAATAAAGTGAAGTTTCCATGCAAGCTCTGTGTTGGAGACCATCTCACACACCTTTGCCCTAAAATTCAGGATGCTCAGCGCTTGTTAGCTCATCAGGGTTCTTCTAGTTCCCAGGCTGTGTTAACAAACCCTTTTCCCCAAGGGTAGAAATTAGTTGTTGGCGCGAACCAAAATCCTGGGGCTTCCTCTAGGGGCACCCAGGAAGGGGAAATCCCATCGAACATTTTTATGATGAGTGCTCACACGGATATCGCTACGAGATCCCGTGATTATGGTGGAGAAGAGTCTTCGAAAGCTAAGGAAGTTCCTGATGCTACTAAGCCGCTTCACATTATGAAGCCTACTGTTGATTCTATGCCTCGGATGCCAAAAGCATCTTCTAAGTGGTCAACGATTAATCCAAATGCGAGGGCTACCCAGAAATACTCAATTGTAGAAGATCTGGCGCAAAGTCCTTGTGGTATGTCAGCTTTAGAGGTATTCCAGTCTTGTCCAGCTCAGCGTAGTGCTTTGCTCACTGCCATTGGGGCTATTGATCCGAAAAATTCTCTTCTGATTACTTTTGATATGACTAATTTTAAGAAGAGACTTCCTCATCACATGGCTTTTCATATTAAATCGTCGTATCGGAAGTGCAATATCTTTCGAACGATTGTTGATGAGGGTGCTTCCACATGCGTGATGTCTCTCGCATGTTGGAAGACACTTGGATCTCCCAAAGCTGTTCCATCTAGCACTGTTCTTACTGCGTTCGATGGTCATTCTCACAGACCCCATGGTATTGTCCCGACTTTGCCCATCTGTGTTGGGGGCAAAACCGTTAACATAGAGGTTGAGGTAGTGGATGCAGCCTTGGACTACAACCTTCTGTTGGGGAGGAACTGGATTTATGAGATGGATGCCATTGCATCCTCATTATTTCAAATTGTATGTTTCCCCCACGAAGGGAGGATTGTCACAGTGGATCAACTGGATTGTCCTCAGATAGACCCGAATGCGTCTTCTGACTCATCTGTTCCTAAGTTGGATAATACTAAGGCACCTGTTGAGAATCTAGGAGTTGGAATGTATTCTTCCCTGATGGGTACTTTCGATCTTCCTCCTCCTACGGTGCATATTAATGCTATTTCATCCTCCAAGGCTCCCCTTCGAAGAGAGTTCTTCAGAACTCATTATTTTTCGGACCCTTGGACCTTACCTTCCCCTACTGCCACATTAGCAGAAGGTCAAGTGGGTGGAATGGCATTTCTGATTTCTGCAGCTGAGATTGCATATCAGTCTATTGTTGACACTGTAGAATCCATCCCAGCTCCTCTTTCACCGGAAGAGTTGGATGGTGATGTGGCTCCGGCTTGGACGCTTAGTTCTTCTTCGGCCCAGGATTGCCTTGATACCACTCTTCCATCTGAAGAGGCCATCCTGGAAGCCATGACTGGTATAGATAGACCGTGGGATGATTTTCATCATCGGTCTTACTTCCTACCTGACTTGAGCGAAGTTGAAACTAGTTTTCCAAGTCCTCAGTCTCCTGGTCCTGTTCACCCAGTCTTGAACCCTTTGGCACCAACACAGGTTTATGCTGAAGGGAACATGGCTGTGATCTCTCCTACTATCCTGGTGAACATTTCTAGGGATCCCAATATTATCGAGAATGTCTTCATTGGAGCTGAATGTTCCCGTAAAGAGGTTCAAATTTATATCGAGCTCTTCAAAGAGTATAGGGATGTATTTTCTTGGTCTTATGAGGAAATTCCTGGCATAGACCCATCTATTGTCCAACATGAGATCAAGACGTATGAAAATTCTAAGCCGGTCAGCCAAAAACTTCGTCCGGTCAATCCTAGGAAGGCAGCAGCTATCAAAGCTGAAGTTGAAAAGCTGCTTAAGGCAGGATTCATTTTCCCAGTTCCTCTGACTGAATGGGTTTCAAACCCCGTTCCCGTAGATAAAAAGCAAGGAACGATTCAAGTGTGCATCGATTTCAGAGACCTAAATAAAGCATGTCCTAAAGACAATTACCCCACACCTTTCATCGATCATATCATTGACGAGTGTGTCGGTAATGAGATTTTCTCCTTCATTGACGGTTTCTCTGGATATAATCAAATTACTATCCGTCCCGAAGATCAACATAAGACTGCATTTATTTGTCCCTGGGGTACGTTTGCATACAAGAAGATGCCTTTTGGTCTTAAAAATGCTGGGGCTACCTTTCAGCGGGCCATGTCATACGCCTTCCACGACATCAAAAAGATTATCGAGGCATACTTAGATGATTTAGCTGCTCATTCTCGGAAGAGGATGGATCATCCTGGTCACCTCCGGAAAATATTTGAAAGATGTCGTTTTTATAAAATTCGATTGAATCCGAACAAGTACGTTTTCGCGGTTACATCCGGTCGGCTATTGGGATTCATTGTGTCTAGGGAAGGGATAAGGGTAGATCCCTTCAAGGTTGAGGCAATACTTCGGTTGCCTCACCCATCTTCCATCCGTCAGCTTCAAAATCTCCAAGGAAAGTCTAATTTTCTTCGGAGGTTTATCGTCAATTATGCTGAGATTACAAAGGGATATATGAGACTGTTGAAGAAAGGAGTTCCTTTTCTTTGGGACGACTACGCTCAACGCTCGTTCGATGCTTTGAAAAAGACGACCTCTTGCTCGCTAAGTGCTGATTGTAAACGAGAGATTTCCTTTTGTATCTTGTAGCAGCAGAATCTACTATTGGTATGGTTCTGGTTCAGGAAGATGATGCTCTTGCAGAGCATGTTATTTACTATCTTAGTCGAGGATTGGTAGGCCCTGAACTCCGGTACACTCCGATAGAAAATTTAGCTTTAGCAATAGTTCATGCTGTGCAGCGACTACGGCATTACATTATTCTACAAAAAACTTATGTTTTGGCAGCAGCCAATCCATTTCAGTTTGTCCTCAGTAGGCGAGTGATTGGGGGCAAATACAATAGATGGATTGTGATTTTGCAGGAATTTGATCTTGATTTTATGTACGTGTTTCGGGGAATTAACACCCTAGGGGTTGGTTGGGATACAACCTCCACAGAGCAGGGGCGTACTACTTAACAGAGACTCACACAATCATGCACGTTCAGAAAAACTAAATAGAGCAGAATGAGAGATTTACCCGTTGGTCCTACGTTTGAAGTAGATCCACATGGAGTCCAAACTCCCTGCAACCGTCCTTCCTCCTTAACCTGAAATACAAGAAGAAACCAGCACAAAGGACAAGTTGTACAGCATATGTCTACTCTATATGTTAGTGAGATTCATATAAAACATTAAATAAATCATAATGAATGCTTGTATAAAAAATATTCTCATACATAAAAGCATACACTAACACGTTTATTTCGGGAACAACATGATACTTCTGTATTATAAATAGTACGTACAAAAGTAATCAAGAGGAGAGATCACCTGATCCTTCCAAGGCCTTCGCAGACCGTCGTCCGGATCCGTCCAGACCTTGCCTCGCTAAGACTCCTTCCAAACTGGTGCATACGAGATACCATATAAAGGGATGTGTATCTCAAGGAAACAAGGGTTTCCTACAATGAACTGGGAAAGTGCAGGAGGCACGGGGAATCAGACTTGGATAGGGAATACCAACAGAGTATAATATCAATAATTCTCTCTCTCTCCCTTAGGCCATACACATGAGGTCTTTTTATAGTCCCTCCAAGTAGTTTCAGCAGTTGGAAACAGTTGGCCACGGGCTGGGGTGGTTGAACTACCTGAGTAACCATCAACCCAGCGCGAAATTAGGGATTTTTTATATATTTTTTAATCATTTTAATAGCATACGCGGAAAATTCTAGCTGTACTCGCGTATACACGCGGAAAAACACGGGCATAGTCGCGTATGGAGGATTTTACACTGTTTTTAAGTGAATTTGTCCAAGTCTGTAGGAATGGGTGCCCATAAAGCCATAAAGCAATCATGAATCATGTCAAGGTGAGAAATGATGCTATAACATATGCCCCCTAATATATGAGGTCAGAAGGGGTACATGATGGCCGAAATGTATTATGCACATAGAAAGAACTTCGCAAGGACAAGAGAGGACTTCACCAGATTTCAGCCTGCTAAAAACCAATGAAGGAAACCAGAGAGTCAACTCATGTTGAGGCGGGCATACCCATGCTCTGTCAAAAATACATCATATGGAAAGTACTGAAATAGATCCAATATGTATATAAGTATAGCTGAACTGTAAGTACAAAATGAATCATCTGAGCATGGCCCGGAAATACAAGTCTGAATCAATGTCCAAGTATCACACATAGAAAGCTGATCAAAGATGGTGCAACTGGATGTCTGATCAAATAAGTAACTGAATCTCCAAGTACCGGATCATAAGAGGTGGATCAAACGGTACAATCACGCAACTCGGGGACCAACATATAAGATGCTGCTGTGCTGAACTGCAACATATAAGGGTGGACGGCATCACCGGAAGATACTAAAAAGATTGTCAAAAGTGAACCGAAACATGCTGATGCAACCCGCGGTCTTCACCGATCACTATGCCACAATTCTACACAATGTGAATAAATGATCTGAAGTCGACCAGGTGAGAAATCGTTGGATTACCGGGCATTGATGTATCCCGTTAACCAACACGAGACAACCCACCGATAATGATAATGAGTGTCAAGGTGCCCCAGTACAATCTGACAAGTGTGAATGAATGAGTTGAAGTCGAACACTTGAAAGAATCTACCAATCAGGAGGCAATGATGAATCCCCACTGTCGATAGCGAAGAGTCTGCCACTGATGACTGCAAACCCTAAGGTACTGAAAAAAGACTCTAGACCTTGTTCCCAGAGCAATGAGTCGGAGTCGATGGGAAAAGATCTGCTGGAAGGAAGGCATTAAGGCATCCCACATCAGTCCAGCGCGAGTGTAACCCGCAGGCCAAGATTTGAAGGAATCGGACGAAGGAGAGTGATGGAACCAAAACCGAAGTACGTTTCCGACGTGCACAAGATGAAGCTAGCGCACGGAAGAAACCCTCTGAACCAACCAATAATGAAAGCTGACACAGAGGCGAGAAATCCACCGATAGGGTCAAATGGAAATCCAGGTACTGCCCGAATCCCAAGTGTGATAATGTGTGCTGACGTCGAACACAGGGGAAACCACTCAGTCAAAGACCCATGATGATGATCAAATGCTGAGCACGAGGTCACCTATCAATGATGAAAATAGGCCCAAGGTGTGGCTCTAGGTTTTCTCTCAGAGCAATGTGTCGTAATCGATAAGAGACAAACCCGCCGGCAAGAAGTCAATGGGGACCTTCTCAAACCAGCACGAGCAGAAGACCAAAACATCTGATGTGATAGAACATGATACTGAAAAGATCGGGAAGGCCGACTGGATAATGAGTCAAGAGACACCGCAAAATGGCCGACTCAGGCTAGACTTCCCTTGAACAAAAGCACGACTCTGTGATGACCATGGCAGTAAAAAGTGACACTGTATAAGTCTGTCATGCAGGAGGCAAAACAAACTTTCCATATGATTGGAAGAGATAACCAACCGGGGGAGAACTGACAAGTGAAACATAGTAAAGGCTGAACCTAGGTCAAAACTAGAACCATCCCAAAATGAAGGAAATATATATAAGTATATGTGCTTTGTTCAAGGGTGACAAACTGACTCTGTACTGCCATCAAAACAACGAAGATACATCCCATTCCCGCTCTTTTTGTTATATTTAATTTTTTTTGTCTTTTTCATATAATAAGCCTGAAAAAGAATAAAAGAATGCTATGGTACAATGGATAGAATGAGTATCAATAAAGCAGATGCACTAGTTCCTGGGACTGGAAAAATCCTATGCTCAATGCAAGGTGGCGAAAACTGGTCAGTGATAGTCAGAGGAACGTTCCATCCATGGGTACAAAGGTGTCAAGTCGTGATAGCTAAGTGCATGCAATGGTTAACTTGTACAGAAAGTCAAGGTCAAAAGTTGACTTAAACATCGAGTCCAAATGAAGCCGGCTAAAGGCCAGGATAAACAAGTAGCCAATATGCAATGCAGTAATACAACTTAACGACACCAGGGAGCCTCTAGGGTAAAAGCCAGAAAAAATGATAAGTGATGAAGAAGAAGAATGAAGCTTCAGCACAGAAGACATGGCGGGACTAAAGAGGACTCCCGAGCCTACATAAAAAGCATCATGGGCAACAAGTGATAGCGAGGAACTAACTAGGAAGCCCATGTAAAGGAAGGCTCTACCATCAAGTCACGATTAAATAATCGGCGAGTGAAATGGGTGTAATACTCATGACCTGATGGGATCGACCCTAAGGCAAGTGATCAGTATGGAGGCTAGTATGCAAGATGCAACGAAAAGTGATTCCCTAACCTATATGCCAGTGAAGATCATATACCTACCGTGACGAGTCGGAAATCATGGATCAGAATCCGGGAAAAATCTCAAAATCATCAAAATGTACCTGAAAACATACCAAACTGGTCACTTCCAAGCAATCGAGTTGTACAGCATAAGATAGATCGAAAAAATAAGCATAAAGAATTTTTGCAAAAATTTTCAATTTTTTAGCCATAAATAGACAAATTAGCTCTCATTTGGTTCATTATTGCATAGCTGATATGGAAAAAGTGCTCTGGAGCTAAAACCTTCTTTCGTCAAATCAGGAACAACCGACCGTCGAAATTCAGCGAAACTTCAGGTAGGCTCCTTAATCATCCTGTTTATTCATTTTGTCCGTTTGGAAATTAAAATTAAGTGATTTTTTGCTTTGAAACCCTTGCTAAAAATTGTGTATCTGTGCATACGCGGGTTTAATCAAGGCAAGTCGCGTATACACGCGAATGTGCACAGGAAAAGTTGCGTATGCGCAGGTCCGATTGTAAAAAAGCGTGGCTAATGCAAATTTTGATGAAATTTCTCAGGATGACCATCTCATGGAGGGAACGTGAGCATAGCACAGTAGATCAAGAGGTCATGCAGGACCACGCATCGCAAAACATCCTCCGAAATTGCGGATTGTTGAAATTCTTTAAAATGCCCAATATGAAAAGTAATGTGCGGTTGCTTGAAATGCTCGTAAATTACTGGGAACCAGATCAGGATTGCTTCATAATTGATCAGATGCCACTACGCATAGAAGTGGAGGATATATATTTCATCACTGGACTCTCCAGGAGGGGAGAACCAGTAGACTTGAACGGAAAACCCTTGGGAGGGTTAACCGTGGAAGATTATGTCCACGTATATTCCTTAGATAATTCCAAAAAGGTTGGAACGCAGATTGCAATTAGAGATATCAGGGATTTGCACATGAAGATCCTCCTTTTCACCATCAGCAGAGTACCAGGATCTGCCTCACTACATCAGGCGTCTAGGACGCAAATGAGTATAGCTGTAGAGTGTTTGACTCATGTTTACGATTGGTGTACAGCCCTACTACAGAACATGAAACAACAGCTGACCTCTATTCGCCAGGTAAAAACTAAACACTTTGGCTATGGTACCATTTTGACAACATTCTTCTTTAAGAGGATTCCAGCTTTGAGACCGAGAGTCATCTCGACTATCAGCAGCCTGCGGGACCCAAGAATTGCCTGTTGGGCAGACATGATGAAGAGACTGGGGGGCAGCGAAGTACCCCGAACCACGTGGGACGATGAGTTCTTCCTGTGGTGGGGAGAATAGATCATCGCAGTGGATGACTATCCCTATGCCGGGATGGATTTCCGAGGAGATCCAGATCTAGTACTTCCACCTAGCACAGCATGGGGAGGAGTCGGTAAGTTTTTGCAAAATTTTTTGACTTAAGTGATTTTTTTTGGATTTTTTAAAATATGTATGAAAAAATGAAAACAAACATGTTTTTGATTGGATTCATAATGACTAACAATTAAAAATGATCATGTTTCAGATGTTGGACCAGTTCGTCCTGAGGGCCTACCGCGCCATAAGCGCCGTAGAGGTGAGGCGGAGACAGTGGATTCTGACAGGACTCTCCAGGCCGTGCAGAGAAACTTGGAGGGACTGACCTGCCAAATCCCTATGGCTGCCGTGGAGGACTTGCCAGAAGCCGTCCAGAGACGGGTTGTAGGAGTACCCCGGGACTGGGATAGACTATTCTGCCGTGTGGCCACTGCAGTTATGTTCTATAGGAACACGACTTCTGGGCAGGGTCCTCAGGAGTAGACATATTTTATATATTAGATGACTGTATATTCTTTTTTGAGACTGAACATGATGGGGCATAAGCCCAAGTTTTGTACGAGATTATGGATCCAAATTTTGTAAAGTTTTTTGACACTCCGATGATATATATACAGCGATATTTGATGTGATGTGATAAATGTATCAAATGTATGATGTTTTTGATGATTAAAAATTATTGTATTGAATGATTAATATGCCAATCTAAAGCTTGATTAGCCAATGAGTCAGCAAACCAATTGTCAGCTCGAGGAATATGAATGAATGTTAAAAATTGAAATGACCTTTGTAACAAACGTACCCTCGAGAACAATCGTAATAAAACTGGATCTCGTACCCGATAAGTGTTGTTCAACTGCGACACCACCAGCTGGGAGTCCAAGAAAACTACCAACGAATCAACACCAAAAGATATTGCCTCCGAGAGTAGATGAATGACTGCAGTGTATTCTGCTACATTATTGGAAGCAGGACCAATGCAGACTCCTCTTGATACCAACAGTTGACCGGAAGGATAATGAAGCACCCAAGCCGCAGAAGCTAAGTTCCGGGTGTGTCTACTAGCACCATCGGTGAAACCAAAATGACTCATGACATCCAACACAACCTGCCAAAGCAGATCAAAAAAAATCACCACCTCATCAAAAATAAAAAATCAATCAGATATGTACAAAGCAAAAAACTACTATATACAAAGCAAAATGCCAGGCCAAAGCCTAGGCATAATACTTCTTCAAATAGAGCCCATTTCGGGGCTCCGGCAACTTGTTCCCTTCGAAGTAAACCAAGGTGTACGCTCCTTTCTTAAGGAATTTTTTAACGATATAGGGGCCATACCACATCGACTTAAACTTTCCTGCCCCCAAGGCGTCTTTTTCTTGGGCATAGACCAAAACAAGGTCACCTTCGGAAAAGACCCTAGGCTTAACCACCTTATCGTACTAAATGTTTACTCGGTTTTTATGCGCTTCATTCATCGTGGCAGCATCCCGACACTACTCATCGAGATGTTCCAGATGAAGAAGCCGCTCTGCCAGACTAGAAGTGTCAGGAAGAAGCTCAACAGCTAATTTAAGGGAAGGAATCTCGCATTCAATAGGAAATACGGATTCCACCTCGTGGACTAACTGAAATGGAGTAAAGCCAGTTGCAGTTTTAACTAACGTCCTGTGTGCCCAAAGTGCAGGATATAACATAATATGCCAGTTGGATCTATGTTTATCAATTGTCCTTTGAAGAATTGTCTTCAAGGATTTATTCACGGCTTCCACTTGCCCATTGGCCTGAGGATAATATGGAGATGAATGCTCCTGCCGGAAACCCAATTTGAGAGCCAACTCAGCCATCATACTATTCTGAAAATGACTGCCGTGGTCAGTGACAATCTCTCTAGGTATACCAAAACGAGCGATAACTTGGTTGAAAAAGAACAAAGCTGCAGTCTCACCATCGTTCCCAAAAGTAGGCATAGCCTCGACCCACTTCGTAAAGTAGTCTACTGCTACGATAATGTACTTGTGACCTTTTGCCAAAGGCGGGTTACAAGTAGTATAATCCATACCCCACTTTTTAAAGGGTCCGACAGTAACGACTAGAAAAAGCGGAGCTGGGTGAGCGCGCATTTTTCGAGTATATACCTAACACGGATGACACTTCTTGACCGATTCGATACAATCTTTGAAAATCGAGGGCCAAAAGTATCCAGCACGAAAAATATTTTGGGCTGTAGCAAGCCCAGATAAATGACCCCCACAAGCTCCACTGTGAGAATCATTGAGCACAGCCTCAGCTTCTTCGAAAGTTAAGCAGCATCTTAGGATTGAATCAACCCCTCGACGGTACAAAGCATCACCAATAATCAGATAATTCTTAGCTAAGTGACGCAGCTTACGACGCTCATCTTTCGAAAAAGAAGAGGGAAACTTCGCAGTCTGGAGATACACGATGATATCCCCATACCAAGGATCTTGTGGAGAGATTAGAAACAAGTGTTCGTCCGGAAAGGACTCATCATAGATCATCTCCTCTCCACAAGGCAACTCGAAGATCAATTCCGCAAAGACTAATGACTTCTTGGATTTGGCAGACATGAACTCTAGATCAAATTCTTGTAAAATTACAATCCATCTATTATATTTGCCCCCAATCACTCGCCTGCTGAGGACAAACTGAAATGGATTGGCAGCTGCCAAGACATAAGTTTTGCGAAGAATAATGTAATGTCGGAGTCGCTGCACAGCATGAACTGCTGCTAAGGCTAATTTTTCTATCGGAGTGTATCGCAGTTCAGGTCCTACCAGTCCTCGACTAAGGTTGTAAATAACATGCTCAACAAGAGCATCATCCTCCTGAACTAGAACCATACCAATGGTAGATTCTGCTGTAGCCAGATACAAAAGAAAATCTCTGCTATAATCGGGTGGACTCAGTAAAGGAGCAGAGGTCAATGCCTTTTTCAAGGCATCGAATGAGTGTTGAGCGTAGTCGTCCCAAAGAAAAGGAACTCCTTTCTTCAACAGTCTCATATATCCCTTTGTAGTCTCAGCATAGTTGACGATAAACCTCCGAAGAAAATTAGACTTCCCTTGGAGACTTTGAAGCTGACGGATTGAAGACGGGGGAGGCAACCGAAGTATTGCCTCAACCTTGAAGGGATCTACCCTTATCCCTTCCCTAAACACGATAAATCCCAACAGCCGACCGGATGTTACCGCGAAAACGCACTTGTTCGGATTCAAACGAATTTTATAAAAACGACATCTTTCAAATATTTGCCGGAGGTGACCAGGATGATCCATCCTCTTTCGAGAATGAGCAGCTAGATCATCTAAGTATGCCTCGATAATCTTCTTGATGTCATGGAAGGTGTAAGACATGGCCCGCTGAAAGGTAGCTCCAACATTTTTAAGACCAAAATGCATTTTGTTATATGCAAACGTACCCCAGGGACAAATAAATGCGGTCTTATGTTGATCTTCTGGACGGATAGTAATTTGATTATAACCAGAGAAACCGTCCATGAAGGAGAAAATCTCGTTACCGGCACACTCGTCAATAATATGATCGATGAAAGGTGTGGGGTAATTATCTTTAGGACACGCCTTATTCAGGTCTCTGAAATCGATGCACACTCGAATCATTCCTTGCTTTTTATCTACCGGAACAGGGTTTGAAACCCATTCAGTCAGAGGAACTGGGAAAATGAATCCCACCTTAAGCAGCTTTTCAACTTCAGCTTTGATAGCTGCTGCCTTCCTAGGATTAACCGGACGAAGTTTTTGCCTGACCGGCTTAGCGTTTTCATACGTCTTGATCTCATGCTGGACGATAGATGGGTCTATGCCAGGAATTTCCTCATAATACCAAGCAAAAACATCCCTATACTCTTTGAAGAGCTCGGTATAGATTTGAACCTCTTCATGGGAACATTCAGCTCCAACGAAGACATTCTCGATAATGTTGGGATTCCTGGAGATGTTCACCGGGATAGTAGGAGAGATCACAGCCATGTTCCCTGCAGCATAAACCTGTGCTGGTGCTAAGGGGCTCAAGACTGGGTGAACAGGTCCAGGAGACTGAGGACTTGGAAAACTTGTTTCGACTTCGCTCAAGTCAGGTAGGAAGTAAGACCGATGATGCAAGTCATCCCACGGTCTATCTATACCTGTCATCGCTTCCGGGATGGCCTCTTCAGATGGAAGAGTGGTATCTAGACAATCCTGGGCAGAAGAAGAAGTAAGCGTCCAAGCTAGAGCCACATCACCATCCAACTCTTCCGGCGAAAGAGGAGAGTGGATACGGTGCAACGATTGTCAACAATAGACTGATATGCAATCTCAGCTGCAGAAATCGGAGATGCCATTCCACCCACTTGACCTTCCGCTAATGTGGCAGTAGGGGAAGGTAAGGTCCAAGGGTCCGAAAAATAATGAGTTCGAAAGAACTCTCTTCGAAGGGGAGCCTTGGAGGATGAAATAGCATTAATAGACACCTTAGGAGGAGGAAGATCGAAAGTACCTATCAGGGAAGAATACATTCCAACTCCTAGATTCTCAACAAGCGCCTTAGTATTATCCAACTTAGGAACAGATGAGTCAGAAGGCGCATCCAGGTCTACGGGAGGACAGTCCAGTTGATCCACTGTAACGATCCTCCCTTCGTGGGGGAAACATACAATTCGAAATAGTGAGGATGCAATGGCATCCATCTCATAAATCTAGTTCCTCCCCAACATAAGGTTGTAGTCCAAGGCTACATCCACTACCTCAACCTCTATGTTAATGGTTTTTCCCCCAACACAGATGGGCAAAGCCGAGACAATACCATGGGGTCTGTGAGAATGACCATCAAACGTAGTAAGAACAGTGCTAGATGGAATAGCTTTGGGATATCCAAGTGTCTTCCAGCATGCGAGAGACCTCACGCAAGTAGAAGCACCCTCATCAACAACCGTTCGAAAGATATTGCACTTCCGATACGGCGATTTAATGTGAAAAGCCATGTGATGAGGAAGTCTCTTCTTAAAATTAGTCATATCAAAAGTAATCAAAAGAGAATTTTTCGGATCAACAGCCCCAATGGCAGTGAGCAAAGCACTGCGCTGAGCCGGACAAGACTGGATTACCTCTAAAGCTGACATAGCACAAGGACTCTGCGCTAGATCTTCTACAATTGAGTTGTTTTGGGCAGCCCTCGCGTTCGGATTAATCGTTGACCGCTTAGAAGATGCTTTCGGCATCCGAGGCATAGACTCAACAGTTGGCTTCATGATGTGAAGCGGCTCAGTAGCATCAGGAACTTCCTTAGCTTTCAAAGATTCCTCTCCGCCATAATCATGGGATCTCGTAGCAACATCCACGTGAGCACTCATCATAAAGATGTTTGATGGAATTTCCCCTTCCTGGGCACCTCCAGAGGAAGCCCCAGGATTTTGGTTCGCGCCAAAAACTAATTGCTGCCCTTGGGGAAAAGGGTTTGCTAGCACAGCCTGGGAACTAGAAGAACCCTGCTGGGATAACAGGCGCAGAGCATCCTGAATTTTAGGGCAAAGGTGTGTGAGATGGTCTCCAGCACAAATCTTGCATGGAAACTTCACTTTCTTTTTCTCCTTTTGACCCTCACCAACACACTCATTGGTTTTATTTGCATTGCCCTTCCCATTCTTGCCCTTCTTCTTGTTATTTCCTCCCTTCTTCTTCCCATCGGATTGTTGATTTCCTTTGGGATCAGAAGCTTGGACAACATTTATGGACAAAGACTGGGAAGGTGATGAATCAGTAGGCACAGCTTGACCAGAAGGAGCAGATTGTAAAGACAACTGCTGCAGTTGAGAAAGCAGGCTGGCTGCACTACTATTGACCGATCCGATAAGCCCGTCACCATGCGGACCAGGTTTGGGTTTCGATAAATCCAATTTGGAGCGAGGAGCATTGGGAAAATACTTATAAAGCATCCCAGACTGAGAATAGATCAATTCTAACTGCTGGGCCCTAAAGATGGCCTGCTCCTCAGAAAATACCCCAGATAATGATACATATTTTGAAATATCTGACTGCAGAGATTTCAAAAACCACTCAAGAAGGAACTCACCTGGAATATGGGCTTTGATAAGCCTCTTCCTTCTCCTCCATTCCTGAATGTGATCAGAAATGTGAGTTGCCTCATCCTGCTTAAAATTAGCCAGGAGTTCGGTCCCAGCCTCATATCTGACAGGCAACCGAAAATGGTTTAGAAATGTGACAGTCAGTTCTCCAAATGTGGCGAAACTACCCCCAGTGAGCTCTATATACCATTTGGCAGCATTTCCAGTTAGGGTGCATTGAAATAATCTCAACCTAATCGAGTCATCGATCAGGGAGTTCGAAGAGCACCATAAGTGGAAAGTGGTGATGTGGTCCGCCGGATCCTCTCCATTCTTACCTTGAAACTTTGGAATGTCTGAAGGAAGTTTGGTTGGGACTGGAGGCCATCCCGGACTATAACGAATCGGATCATTAGTCAACTTCGACAAATCTGGCAAGTTTAACGTTGCCAGAAAAGGTAAGCCAGGCGGAGCCTGAGGATTCCATCCTTGATGGGATGGATTCCCAACATTCTGAAAAGAATAGCTTGGATTTGATGAGGCACCAGGCTGCCAGAAAGGACTCGTAGAAAACGGAGAAGAACCTCCTCCCCACGCCGAGTTACCAAAACCCAGACCAGTTCCCCCCGCTGAAGTATTGACTGAAGAGGAAAGCCCCTGATAGGGGTTCCACGCATTAGATAGAGGAGAAAAAGACTGATAAGCACTCGATGCAGGGAAAGAAGCATTCCCTTGATGACTCGCGATGAACTGATTCCCTGCCCCCGACGTTGCAAACATAGGATTCCACCCCATAAAAGCAGTCGAACTTGGCCCCTGAGCCCAAGGATTGAAACTTTGGGTCTGGGACGTAAAAGTAAACGACCCTAAAGAAGGATTGGGACTAGGAATATGCCCAGTCCCAAAGGGGAAACCCTGAAAAGAAGCTGATCCACTAGCCATGTTGGACATGGGCGTAGATCCAGCTGCACCGGCGGTAAAGGAAAAAGAGGGATTTCCACTAATGGACATCCCTGAACAAAAAGGACCAGAATGAGAAGCGTGTGCTTGGGTGAATCCAGAGCCAAACACAGCAGTGCTAGAAGCAATCGAAGATGAAGCAATAGTGCCCCCTACCTCGACAGAAGCAGGGGTCTGAATGCCTACAGCACTCACGGTAGAAGCCGCGTTCCCAGTCGTGGCCATCGAAAGATAAGAATGATACGGAAGATCCGGGGGTCTCTCAGACTCCGGTCCGATGTACTGAACAACAAACGGATAATCAGGAGGAAGAGGAGATGGACCTGTAGTAGGAGGCTCAGGTATATCTTCTATCTGAAAATCTTCTTCCTGAGGAAACAACACTCGCGAGGTGAGCGGAACGCTCCTCTCGGAACCGACACCGGAATAAACTATGAAACATTCAGACCTTGGTGGAGGATCTCTCTCCACAGCGTCAGACTCCACAGGGTGGTATACACCTGGTAAATCGCTCCTACGCCTTCTCGAAGAAGGCTCTGCACTCTCGGGAGATAACCCCCGGATTCTCCTCGAACGTCGAGGCGCTTGATCAGCCACTTTTATAGATTTATTAATTTAGACTCAAAAAAGTGAAAAGCTAGGCAAGCTAGGAGCAAAGAGCACTCACTAAAATTAAAATCCCTGAGAAACAGTCAAGCAAATAGCCTCCAAGTATTTCCGCTCCGGGTGATGAGGACTGGACACCAAAATACAGGAAAACGAAGTATAGGGCCTTCTGAAAGCAGTCTGGGATGATTAGGGCCCAGAACAACTAGAGAAGGTATCAGAAACAGTTACGCCGACCTCCTAACGACAACCTTTGCCGGCTCAAGCACCCAAGCTTCGCAAGGGCACCCCCCAGAAGTACTACTGAAAGTGATGCGATGTCTGCCTCAGGTACCACGGGTATTCCCCCCCATAGTCACTTGTGTGGAACCTAGGAGTGGCAACTATGGACACCAATCTGTATCAGAAGCTGGGCGAAACGGTCTTGAGGTCAGATTCAGCTAGTCGGAGGGGGGGTATCCCTCTTCTCAACCTTCACTTCCCCTCGCGCTTGACTCTCGAATGAGAGCTTTCCCAGTCCACCTCACGGAGTTGGATTTCGATCAATTAATCAACTTCTATGTTTGTTTGAGCAGCCTTGGAGAGTTAACTCTCCACTCACCTATTCCAAGGCCCTACAACCTAGCTAGTTGGTTATTGACACTTAGAAAAACTTGCTAGTTGATTTTAGATTAAATCGCTTATTTTAAGGGCTGTTATATTAAGTCACAAGGATATGGAGATGAAACGTGTGGTGTTTTGACGCAAAATAAATTAATAAAAACTTAACTACATGCACATGCAGTTCTTTGTCTTTCGATGAAAAGTAATCTCTATATAGGTTCTACGAGACTAAAAATTGTATTTTTCTTTTCAAAAAGAAAACTCACACTCCCAAAAACTAAGAAGCTAACTAAATGCTGAAATGCACCTAATGCAAATTACTACAAGCATGTAAATCCTAAGATGCAAAAAATCTCTTAAAACAGAGTGAAATTTCCCAAAAAGCTCCTTCAGTTTTAACTCATCTTTTGTTGTCCAGAAAGCCAATTCTTGAAATCAAGAACTCTTAAAATAAAGACACCAAAAACACTTAAAAACAAGAAGAAGAAATCAAATGACAACTCCTCCTCAAAATCAAGCCGAAAACTAGAAGCAAGAAACTTCACAAAAGCTCCAAAAGATATGGCAAAACGAAAATGAAAATGCAACAAAAAAAACAAAAACAAGAGACAATGTTTTTTGAGTTTTTGAAATGCAAAAACAAAAAGCAAAACAAATGTTTTTTGGGCTTTTTAGTTTTATAAAGCAAGAGCTCGAAAAGACCAAGCACAACTATCAAAATCCAAACCAAAACGAGACCGAATTTCAAGCACAAACTTCAACAATGCTCCCAAACCTTATAAAGCTAACAGTAGCAAGATCAATAAGAGAAACGGAAGACCAAAAACTCAGCCACTCAGCCTAGACAAATAGTGCAAACTTGTTGCAAACAAAAACTCCAAAGAAGCAAGAAAAGTTCTTCGAAAATTGCAACAAAACCCTAGCCTATGGAACTCAAGAAAACCAATCAAAAACGAAGAAAAAATCGCAATGCGAAGCAAAAAACAAAGATAGGAGCGAGTCAGTGAGCAGAAGCTCTCTGTTCTGATAAAGCAGAACATCCAAGAATGCTCAGAAAGCGTTCTTGGAACTCAATCCAGAAGTGCCAGCACCAAAAACAAAACTTTTTCCAAAGATTAGTTTCCACTCAAACGAAAGAGAGAAAAGACATGAAACTACTTCCTTCACACTCCAATAAGTACAGAGACTCTGTAGAAACAGGTCTCCACAACTAGAAAGGACCAAAAAGTCAAGAATCCCAAAAATTCAAAATCTTCCTAGGTATACGCGGCTTCACAGCTGTGCAACCAGCGTGCATACGCGTCTGTTCTAAGGGAAACTCGCGTATACGCGGTTTCCTTTAGACAAAATCGCGTGTATATGTGACTGTGTGCAAACTAAGGCACGTATGCAAAGGTAAATAATGAAAAAAAAAACAAAAGAACAAGCCTGGAAAAGACACCAAGACTTCAGACTGACTGCAAGAAAATGAACTGGACTGCAAATGAAAAATAAAACTGTTGGCAACCTACCAAACAGCTGAAACAACCCAACAGGAGAATCACAAGAATGTGATCCCCAGCGGAGTTGCCAATTCTGTTTCGGGGAATTAACACCCTAGAGGTTGGTTGGGATACAACCTCCACAGAGCAGGGGCATGCTACTTAACAGAGACTCACACAACCATGCACGTTCAGAAAAACTAAATAGAGTAGAATGAGAAGGTTACCCGTAGGTCCTATGTTTGAAGTAGATCCACGTGGGGTCCAAACCCCCAGCAACCGTCCTTCCTACTTAACCTGAAAAACAAGAAGAAACCAACACAAAGGACAGGTTGTACAGCATATATCTACTCTAAATGTCAGTGAGATTCATATAAAACATTAAATAAATCATAATGAATGCTTGTATAAAAAATATTCTCATACATAAAAGCATACACTAACACGTTTATTTCGGGAACAACATGATACTTCTGTATTATAAATAGCACGTACAAAAGTAACAAGTGGAGAGATCACCTGATCCTTCCAAGGCCTTCGCAGACCGTCGTCCGGATCCGTCCAGCCCTTGCCTCGCTAAGACTCCTTCCAAACTGGTGCATACGAGATAACATATAAGGGGATGTGTATCTCAAGGAAACAAGGGTTTCCTACAATGAACTGGGAAAGTGCAGGAGGCACGGGGAATCAGACTTGGATAGGGAATACCAACAGAGTATAATATCAATAATTCTCTCTCTCCCTTAGGCCATACACATGAGGGCTTTTTATAGTCCCTCCAAGTAGTTTCAGCAGTTGGAAATAGTTGGCCACGGGCTGGGGTAGTTGAACTACCTGAGTAACCAACAACCCAGCACGAAATTAGGGATTTTTTATATATTTTTTAATCATTTTAATGGCATACGCCGAAAATTCTAGCTGTACTCACGTATACACGCGGAAAAACACGGGCATAGTCGCGTATGGGGGATTTTACACTGTTTTTAAGTGAATTTGTCCATGTCTGTAGGAATCGGTGCCCAAAAGCCATGAAGCAATCATGAATCATGTCAAGGTGAGAAATGATGCTATAACAGTCTGCCAAATCCAAGAAATCATTAGTTTTTGCGGAATTGATCTCCGAGTTGCCCTGTGGAGAAGAGATGATCTATGATGAGTCCTTTTCGGATGAAAACTTGTTTCTTATCTCTCCACAGGATCCTTGGTATGGGGATAACATTGTGTATCTCCAGACTGCGAAGTTTGCCTCTACTTTTTCACAAGATGAGCATTGTAAGCTGCGTCACTTAGCCAAGAATTATCTAATTATTGGTGATGCTTTATACCATCGAGGGGTTGATTCAATCCTAAGACGTTGCTTAACTCTTGAAGAAGCTGAGGCTGTGCTTAATGATTCTCACAGTGGAGCTTGTGGGGGTCATTTATCTGGGCTTGCTACAGCCCAAAATATTTTGCGTGCTGGATACTTTTGGCCCTCGATTTTCAAAGATTGTATTGAATCGGTCAAAAGGTGTCATCCGTGTCAGGTATATACTCGAAAAATGCGCGCTCATCTAGCTCCGATTTTTCCAGTCGTTACTGTCGGTCCCTTTACAAAGTGGGGTATTGATTATACTATTTGTAACCCGCCTTCGGCAAAAGGTCACAAGTACATTATTGTAGCAGTAGACTACTTTACGAAGTGGGTCGAGGCTATGCCTACTTTTGGGAACGATGGTGAGACTGCAGCTTTGTTCCTTTTCAACCAAGTTATTGCTCGTTTTGGTATACCTAGAGAGATTGTCACTGACCATGGCAGTCACTTTCAGAATAGTATGATGGCTGAGTTGGCTCTCAAATTGGGTTTCCGGTAGGAGCATTCATCTCCATATTATCCGCAAGCCAATGGGCAAGTGGAAGCCGTGAATAAATCCTTGAAGACAATTCTTCAAAGGACAATTGATAAAGCTAGATCCAACTGGCATATTATGCTATATCCTGCACTTTGGGCATACAGGACGTTAGTGAAAACTGCAACTGGCTTTACTCCGTTTCAGCTAGTGCACGGGTTGGAATCCGTATTTCCCATTGAATGTGAGATTCCTTCTCTTAAATTAGTTGTTGAACTTCTTCCTGACACTTCTAGTCTTGAAGAACGGCTCCTTCATCTGGAACATCTCGATGAGCAGCGTCGGGATGCCGCCACGATGAATGAAGCGCATAAAAACCGAGTTAAAGCTCAGTATGATAAAGCGGTCAAACCCAGGGTTTTTTCGGAAGGTGACCTTGTTTTGGTCTATGCCCAAGAAAAAGATGCCCTGGGGGCAGGAAAATTTAAGTCTATGTGGTATGGCCCCTTCATCGTTAAAAAATTCCTTAAGAAAGGAGCGTATACCTTGGTTGATTTCGAAGGGAACGAGTTGCCGGAGCCCCGAAATGGGCTCTATTTGAAGAAGTATTATGCCTAGGCTTCGGCCTGGCATGTTGCTTTTGTATATAGTAGTTTTTGCTTTGTACATATCTGATTGATTTTCGATTTTTGATGAGTTGGTGATGTTTTTGATCTTCTTTGGCAGGTTGTGTTGGATGTCATGAGTCATTTTGGTTTCGCCGATGGTGCTAGTAGACACACCCGAAACTTAGCTTCCATGGCTTGGGTGCTTCATTATCCTTCCGGTCAGCTGTTGGTATCAAGAGGGGTCTGCATTGGTCCTGCTTCCAATAATATAGCAGAATACACTGCAGTCGTTCATCTACTCTTGGAGGCAATATCTTTGGGTGTTGATTCGTTGGTAGTTTTCTTGGACTCCCAGCTGGTGGTGTCGCAGTTGAACAACACTTATCGGGTACGAGATCCATTTTTATTACGATTGTTCTTGAGGGTACGTTTGTTACAAAGGTCATTTCAATTTTTAATGTTCATTCATATTCCTCGAGCTGACAATTGGTTTGTTGACTCATTAGCTAATCAAGCATTAGATTGGCATATTAATCATTCCATACAATAAATTTTTAATCATCAAAAACATCATACATTTGATACATTTATCACATCACATCAAATATCGTTGTATATATATCATCGGAGTGTTCAAAAACTTTACAAAATTTGGATCCATAATGTCGTACAAAACTTGGGCTTATGCCCCCATCATGTTCAGTCTCAAAAAAGAATATACAGTCATCTAATATATAATATCTGTCTACTCCTGAGGTCCCTGCCCAGAAGTCGTGTTCCTATAGAACGTGACTGCGGTGGCAACTCGGCG
The DNA here is from genome assembly GCA_034641835.2 of Pinus albicaulis. NCBI lineage: Eukaryota > Viridiplantae > Streptophyta > Pinopsida > Pinales > Pinaceae > Pinus > Pinus albicaulis. The sequence continues at coordinate 41,466 of JAXQQM020061426.1, read as the reverse complement.
GAATAATCTAACCCAGTCTCGGGGCACTCCTACCACCCGTCTCTGGATGGCTTCCGGCAGGTCCTCCACAGCAGCCATAGGTATTTGGCGGGTCAGTCCCTCCAGGTTCCTCTGCACGGCCTGGAGAGTCCTGTCTAAATCCACAGTATCTGCTTCGCCCCTGCGGCGCTTGTGGCACGGGAGACCCTCAGGTCGAACTGGTCCAACATCTGAATCATGATCATTTTAAATTGTCAGTCATTATGAATCCAATCAAAAACATGTTTGTTTTTCATTTTTTCATACATATTTGAAAAAATCCAAAAAAATTATATAAGTCAATTTTTTTTGCAAAACTTACCGACTGTTCCCCATGCTGTGCCTGGTGGAAGAACTAGATCTGGATCTCCACGAAAGTCCATCCCGGCATAGGGATAGTCGTCCACTGCGATGATTTGTTCTCCCCACCAAAGGAAGAACTCATCGTCCCATGTGGTCCGGGGTACCTCACTACCCCCCAGTCTCTTCATCATGTCTGCCCAACGGGCAATTCTTGGGTCCCGCGGGCTACTGATGGTAGAGATGACTCTGGGTCTCAATGCTGAAATCTTCTCAAAGAAGAATGTTGTCAAAATTGTACTGTAGCCAAAGTGTTTGGTCTTTACTTGGCGGATTGAGGTCAACTGTTGTTTCATGTTCAGTAAAAGGGCTGTGCACCAATCGTACACATGAGTCAAACATTCTACTGCTATGCTCATTTGCGTCCTGGACGCCTGATGTAGGGAGGCAGATCCTGCCACTCTACCGATGGTGAACAGGAGGATTTTCATGTGCAAATCCCTCACATCTTTAATTGCAATCTGAGTTCCAACCTTTTTGGAACCCCCTACGCAATATACGTGGACACAGTCTTCCACGGTTAACCCTCCCAGGGGCTTCCCGTGCAAGTCTACTGGTTCTCCCCTCCGGGAGAGTCCAGTAATGAAATATATGTCTTGCACTTCAATGCGTAGTGGCATCTGATCAATAATGAAGCAATCCTGATCTGGTTCCCAGTAATTTACGAGCATTTATAGCAACTGCACATTGCTTTTCATATTTGGCATCTTGAAGAATTTGAACAATCCACAATTCCGAAGGATATTTTGCGCTGCGCGATCTTGCATGACCTCTTGGTCAATTGCGCTATGCTCACGTTCCCTCCATGAGATTGTCATCCTGTCAAATTTCATCAAATTATGCATTAGCCACGCTTTTTTGGATTCGGACCTGCGCATACGCGGTTTTTCCTTTGCACAGTCGCGTGTATACGCGAGTTTCCTTTAATGAACCCGCGTATGCGCAAGTCCGCATATTTTAGCAAGGGTTTTAAAGCTAAAATTCACTTAATTTTAAATTCCAAACGGACAAAATGAATAAACAGGATGATTTAGGAGCCTACCTGAAGTTTCGATGCGTTTCGACGGTCGGTTGTTCCTGATTTGACGAAAGAATTTTTTTGCTCCAGAGCACTTTTTCCAAATTAGCAATGCAATAATGAACCAAATATGAGGTAATTTGTCTATTTATGGCTAAAAAGTTGAAAATTTTCGCAAAAATTCCTTATGCTTATTTTTCGATCTATCTTAAGCTGCATAACCCGGTTGCTTGGAAGTGCCCAGTTTGGTATGTTTTCAGGTACATTTTGACGATTTTGAGATTTTTCCCAGTTTTTGATCCATGATTACCGACTCGTCACGGCAGGTATATGATCTTTACTAGCATATAGGTTAGGGAAATCACTTTCTGTTGCATCTTGCATACTAGCCTCCATATTGATCACTTGCCTTAGGGTCGATCCCGTCAGGTCATGAGTATTACACCCATTTCACTCGCCGATTATTTAATCATGACTTGATGGTAGAGCCTTTCTTTACATGGGCTTCCTAGTTAGTTCCTCGCTATCACTTGTTGCCCATGCTGCGTTTTATGTAGGCTCGGGAGTCCTCTTTAGTCCCGCCATGACTTATGTGTTGAAGCTTCATTCTTCTTCTTCTTCACTATCATTTTTATGGCCATTACCCTAGAGGCTCCCTGGTGTTGTTAAGTTTTATTATTGCATTACATATTGGCTACTTGTTTATCCTGGCCTTTAGCCGGCTTCATTTTGGACTCGATGTTTAAGCCAACTTTTGACCTTGACTGTCTGTACAAGTTAACCATTGCATGCATTTAGCTATCGCGACTTGACACCCTTTTACCCATGGATGGAACATTCCTCTGAGTATCGCTTACCAGTTTCCGCCACCTTGCATTGAGCATAGGATCGTTCCAATCCCAGGAACTAGTGCATCTGTTTCTTGATACTTGTTCTATCCATTGTACCATAGCATTCTTTTATTCTTTTTCGGGCTTATTATATGAAAAAGACAAAAAAATCAAATATAACAAAAAGAGCGGGAACAGGATGTATCTTCGTTGTTTTGATGGCAGTACAGAGTCATTTTGTCGCCCTTGAACAAAGCACATATACTTATATATATTTCCTTCATTTGGGATGGTTTTAGTTTTGACCTAGGTTCAGCCTTTACCATGTTTCACTTGTCAGTTCTCCCTCGGTTGGTTATCTCTTCCAATCATATGGAGAGTTTGTTCTGCCTCCTGCATAACAGACTTATACAGTGTCACTTTTTATTGCCATGGTCATCACGAGTTGTGCTTTTGTTCAAGGGAAGTCTAACCTGAGTCGGCCATTCTGCGGTGTCTCTTGACTCATTATTTAGTCGGCCTTCCCGGTCTTGTCAGTATCATGTTCTATCACATCAGATGTTTTGGTCTTCTGCTCGTGCTGGTTTGAGAAGGTCCCCATTGACTTCTTGCCGGTGGGTTTGTCTCTTATCGACTACGACACATTGCTCTGAGAGCAAACCTAGAGCCGCACCCTAGGCCTATTTCCATCATTGATAGGTGACCTTGTGCTCAGCATTTGATCATCATCATGGGTCTTTGACTGAGTGGTTTCCCCTGTGTTCGACGTCAGCACACATTATCACACTTGGGATTCGTGCAGTACCTTGATTTCCATTTGACCCTATCGGTGGATTTCTCGCCTCTGTGTCGGCTTTCATTATTGGTTGGTTCAGAGGGTTTCTTCCGTGCGCTAGCTTCATCTTGTGCACGTCGGAAACGTACTTCGGTTTTGGTTCCATCACTCTCCTTCGTCCGATTCCTTCCAAATCTTGGCTTGCGGGTTACACTCGCGCTGGACTGATGTGGGATGCCTTAATGCCTTCCTTCCAGCAGATCTTTTCCCATCGACTCCGACTCATTGCTCTGGGAATAAGGTCTAGAGTCTTTTTGTCAGTACCTTAGGGTTTGCAGTCATCAGTGGCAGACTCTTCGCTATCGACATTGGGGATTCATCATGCCTCCTGATTGGTAGATTCTTTCAAGTGTTCGACTTCAACTCATTCATTCGCACTTGTTAGATTGTACTGGGGCACCTTGACACTCATTATCATTATCGGTGGGTTGTCTCGCATTGGTTAACGGTATACATCATTGACCGGTAATCCAACGATTTCTCACATGGTCGACTTCAGCTCATTTATTCCCATTATGTAGAATTGTGCCATAGTGATCGGTGAAGACCTCGGGTTGCATCAGCATTTCTCGGTTCACTTTTGACAGTCCATTCAGTTTCTGCCAGTGATGTCATTCACCCTTATATGTTGCAGTGTCAGTACAGCAGCATCCTATATGTTGGCTCCCGAGTTGCGTGATTGTACCGTTTGTTCCACCTCTTATGATTTGGTACTTGGAGATTCAGTTACTTATATGATCAGACATCCAGTTGCACCATCCTTGATCAGCTTTTTATATGTGATACTTGGACATTGATTCAGACTTATATTTCCGGGCCATGCTCAGATGATTCATTGTGTACTTTCAGTTTAGCTATACTTGTATACATATTGGATCTATTCAGTACTTTCCATATGATGTATTTTTGACTGAGCATGGGTATGCCCGCCTCAGCATGAGTTGACTCTCTGTTTTCTTTCATTGGTTTTTGGCAGGCTGAAATCTCGTGAAGTCCTCTCTTGTCCTTGCGAAGTTCTTTCTATGTGCATAATACATTTCGGCCATCATGTACCCCTTCTGACCTCATATATTAGGGGGCATCTGTTATAGCATCATTTCTCACCTTCATATGATTCATGATTTCTTATATGGCTTTGGGCACCCATTCCTACAGACTTGGACAAATTCACTTAAAAACAGTGTAAAAATCCCCATACGCGACTATGCCCGTACTTTTCCGCGTGTATACGCGAGTCCAGCTGCACTTTTCCGCGTATGCCATTAAAATGATTAAAAAAATATATAAAAAATCCCTAATTTCGCGCTGGGTTGATGGTTACTCAGGTAGTTCAACCACCCCAGCCCGTGGCCAACTGTTTCCAACTGCTGAAACTACTTGGAGGGACTATAAAAAGCCCTCATGTGTATGGCCTAAGGGGGAGAGAGAATTATTGATATTATACTCTGTTGGTATTCCCTATCCAAGTCTGATTCCCCGTGCCTCCCGCACTTTCCCAGTTCATTGTAGGAAACCCTTGTTTCCTTGAGATACACATCCCTTTATATGTTATCTCGTATGCACCAGTTTGGAAGGAGTCTTAGCGAGGCAAGGGCTGGACGGATCCGGACGACGGTCTGCGAAGGCCTTGGAAGGATCAGGTGATCTCTCCACTCGTTAATTTTGTACATGCTATTTATAATACAGAAGTACCATGCTGTTCCCGAAATAAACGTGTTAGTGTATGCTTATATGTATGAGAATATTGTTATTTAAGCATTCATTATGATTTATTTAATGTTTCATGTTGATTTCACTAACATTTAGAGTAGATATATGCTGTACAACCAGTTCTTCGTGCTTGTTTCTTCTTGTTTTTCAGGTTAAGAAGGAAGGACGGTTGCTGGGGGTTTGGACCCCGCAGGATCTGCTTCAACCGTAGGACCTACGGGTAACTTTCTCATTCTACTCTATTTAGTTTTTCTGAACGTGCATGGTTGTGTGAGTCCTTCTTAAGTAGCATGCCCCTGCTCCGTGGAGGTTGTAACCCAACGAACCTCTAGGGTGATATTCCCCGAAACAATATCCAAAGATACTTCACCTGCAAAGGGAGATACCACAAGGTGTACACTTATCACTTTAAACTCTTACTACATTTCACAGGAGTAATCTCTCTAGACCTACCTTTATTTTTATTTCAAAGTCTGGCCAAGATGGCAGACAAAGTTAAGATGAAAACTCAGGCATGTGAAACCTCTTTATTTCATCATGGTCTAGTCAAGCTAATAGTTTTGCATGAGCTTTAGAAGGTGAAAAGAGAATGGTCTGCATTTCTCTTTTTGAGTGGAATAGGGGATGAAGGAATAGGTGCTAGCCCTCAAGTCAAAGAAACATCTTCATCAAAGACTATTGAACCTACAGAAACAAAATGAAGGAGGTTTGTCAAACTTAAGCCCAGGAAACAGGTCAAAGAACCTATGATAAAGACATCATTGAATATCCAAAAGACTCCTCAATCTGCACATAAGAAGAGAACTGAGTTTAAAAAGGCAATTTAGGAACAATCAATTAGCAAGACAGCTCAGAAGAAGTTGACTAGGAGTCAAAGGTCAAAGGAGAAGGGTAAGTCTGTGGTCACAAATGAAAATTTACAATTAAGAGGTGACTCGAATGATATATTGCAAGCCATTGACATTGAGGAATCTCCCCTAGTTCAAGCAGAGTTCATAAAGCTAGATACAGGTGGCAAATCAAATAAATTGAAAACATCCAAAAAATTAGACTTTGAGGAGGAGGTGTCAGAGTTTGTTTTTAAGCCAAGAAAACCACAGACTAGGCAATCTAAGAAAATGTAGTAGCTAGACATGGAGATATACCAAATAGGAGGTGAGGATGCAAGTGTTTTTTGAAGAAGTCCCATTAATACATCATTTCAAATACTCAAAGAAGACAGAAACAACGTATTTAATACTCAGAGAGAAAGAAGTAGTTACGAGGAGGTTAAAGACAAACTCAGACTTGAAAATATTGAGATTGATAAATTGAGAAAGAAAGTGAGAATGCATGTTGTGGAAAGGTCAAATTTTGAGAGGTTGAAAGGTCTGTGGGAGCTACAAAAGGTTTCAAACAGTGAGTCAATCAGCAGTCAAGATCAATTTTTCATATGGACTGTCCCTGCCATTAAGGAAGAAAAATTCATAAGAATGGTTAACACCAAATTGAGGGCTAGTAATAGAAGGCTTAAAAGGAAAGTTGAAGACCTCCAAATACAGCTAGCAAAGCCTAAAGATCAATCACAGCAAAAATCTATGTAAACAATAAGTGACATCTCTTAAACATTTTTGGAGTTTTGTGGAAGGTTTCATTTTTTAAAACAGTTCAAAGTTGATTATTGAAGGCTTATATATAACTTCAAGGATGGTAGTAAAGGTGAGAAATTAAAAATTTTGGAAACAAGCTGTGAAAAGAAAAGACACAGCAGTTTCGTAGCGTGCTACGAAACTGCTACAGGTGTCATGCACAGCAGTTTCGTAGCGCACTATGAAACTGTTGTAGGATGCAATTTTACAATTTTTGAAAACTTTCAAGGGGGGGAAAGGTATGTTTATCAAATCATGATGTTACTGGAGGATGTATAAAGACTACAAGTGAAGATCCAATGGCTAAAGATAGAAATTTGAAGGTTTCAAATGGAGTTTTCAAAGGTGAAGTTCTGCATTACGAAAATAGTAGACAGTTTCGTAGCGTAGTAATGTTAACAGTTTTGGGCATTTCTTCAAAGGTTTGGTTTGGACAAAACTGGAAGGATGAGGTCACAAGAGCTTAATAAGACTTTGCCACATGTTTTGAGCACAAGTTGTCCAGCATAGGTTGTGAAGAAACATATATGAATTAGTACACCTATTTTGCAGGGAGCATGTTCCTATTTTTTAGGACAGGTAAGAAACAGATCATTACACTTCAAAAACAAGAATATGGACATCATCAATGTTGAATTTTAGGAGGAATAACTGTCAGATAGAAGACTTAATATTTGGATAAGGTTGTTAAGGTATAATAAAGAGTTTTAATCCTAGTTGTATTAGGACTATGGAATAGACAGTTTAAACTGTCAAATGTAATTAAAGTTTGTTTCATCAGTTAATAGGTGTCAAAATAGAAAATTTGAATTCTCTCAAGTGTTTGGAGAGAATCCAAGAAATGTAATGATGACTCTATAAAAGATAGGAAGTCGAATTCCATAGGGTTGGAAATTTTTCAAGAACAAGCATACTGTTTTGTTGTAGCAAGAGATTGTGTTTTCATATTAATACAGAGATATTGGTTTCATCACTCAGGATTCATAAAGGGTTATGGATGTTTGATGTTCTTATGCTTTTCATCTTTCAATTACTTGCAGTGGCATGAATGTATGTTACTTATAATTCACTGAAGGTGCTCTAAATTCCTTCATATGTTCATGAACTATGTTATTTTTGTCCTACTATTCTTTTGATGCATCTAAACCCTGAAATGCCCTGACTTCCAATTAAAGCTGATACTTATGTTTTTTTTTTAAATATACTTGGCTTCATAAGCCCAATAGATGTTTGTTGATTAGTAGTACAACCAATTATCCATTTTATCTACTTTACTCATAGAGTTAGCCATCTAATCCTTATTTGAAAATCATAAACCTATTGAGAGAGCCCTCTCAGGTTGAGGAGGCTAAGCCTCAACTAAAAGTATGGTTTGAAATAGTTACACTGAAGTGGTCTGATAAGCAGCCTATCAAGGTCTCGATTTCAAGATAACATGACCTTTCCAAACTTCTCCCAAGTTTTGAATTACATAGAAGCCAAGTGACAATGTGTGTCAGGGAGTGTTATGCATGTTATGAAGTGGTAGGGCATGTCAAAAAGTGCTAAGTAGAGAGTGCCAATGCATGTTGAGGAGTGTTAAGGAGTAATAGGACACCACAAGGGAATACTAGGTAAAAATACATGGAATTGAATGAATATGAGGGTATGTAGGGAGTGGAAATGAGTGATAGTTGTCATGCCAAAGAGGGAGTGAGAAGGTATTCTAAGCAATCACACACCTTATTTACCACTCAATTCTTACCATTCTCACACCATAACAAAAAACCATAAAAATTTCATTCTTAAAATCTATTGTGTAGTTTCCTGATGTCATTAAAGTATAATATCTCAATTACTTATGTCAGTAATGGTGAGATCATTTTTTTATTATCTTAAAGGAACTCTTTCTAGACATGCACCCCATCAAACATAAATGATCGAGTCAAAAATAATGGAAATGAATGAATAAGAGGGTGTGTTGGGGGTGTTAGCGAGTGTTAGACATGGCAAGGGGGGAGTGATAAGGCATACTAGGGAATGCTATGGCATTTCAAGAAGTGTCAGGGTGTGCTAATATGTTCCAGATAGTGCCAAGGCATGCTAGGCATGCCAAGACATGCATGACATGCCAAGACATGCCATGTGTTAAGGATGGAGTGTTAGCAAGTTCTAGGTGTGTTAAGGAGGGAGTGACAAGGTATGTTAGGAAATTCCAAGGCATGATAGAGTGCTAGGAAAGCATGCCAAGTTGTGCCAAGTTCCAGGGTGTGCCAATGTGTGCCAAGGAGTGTTAGGGAGTGCTAGAGAAACATAAGGTGGCACTATGTCACAATGCATGGAAATGAATGAATAATAGTGTGTGACAATGAGTTTAAATGAGTTCCATGTGTGATAAGGAGGAGTGACAAGTAATGATTGGAAGTGATAAGAAATGATAGAATGCTAGGGTGGGATGCATCCAAGATGTGCCAATGCGTGCAAGGAAGTGTTAACTAGGAGTGCCCTGGAAACACAAGGGAACACTAAGTCAAAATGCATGGAAATGAACAAATAAGAGTTTGGGATTGGAAGTGTCAGTGACTTCCAGGTGTGCTAAGGAGGGTGTTATCTCAAAATCTGACCCTGATAGGCTGTTGATCAAGAAGACTCTGAGTAACTATTTCAAACCAAACTTTTAGTTGAGGCTTGGCCTCCTCAACCTGAGAGGGCTCTCTCAATAGGTTTATGATTTTCAAATAAGTATTAGATGGCTAAATCTATGAGTAAAATGGATAAAAATCGATAATTGGTTGTAATGCTAATCAACAAACATATATTGGGCTTATGGAGTCAAGTGTGTTTTCACAAAACATGAGCATCAGCTTCATATGGAAGTCAGGGCATTTCATGGTTCAGATGCATCAAAAGAACAGTAGGACAGAAAATAAACACAGTTCATGAACATATGAAGGAAGTTAGAGCACCTTCAGTGAATTATAAGTAACATACATTCATGCCACTGCAAGTAATTGAAAGAGGAAAACCATGAGAATATCAAACATCAATAACCCTTTCTGAATCCTGAGTGATGAAACCAATATCTCTGTATTAATATAAAAACACAGTTTTTGCTACAACAAAACAATATGCTTGTTAATGAAAATTTCCAACCCTATCCAATTCGACTTCTTATCTCTTATAGAGTCATCATTACATTCTTGGATTCTCTCCAAACACTTGAGAAAAATTCGAATTTGCTAGCTTGACACCTATCAACTGCTAAAACAAACTTTTAATTACATCTAACAATTAAACTGTCTGTTCTAGAGTCCTAATACAACTAGGATTAAAACTCTTTATTATAACTTAACAACCTTATCTAAACATTAAATCTTCTATCTGACAGCTGCTCCTCCTAAACTTTGACCTTGATGATGTCCATCTCCTTGCTGTTAGACTGTATTGATTTGCTTCTTATCTACCCTGAAAGATAGGAACATGCTCCCTGCAAAATAGCTATAGTGCTTCATTTATGTTTCTTCAAACCATATGTTGACCAAATTGTGCTAAAAAACATGTGGCAATGTCTTATTAAACTCATGTGACTTCTCCCTTCCAGTTGTGCCCAAACCAAACTTTTGAAGGAGTGCCAAAACTGTTAACATTGTTGCGCTACGAAACTGTCTGCTGTTTTCGTAGCACAGAACTTTACCTTTGAAAACTTCACTTGGAACCTTCATTTTTTTGTGTTTTTCCATTGGATCTTCACTTGTGATCTTTATACATTCTTCAATAGCATCAAGGTTAAAAAAAAATCATTTTCACCCTTTGAAACCTTGCAAAATTGTTCAAATTGCTGTGCATGACACCTACAACAGTTTCGTAGCACGCTACGAAACTGCCGTGTCTATCTTTTCATAGATTTTTCCAAAATTTTAAGTTTCAAACCTTTACTGAAATCCTTCCAGTTATATATAAGCTCTCATAATCAATAAAAACCAACTCTGAACTTCTTTCAAAAATGAAATCTTTCCACATAATCCCAAAAATGTGTTAGGAGATGTCACTTACTGTTTACATTCATTTTTCCTGTGGTTGATCTTCAGGCTTTGCTAGCTGTATTTCAATATGTTCAACCTACCTTTTAAGCCTTCTATTATTAGCTCTTAGTTTAGTATTAACCATCCTTATGAAATTTTCTTCCTTGATTGCAGGGACGGTCCATATGTAGAATTGATCCTCACTGTTTATTGACTCAGTGTTTGAAACCTTTTCTAGCTCCCACAAACCTTTCAACCTCTCAAAGTTTGATCTTTATACAACATGCATTCTCACTTTCTTCTTCAATTTATCAATTTCAATGTTTGCAAGTCTGAGTTTGTCTTTAACCTCCTCATAACTACTCTTTTCTCTCTCAGTATTAAAAACTCTGTTTCTGTCTTCTTCAAGCATTGGAGATGATATATTTATGGGTTCTTAAAAAACATTTGCATCCTCACCTCCTGTTTGGTCTATCTCCATGTCTGGCTGCTACAATTTCTTAGACCGCCTAGTCAAGGGTTTTCTAGGCTTAAAGACAAACTCAGACACTTCATCCTCCAAATCTAATTTTTTGGATGTTTTCAATTTCTTTGATTTTCCACCTGTATCTAGTTTGATGAAATCTTCTTGAACCAGGGGAGACTCTTCAATGTCAATAGCTTGTAATATATCATTCAAGTCACCTCTTAATTCCAAGTTTTCATTTGTGACCACAGCCTTACCCTTCTCGTTTGACCTTTGACTCCTTGTCAACTTCTTCTGAGTTGTTTTACTAGTTGACTGCTCCTGATTTGTCTCTTTGACATGAGTTCTCTTCTTCTGTGCAGATTGATGAGTCCTTTGGATATTCAACGATGTGTTTATCATTGGTTCCTTAACCAGTTTCCTGGGCTTAAGCTTGACAAACCTCCTTGATTTTGTTTCTGCAGGTTCAGTAGTCTTTGATGGAGATGTTTCTTTGACTTGAGGGCTAGCACCTATTCCTTCAACCCCTATTCCACTCAAAAAGAGAAATGCAGACCATTCTCTATTCACTTTCTGAAGCTCATGAAAAACTATTAACTTGACTAGACCATGATGAAATAATGAGGTTTCACATGCCTGAGTTTTCATCTCTACTTTGTCTGCCATCTTGGCCAGACTTCGAAATAGAAAGAAAGGTAAGTCTAGAGAGATTATTCCTGTGAAATGCAATAAGAGTTTAAAGTGGTAAGTGTACACCTTGTGGTATCTCCCTTCGCAGGTGAAGTACCTTTGGATGTTGTAGAGCAGATTGGAAAATGCATCCTTGACATAATTGCTTGGCACAACTTTGTTCAAATCAGTATCCATAAACTATGGCTTCAAAATGATTTTGCAGGGTTTCATTTCAAACCTAAAATTCTTGAACCATCTATCTTCCCCCCTTTGAATTTCTGTGACTGCTGATATAACTTCAGGAGAAATTGGTAAATTGAGAAAACCAACCTTTGTGTTTGACCCTGTGAAGTTAATAGCAAACTCTTTGGTAACCTGATTATGCCCTCCTTGAAGCTTTTCGCAGAAATTCCAGCACCCTACCTTCTTAAAGGCTTCTTCAATAGATTTATCTCTTGTGAGAGCTTCTAAACCTTCAGGTTCTGTTCTTAGACAGTGACCAGACCTGTGATTTATTTTTTCTTCTGTCATCTTCCTCCTAAAAACCCTGTGTCTTCATCAAATCTGTAATAAACCTCCTTGTTGGATGAACTGGCTTGCTTGAAAATTTGGTTCAGCCTCTCTTGATTAGAAATTCTGCTTCATTCAACAATTATTTTCAAACTCACTTGATTAGCAAGTATCGAAATTGCTGACATAACATCAATTGGGTTCAGCCTCACTTGATTTGAAATTCTGCCTCGCTTGAAAACTTAAGGAGAGCTCTGGTTTCTTATCATGAGTTTCTCTTTCAAACAATAGATATGCATGCAGTGTTTTCTTTGCATGAGACAAAATCGATGATAACCAACCCTTTTTCAAATTTGAAAAGGACCAATGACAAATGACCCCTAACGAATCTCATAATGAATTCATAATTGCTTTGGATGGTTGCATGCGTGAGGGAGGATTCGAGGACTAACACCTAATTTCATGTGTGAGGGAGGATTCAAATCCCCAATTTCGTAGCGCTGGTAATGTGATTTTGGGATTTTGCGTTACGAAAAGACCAACATTTTCGTAGCGTAGAAGCAGTTTTTTACACTGAGCGCGCTATGAAAACGTGGTTTCGTGGCTTATTCAAAAAAAAAAAAATTAAAGACTTAAAATATGGTTTTCAAAATGTGGTATGAGACTTCTAAAGAGTAAAGCAAGGTATATGAACTTTATTTGGTGATGAAATGAGACCTGTAACCTATGGCTTAGACCCTATAAAACATAAAAATGACTCAAACCCTATCTAATACCATGACTTAGGAGCAAGTATAAACTGACCAAGTTTAGAAAATTTTAATAGTGATAATATAGGGATTGGAAACGTATGATAGGTAGTGTTAAGGCATGCTAGAGGTGAGGGAAACATGCCAAGGTGTCTCAAGTGTTAGGGTGTACCAACACGTGCCAAGGAGTGTTAAGGAATGATATGGAAACATAAGGGAGCACTTGGTAAAAATGCACGAAAATGAATGAATACGAGTTTGTGACTGGGATTTTCAATGAGCTCTAGGTGTGCTAAGGAGAGAGTAAAAATGTATGCTAGGTAGTGCCAATGAATGCTAGAGTGCTAGGGTGGCATGCTAAGATGTGTCAGGTGTTAGGGTGTGCCAATGCATGCTAGGGAGTGTTAGGGAGCATCAGGTAAACACAAGGAAGCACTAGATCAAAATGCATGGAAATGAATGAATAAGAGTGTGTGATATGGAGTGTCAATGAGTTCTAGGTGTGTGACATTACTATCTCGAACCCATTAAGGTATGTGACATTCTTGTGAACCCTCACATGATGATCTTACTCTTGGTGGATGATCATGGCCTCCCTTTAGCAACGCTTACTCAGACCTATAACTAGACCTACTTTAGGACTACATCTCTCCTAGCCTCCTTGATAAAATGAGCTCATTCTCACTTGATGTTCTTGCCTTCATACTAAGGCCTCCTTAAATAGCTTTTCCTAGCTAGGCCTCTTAAGAACACCCTAGAACTTACAAATTTTATATACTTAGATCTTAGGAAATATTATTTTTTTGTTTAATTTTATTTTAGATTTTAAACCTCATCTTAGGTCCAAAGCCCCTTCGCTTGGGTTATTTTCCCACAAAACATTTTGTGGTCAAAATCACACAAACCCATCTCACTAGGCTTTTGGAGTACCTCCCAAGCTACACAATTTAACAACATAGTCTAGTTGTAGTAATCGTAACTTGGTCAAGCTCCTATAGTCAAGTGAGGACTTGGTTGGGTTCCCAAGTTGAAAATTAAGTAAGGGTAGTTGTGAGGGCATGATAACTAGGAAGGGTTAGGGAATGCCAAGGAATGAAAAGGCGTGCTAACAAATGCTGGACAATGTCAATGCATGTTGAGGAGTGTTAAGGAGTGTCGAGGTATCACAAGGGATAACTAGGTCAAAATGCATGGAAATGAACAAATTAGAGTGTGTTCTAGGGAGTCTCAGTGCATTCAAGTGTGCTAAGGATGAAGTGTGTTAGAAAAAGTTCATAGTAGGATTTGTAAGAGGCTAGCCTATAATTGAAATAAGGGGCTCTGTTAGACTCATGTATTTCACAATATCACAATGTGACTGATCACTGATGTGAAGTGCATGGATGTAATGCCACTTCATAACTAAATTCTATAGAATTTCAGGTCTGGGTGAACCAGTTGTCACTATGTTTTGTGTGTATAACAGGTCAATTAGGGACTATGAGGTTTATAGCTCATTTCATGAATAAATAGGCCAAAAGGCCCGGCAATAAGAAAAGGCTTTCCACCTCATCGCGCCACCATCATCTTTAAATCCGACGGCCTACGTTTCATTCCGACCCCCCTTTACCATCCTTACTTTATCCTTGCAGGGGGGGTTTGGAACGAATGGTTTTCAAGAAAGGGACCCCCTTATGTGTCAATATCTCATGAATTCGCACCCCCCCTCCTTTCTATTACCACTTACCACTTCATAAGGGTCCGAAATACGATTTTTCTCCTGCAAAACTGTTTCCCCCAAATGAAAAACCATTTTTAGCCAGTTTTACCAGTCCGTTTTCGAGGGAGATTTCAGGAAAATGGGAACGAATTTTGACAAAACAAGAGAGGTTTTTATTCAGAACGGGCTGAAGAACAAAAACCTCTCCTAGATTTTTCACAGGTTTCTTCAGTTGGGATAATCAAAAGCCATCTCTCAGCCCTATTTTTAGGATTTCCATTTTTTCTGTGTTGGTCATGATTTTTTGGCAACTGTTGTGGAGAAATGGAGATGAATTTTGAAAATAAGAGAGAGTTTTTTAACCAGAACGGGGCAAATAACAATAAAATATCTCATATTTTTCATAGGTGTCACCTTTGGGGACAAAACAATGTCTGATTTGACCCCTATTTTCAGCAATTTCGCTCATTTTTCACGGCATGAGAAACATCCCAAGATTTTTAGGAATTTGTTTTTTGATGATGGTTCTTAGATGTGAACAAGGATAGTATATTTAGGAAACCATTTTCCATAAAAATATTTCCAGACAGTATGAAATTAGGACAACAAATCAATCGGTGCCACACTGGAGTTAATGATCCAATCAAGGCGGTGCAAGAAAGGCTGGGCCAGACATCAATTTTGTCTCACTTTGTCTTTTCGAAATTTTAAAAGCCCAATTTAGTTCACCTTATAATTCACAAAGGGTCATCAAAGTTAATAAAACAAATGGTGGCTGACAAATTCACCTCATAATAGCCTTGCATGGTCATACTTGTCCATTTTCTGCTTAAATTATAATCAATGAAAGTTTTCCAGGGTAGATTAGGGCAAACCAACTTAGTTGTTAGTTAAATACCACTAGAATTATCATTATAAAAGGTTGGATATTTTAGCACCTGTATTGTAAGGACTACTATTGAAGCACTTTAAATTTTGGAGTTGGACATCAATAATCAAAGACCGTTTACAAGATTCTTGAGTTGTGTCAAAATGGTGATGTGTTTCATCTTTGTTTAAATGTCTCCATTATTTTCTCTGTTGTGTATTTGCTCATCTAATTATAAATCAGAAATTTTAGATTAAGATTCGCTATCGGAGCGCCTTAATTCTTTCTGCATTTACAATCTAAATGTTTTCTGATAAATTCTGATTAAAGAATTATGAATTACTCTTTAGTCACTACGGAACCTTACTGTTTCTTTCACCTCATAATTCATACAGCTCTTAAAATCCATTTAGCACAGTTAGCTTGCCCTGTGATTTTCTCTTGATTTTGATGTGCCATTCCAGCCTTTGACTCCATCGCCCAATGGAATAGCTTCTGCAACCCTATCTATCCAACCACACAATCAATAAAAAAAACAACCCCCATCACTCTAACTAGCCTAATATCAGTACGTATAACCAGCAAGTTAAATCAATTTAAATCATAAAAAAAAGAGAGCCATCTCTGAGTCTAAGAAGGCTAGGTCCTAGAATCCAAAGCAGTTTGATGTTGTTCTTTATAGTTTAGTTTTTCCAATCTTCTAAATTATAGAGTGCAAACAGGCTCGACAAAGAAATTTTAAACATAGGGAGACTTTGTGTTGGGCACAACACTATTTTTCCTTTATCTATTATTTTTATATGAAATGTGGCACACTTTGGCTGAATGCTCATGTTTTAAACTATTTTAGACAATTCAATATTGTACATTGTTATGTATAAGTTTTGGGGAACTCGACTTGTGCCGACCTATATTTTGTGTGTCTTGTGTATCCTGTGGTTCTTGCAAACTCTAAGTTAATGCTCCACTATTTATATGAACTAGACATACATGTGAAATATTGCCTATGTAAGCTATGTTTCTTAGTTGTTTTATGGCCATGGCTAGATGTGATCCTTGTCTTGGTAAGTTCTTAAGTGGGAAAATTTCAGCTTGGACATGACTGGCCTAAGATGAGGTATAGGAAGTTCTTAGGTGAACAAGGCACAACCTACTTGTAGTAGGTGCAATTGATCAAGTTGTTACGGCTGAAGTAGACCAACGTCACATGAACTGGAGTAGCTAAGGACTTGATTGGGTTCCCAAGTCATGAAAAAATGTAAGGATATTTGTGAGGGCATGAGTGCCAAGGAATTCTAGTGAATGTTAAAATGTGCAAGATAGTTCGAAGGCATGTAAAATATGCTAATATGTGTCAAGTGCTAAGGCATGCCAATATCTGCAATGGTGTGACAATACATGCCAGGGACTATCAAGGAAACAAAAAGGAGAAACAAGTTAAAATACAAGGAAATGAACACATCATAGGGTTAATAAGTCATCAATTTACATTTTCCAAGAGGGGCATGCTATGCACACCAACACTAGGTGGAAATGAGTGTCAAGTGCCAAGTGTTAGTGCATTCTAAGTGCCAAATCATCCTTTGTTACTTCTCTTCTACTTTCCAATAACTGATCTCAAATAACTTTAATATTAAACCATGCCAAAGCATATTGAGGCATCATAATGAATGATATACATGATAATGATCATGGCCTCTTTAGGACTACATGTCTCTTCACCCCCTTATCAAATGAGCTCCTTCTCACTTGATGTTATTTCCTTCATCCTAAGGACTCCTTAAATATTTTTTCCTAGACCTCTTAGGAACCCTCTAGAACTTACGGGTTTTATCCACTTAGACCTTAGGAAATATTAATTTTCCTTTTTAATTTTCTTTTAGATTTTAAACCCCGTCTTGGGTCCAAAATCCCTTTGCTTTGGTTCTATTCCCACAAAGCCTTTTGTGACCAAACTCACACAAAGCCATCTTACTAGGCATGTGGAGTACCTCCCAAGCTACACAATTCAACAATATAGTCTAGTTGTAGTAACTATAACTTGGTCAAGCTCTTGTAGTCAAGCAAGGGCTTGGTTGGGTTCCCAAGTTGAAAATTAAGTAAGGGTAGTTGGGAGGGCATGATAGCTAGGGAGGGTCAGGGCATGCAAAGGAATGAAAAGGCATGCTAACACATGTCAGACAATGTCAATGCATGTTGAACTAGAGTGTTAGGGAGTGTTGGGGCATATCAAGGGATAACTAGGTCAAAATGCATGGAAAGGAACAAATAAGAGTGTGTGCAAGGGAGTGTTAGCGAATTCAAATGTGCTAAGAACGAAGTGTGTTAGGAGAAGTTTAGAATAGGATTTACAGGAGGCAAGCCTACGGTTGTTATAAGGGGTTCGACATAGAAATTTTAGACAAAGGGAGATCACTTTGTGCTAGGCACAATATTGTTTTTCCTTTAGTTATTTTTTTTATAGGAGATGTGGCACACTTTGGATACATGCTCATGTTTTAAACTATTTTAGATAATTGCATATTGTACATTGTTGTGTATAAGTTTTGGGGCACTTAGCTTGTGTCAGCTTATATCTTGTGTGCCTTGTGAATCTTGTGGTTCTTGCAAATTCTCAGTTAATGTTCTATTGTTTATATGAACTAAACATACATATGAAATATTTCCTATGTAAGCTATGTTGCTTAGTTGTTTTATAACCATGGCTAGATAATGTGATCCTTGTCTTTGTAAATAGTTAAGTGGGACAAGTTGAGATTGGACATGAGTGGCATAAGATGAGTTATAGGCAGTTCTTAAGTGAACAAGGCACAATCTACTTGTAGTAGGTGCAATTGGTCAAGTTGTTGGGCTTGAAGCAGGCCAACGTTTTCACATGAACTATAGTAGCCAAGGACTTGATTGGGTTCCCAAGTCATGAAAAAATGTAAAGGCTTGTTGTGAGGACATGAGTGCCAAGGCATGCTAGGGAATGCTCAGATTTTCCAGATAGTGCGAAGGCATGTCAAACATGATAAGATGTGCCAAGTGATAAGGCATGGAAAGATGTGCAAGGGTGTGTCAATGCGTGACAGGGACTGTCAAGGCAACAAAAGGGAGAAACAAGTTAAACTACAAGGAAACGAACACATAAGAGGGTTAATTAGTCATCAATTTACCTTTTCTAAGAGGGGTATGCTAGGCACACCAACATGACTATGCGCCAATAGATGCCAAGTGAAAAGTCTTAATGCATTCTAAGTGCCAAGTCTTCCTTTGTTGCTTCTCATATACTTTCCAAAAATTGATCTAAAATAAATTTAATATTAAATCGTGCCAAATCATACCAAGGCATCTCAACGTGTTCCATACATTTTAAGACTTTCCAAGCACCAACACGTGCCAAGTGCTAATATGTGTCAGGGATTGTTATGCATGCTATGAAGTGGAATGGCATGTGGAAGACTTCTAAGGTGTGCTAGAGAGTGTTAATGCATGTTTAGGAGTGTTAAGGAGTAATAAGACAAAACATTAAGGGAGCACTAGGTCAAAATTCATGGAAGTTAATGAATATGAGGAACGTGTGCCAGGGACTAGTGTTAATGAGTGCTAGTTGTCATGCCAAGGAGAGAGTGACAAGGTATGCTGAGCATTGGGAAGGCATGCTAGGGAATATCAAGGCATGTAAAGAAGTGCCAAAGTGTGCTAGGGAGTTCCAGGGTGTGCTAATTATATGTTCCAAATAGTTCCAAGATATGCCAATACATGTCAGGTGCTAAGGATGTGCAGGGTGCCAGGGTATGTCAATATGTGTCAAGAAGTGTCAAGGCAACAAAAGGAAGAACCAATCCAAAATGTAAGGAAATGAACACATAAGAGGGTCAATAAGTCAGGACTTTATCTTTTTCAAAAGGGACATGCTAGTCACACTAATAATAGGTCCCAATAAATGCCAAGTGGCATTGTATGCCAAGTACGCCTAATGTATGTCAATGCATTCAACCAAGGTGTTCCAGGGCATGCTAGGGACTACATTCATGCTAACACATGCTAGGAGAGTTCCATGTTGTGCTAGCGCATGCCACCATGTGCTTGGGCATCAGTTTCATGACAAGATGTTATAGGTACAAAGATGTTCCAAGACATGTGAGGTGCTAAGAAATGTTAGTGTGTGACAAAGCATTAATTTAAGGTGTGCCCAGATTGTTGAGGAGTGTTAGGTATTTCTCATTAATAGAATTGGCAGAGCTTGATTATGTATTAAATAATATATTTCCTATACACACTAGTGGAACTTTATCTAAAGGGAATTTTATAGATAATAAACTTAATAGATATGAATCATGTGTTGACTCATAGGAAAACTCTATTCGACTAGTGATTACTTGAGGGAAATGATACATACTAATTACTTCTTAAAAAATTGGCTGATTATAACCAATATGGCCTTGGAAATATCATAAAAAATACTCCACAATAATGGCCTTAAATCGTTATCTTTTGAAAAAAATATATTAAGATGCATATAGCGTCATCAAAAACTCATTGGAATGATCAATGGTGACGAACATTTTTTAACCGTCACCAAAAGTAACAAAAAGAGAATTGGTGAGGGTCATTAAAAGTTCGTCACTAGAAGTGTCACCAAAGAGAGAATTGGTGATGGGCCTTTAACGACCCTCACCAAAAGTGTCATTTAAAATGGCTTTGGTGATGAACCTTAAAGGACCATCACTATATACACTTACAATGACGTTTTTTAAGGACCATCACCATATGTGACATTGGTGACGGACCTTAAAGGTCCATCACAAGCATATCCTAAATGTATTTTTTCCCGTAGATTCAGCCCAAACAGAATGGGAATGAAAAAAGAGAAAAAGCAAATGTAGATTCTTTAGGCTCTGGACTAATCTTATTAGAATCTGGCATGGCAGAAAGGGCAGCAGCATGGGGACTGGTTGTTAAAACAGATGTAGGAACAGGGAAACCTCAGGGTGTGGGTGTAAGGACATCAGATGAGGAAGTACAAGGTCAAACTTAAAGGGGATCAGGAAGCTCAATGAGGACCTAATGTTCAACTCAACGTTGCATTTGAGATCACTAAGTCATTAACACAGAATTATTTATTAATATATATTTCCTATTATGAATTTCACTTGAAATATACCCTGAGATATCCCTAATAAGACAATAGGCGACAATGAAAATGTGTTCCCCAGTTGCTTGTTTTGGTTACCATATCCCATAACTTCTTGCAGAAACTACAAGGCAATCACGAAGTCAATTAATATCAATATTGAATCGATATATTGTGGCTTCATGAAGTGCTATGCATAGATTTTGTGATATTTGTTCTATTTTATTGATAGGATGTTTCTTGAGTACTTATCTTCTCTAAGGATCCATGTTATAATGTACAGAATCAAGAATTGGTACTAGTCACATTCTCATTTATAGGATTCCATATCAAGTCTCAACTCCATGTCTCCACTTATTGTATACATTGTAGATACATCAAGGTCACCAAGAAAACATGTTCCAACAAGGAGCGGCCATAATCATTAATCAATTCTTACAGTTATTATGCATTGGAAAAACTAGTGCAAAGACATGCTATCTATTGTACAGCTAGATTGTACAGAGAATGAGGACACAAAGGGTGTTTCAAATCTCTGGGTGCACAAATCCACATCCCTCTACCAACCAAACAGAGATTGTGTGCCTCCAGTGGTTGAAATACGCTCTCCACACTACACTAATTAGGGATATAGATGCACTCTAGTGGTAGATTGATACTAACCTAATCTATTAAACCCCAATAGAAAAAAATAGAGTTTATAGATATGGTTAAACTATCATCTATCCCTCTATATATTTATGCAACATTAACAAGAATCCACCACACGATCAGCTAAATCTCCAAAGAGTGTGTGGTAGGAGAAAGAGTCATCTGAAATGTGTTGAGAATCAAACCAAGATTGGTTTTGATAAATTTCCACCAATATACAATTGACTACATTATTAGTTTAGATGAAATTCTTCAGGATTAATCATTAATCGGGAAGAATCTTATTAATCACAAAAGCTAGAACGCATAAATACATTATCAATATTACTATGGTAGTGTTCTGATGCCATTTACCTTGTTCTCCATCAAAGATGTGGTAGGTGAACTTAATTGAGGGCCTCCTTCCACTTCTTTGCTCCTTCACTTCCCACAGGACATTGTCAAAGCCTCTCAGCCCTCCTGCATTCATTCAAATCACCAAACTACACATATGTTACCTAAAATAGTAGTTCTATAGACCTCCATAGACAAACATACATATACAGAAAGAGAGAGATTTTATTCCTGAGTAGTGGTCATTATAGGGCTCTGGTTAGCTGGATAAAACATGCATGCAGAATAGAAAAGGCAGGTATTCACCATGGAGTGCGTTGTTTCCATAATTCTTAGGCAGCTGATATGTTTTCCCATTTTGTGTGAATTCTCCATCCTTGATATAGCTGGCTACACGACCCACCAAGGCACCAAAGTAAGATCTACTGGAGCTCATGTTTTGCATTGATAAACAATCTCATATCATCACAAAAAAATCCACCATATTCCCCATGGTAGCACATACATTTGAGATCCATTCCAATATGTGAGTAGAAACTATAAATTTATCTTAAAATCCTAGCATATCATGCCAGTACCAATTTCCAAAGGGAAATGCAAATACATACCATGTATGAGGCAATATTGTCATAGCCAAGAAGTACGCCTGCTAGATGGCTTGAATGTATAAATACCAATACTTGATGAGCTAGCTCCTCTGAGTAATTCATGATGGTGAAGCAGTTGAAAGGTCGAGCTTAGGGATGATTACCTTTAGCATCAAGGAGAGCGAGGGAGACGAGGGTAGCTCCCCAGTTGGTGAGATTTATATACAGATCGCCCCAGCGAAATTGAAAGAAAATTGGGGAAATGATCCTTTTGTAGGGATGAACATAACGAGCCAACTTGTCTTTCCCTTCAAAATTTCTTGGATTCAATTCCAATTTGTGCCCTTGGCCCTTGACTATTAGCATGGAATTTGTAGAGGTGAATGATAGCCTGAATGCACCAAAAATGCAAGAGAATGGACGACACTTTCACCATCATCGATTGATTGACTGATCAAGGCATGGATGGATAAGCTAAAGCAGAATGTTCTATGATATATATAGTGAGACTCATATATTCAATACTAGACTAGGGTGTGTCTATATGCCTTAAGATAAGGTCACGGTGTAAGACATAACATGGATTGTGTGCAACTATAGACAACCCATGCACTGTGGCTACCAAAAAATGTAATCTTTGGAATCTAAACATGCTACATTTTGGAGTTTTTGTCTTGATATCCCAAATTTGTTTTTGAGAAAATCTTAATTTTGTTATTTAAAATGGAATTTTGAGTGCATCTATGGGTTCAACACCTTGAAAAAACCCTAGAGCAAATTTTTTTTGTTATTTGTAGATTGAATGACCTAAACTAATGCAACATGGTTTTGTGGATGCCATTTCTAAAGTTGGGTTGGCCAAATTCCTTTCTGACCTTTTCAGGGTTGGAATATTTTATCACCTATATAACCAAGTAATTTTCTATCACCTGTATAACCTTGTCTTAAAAAGAAAAAAGAGGTTCCTGCACTCAAAGAATTCCCTTTTCCTGGCCACCAGGTGACTAGAATTTTGAAATTATATAACCTTTTGGATGATTAGAAGATCCAATTTTTCCATTGCTACAAAAAGGGCCTGAAATGAGTTCAAATTGTGGTTTTGGGTGTAAACGATTGCTCAGTTGAAACCCATTTATCAACTGCACTGTTTGAGTAAAGCCTAGATAATATCTAATATGAGGAGGCTGGACCTATTTCAGGCTCAGGTAAAACATAATTAAGCTAACCGTCAAACATAAGGTTATGCATATACATGTGGTTCAAGGTCTCCTTTTCCTCACGTTATTCTCTATGAATTAAGGAATGTATGTTGCCAAGGAGGAACACCTACTGGTCTAGGATCTGATACACCCAAAAAGTTACTTGGAACACCTAACAACGAGAGGTAAATCCACAAACCACTCCAAGTAAGATATGAAAATGGCTCTTGAAATTCCTCTAAATACCAAAGCACTCCAATGTTTATAATGGCATACTGATGTCCAATTCAAATGCTACTTAAGGATTTCACAAACGTTCTAGTGCCTTTGTTCAAGGGTTCGTTGTAGGTTTCCAAGGGTTTCTACAAAAAAAAAAATTCACTAGATATTAACTATTTGTCATATCCCAAAACATGTTCAGTATTGTGCCAGTTTCCTGCTGAAATAACGCACTCTCGGGATATTTATGCACAGAAATGATTTTACAGCCCTAGGATCCCTTATATCAGTAGATTTGGAGTCTAGATCCAAAAGGGGAGAAAAAATAAATCAAACTAGGTGTGGTAAACAGATCTCCCACCACCTAGTCTAGCTGGAAAACACCCTACAAGAGGGGTTGCAGCTATGCACAACAAACTTCTTCAGAAATAATGTAGTCTTGGAGAGCATGAGAAGGAGGCCATCAAATAAGATCAAATTTTGAATATACAACGGAAAATCATATTTACAATGATGCTTTTACATTATACAATAGAATACAAAAGACAAGAGAGAGAGAAATCTTCAGAAAAGGGGGTTGCAACACATGTATAAATTGCAAAATGGCTTAACAGCATTATTTTACGGAGCTGCAACAGCTAGATGTTACACTTTAGATCTAGAGAAGATCTATGGATGAAAGATCAGATCCAATTCAGATCTGTACTCTAGAAAGACTCTATTACAAGATCCGCTTGGGGTTTTGACCAAATCATGCATTACAAAGAGTAGATATGAGTTTTAAGTAGCAGATCTGCAATATTATTTAGAAATTTCTGAAGATGAATCTACATTAAAACAGATCAGATCTAAACAGAACATGGAACAACAAGATAATCCATGGATCACCAAAGTGAAAGGCAAGGCCTAGCACCAGAGATCTCTCATCAAAAATGGGATCAAAACACCCTGCAAAACCTCCACTGAAAATAATGCAGTCCCTCATGGGAAACTGCGTTGTAGCTTGAATAGCTAGATTGGCATGATGCCAAGATACAAATATAAAGCTCAAACAACTGATGCACTCTTCCAGGAGGTTAAAAGACACACTCAATGAGAAGAGGCACCAATACAAGCTAGATATGAATAGATCTAGAGTTCCACTTGTTGTAGCTTACAAAAGCAAACAAACCCTCACTGGATTTGTGCTTTTGCATCAGCATAGCTTGGAAAATAACGATACAAGATGAAATCAAGAAGAATCTCTCCCAAGAATCCTTAATGGAAGTGCGAACAATTCATATAAGAATCTCATGATAAGAAGCCCTTTTCTCCACCGAAAAACAGAGAATGGTATTTGTCAAAACAAACAAGATACTGTAAAAAAAACATAGAAAATCAAAACCTCCTCTTGTCAGCTTTCCTTTCCTTTTATAATATGAAAGCTCTCAAAATCCTAAACCACCTTGATAAGCTAGCTCCTTTCACAATGAGGGGCCTCGTTCTATAACTGTCACCTTCATGAGGCATCGTATCTGGGACAGTTGCTGTAGATTTGGTCAAGGTCGTACCAGCCCCATGCCTCAAACCCCTTTCACACCCGCAAGTGATTTGTTTACATGGCCCAGATTTATCCATGTTCATATGGGCATTGATTTATTCATTATTTTAGGAGTTTTACATGTCCTCCTTTATTCATTTATGTAGAAATTTAATAATTGACATATTATTCATCAGATCTTCTGACTAATGATACGAGCTTCATGGCAGTCATTTAATCTCTTCTACCACTTCGATCATCACATGCGGAAATAAAATCAATTGCATGCACACATTAAAACCACAAACAATCACACATATGAACACAGTATTTAATGGGAAAGCTTAAAGCTGAAAACCCCAACTATCTGTATATTATATGTCATGGAGATCATAGTACAATCATAGTACAAAGCTTCTCACAAGCTCTCATGCACACCCTCCATTGCTACACACTATCAAGCTAGATCTAGCAAAAACACATGCTCCAATATTTTTCCACTTGATAGCTAGCCTCTATTGCGTAATCAATGCTATGGGATGGCTTCATTAAATAGATAAACCACCTGGCTTGTACTGCGCAATCCTCATGGGCTTCTCCACCTATATGTGTGTTGCAAATAGCAACTGTATAGTCACAACTGATAGTTAACCTACTCTTTCACCTATTTCTGCACTGGTCTCCACTGAAACTGTCCATGCACTGAAGTTAACTGATGCATTATTTAGTTGATTAATGATTTTATAATTAGTGAATTAATTAATAATTAATTCACACCACTCTCACTAATTGTATCAATCAGTTAAACTAGATACAAATAGCTCAACTATGTTTAGATTAGTTAAACTGAATACAACTCCACTAACTTCCTCAATCAACTCCACCAAACTCCGTCACATGAGTTCTAACTGAAGTATCCATGCAATAGCTCCACATAACCCTCAGGAATAGCGTAATTCCTTCTGTCAGCTCCTGTGCCACATCTGTGCACTTAACTGAAGTGCTCCAAGAGAATAAGATAATGTTTAGAGTCCAAATATTATTAAGAGCTAATAATATTCGACATATCTATTTTTAGACTGGCAATCTAAAAATATATTCCGCCCAATATGTCTAAAAATAGAAGTCCATCTATTTTTTCCAACTTGACCAACCATCCACAAATAGCATCCTGCAACTCATAGAACATGATCCATATGTCTAAAAATAGACTTTGCGCCAAAAATAGCCTGCGGGCCCACTTAGTGAAGGCGAATCCTTTCCACTAAGCTCATCATCTTGTTGCAATCTCAACACTCCCTCTCAACAAGATATGGATTATCTGCAACCCCTATCCTGCCCCTGTGGTATTCGAATTTTCTCCTGGTGAGCGCCTTCGTCAAGATATCAGCATCTTGATCCTCCGTAGGAATGTATGAAAGTAACATGACCTTCCGCTGCACACAATCTCTGATATGATGATACCGGATGTCAATGTGTTTAGATCTATCATGAAATACTGGATTAACCGAGAGTTTGATGCAACTCTAATTATCACAATAAATCATAGTAGGCTCTAAGTGTGAACCAAACAACCCGACCAGGATCTTCCTCATCCATATAGCCTCACATGCAGCCAAACTCGCTGCCATATACTCGGCCTCTGCTGAACTGAGTGCCACGGATCTCTGCTTCCTTCTGTACCAAGAAACTACTATCGACCCGATATTGAAAATCCCTCCAGATGTGCTCTTTCTGTCCGTTGGGCTCCCTACCCAATCTGCATCCGTGAAGCCATACAGCTTCACCTCATCCGACTGTCTGTACCACAATCCATATCCCGATGTGCCTCTGAGATATGTGCCTCCGAGATATCTCAATACATGCTTCCCCGCCTTCCAAAAGAGCTTGGTAGGCTTAACCATAGCTTGTGAAAGCTGGTTCACAGCATAGCATATGTCGGGTCGTGTATTGACCAGATACATAAGCGACCCCACCAACTGTCGATAAACAGTGGCATCCACTACCTCCGCTGAAGTAGAATCCTCCTTCCTCCAACCTCCAGGAAGAGGAGTATCAACAGGCTTGCAGCCATGCATGTTGAACTTCTCCAATATTTCTTGGGCATACTTACCCTGAGAAACAAACAGTCCATCACTGCGCTGCCAAATTTCCAATCCCAGGAAATAATGAAGGAGGCCCAAGCCCTTCATCTCAAACTCTTTTGCAAGATCCTCCTTGCATGAGAGTATCAACAGCTCATCACCTGTCAAAATCAAATCATCTACATAAAGTACAATGATCAGCAACTTACCCTCCACCACAATCTGGTATAGGTTCGGATCCGCCTCACTCTTGGAGAATCCAAGTCCGGTGAAATAACTATCTATCCATGTGTACCAAGCACGAGGTGCTTGTTTCAACCCATACAACGCTCTCTTGAGCCTGCACACATGCGACTCGCTGCTGAAGATCTCGAAACCTTCGGGCTGCTCTATGTACACCTCCTCCTCAATCACTCCGTTGAGGAACACAGTCTTCACATCCATCTGATGAATGTGCCACCCCATCTGCGCTGAGAGAGCAAGAATCGTCCGTATGGAAGAATACCTTGCGACAGGTGCAAAGGTTTCCTCATAATCGATCCCCTCAATCCGTGAGAAGCCTCGGGCAACAAATCTTGCCTTGTACTTCTCCACACTCCCGTCAGCTGCTTGCTTCACTTTGTAGATCCATCTCGAACCTACCACTGATTTCCCTTCCGGCCTTGGGACAATCTCCCATGCAATGTTTCTGACAATCGAATCATACTCTTCCACCATGGCATCTACCCATGCGGGATCCTCCACAGCTTCCTCGAAAGAGGATGGCTCTGTCACGATACACTTGCTCATAAGAGCCATGTATCCAGTGTACTGATCAGGTGACTGTCTCTGTCTGCGCTGTGATGTAGGTGCTCCTACAACCTTCTCTACATCTTGAGCCAGTCGCTCAGCTTCTGTAGTGCGCTTCCGCCCTCTGATGGTTGGCGCTGCCTGAGTGGTCTCTTCCACTCCATGAACCTCATCTTGTGGCTGATCCACATCCTGAGACTCATCCTTAGGAACTAATAGCTCCTCATCTGCATGCAAGTGTGGCTCCCTCTCAAGTGAACACTTCATGGATTTCTCCTCATGAAATTTGATATCCCGTCGCACAACAGTCTTGCGACTGTCTGGAAAATACACACGATAGTTGTGGGGCGTATCAGTGTACCCCACAAATATCCCAACCTCTGCAGTCGGCTCCAGCTTCTTCCTGGCATCCTTCGTCACATGAATGTAAACAGGTGAACTAAAAATCCTCAAATGGGAAATATCAGGCCTCTTACCAGAAAACGCCTCCTCGGGTGTACTCATGCCAAGTATCTTGTGAGGACAACGGTTCTGCACATATACTGCAGTATTGCATGCCTCCACCCACAAGTGAATGGGTAGGCCTTGATCATGCAACATCGCCCGTGCAGCACCCACGATCGTTCTGTTCTTCCGCTCAGCAACCCCGTTCTGCTGTGGGTTATGAGGTGCTATGAGCTCTCTTCGAATTCCTTCTGCGCTACAAAAGTCCTTGAATTCGCCAGAGATGAATTCACCACCATTGTCGCTCCTAAGAGCCTTCACCTGCTTCCCCGATTCTTTCTCAACCAGTGCCTTGAACTCACAGAACTTTGAGTATGTCTCGCTCTTCTTCCGCATGAAGAAGATCCAACACTTATGAGAAAATCATCAACAACATCACACAATACCCATGCTTTGTCGTTGAAGCCGTCAGAAAGGTCCACACACGTCCGTGTGAATTCTCTCAAGGATCGTCGTGGCACGACTATCCTTCTCGTGAAAGGTGGCTTTCACAAATTTTCCCAAGGTACACCCCTTGCACTGATCTGACTGCGCAAGAGTACCCTTAGGAAGCCCAGTAGAAATCTACTGCAGTATCTTCAAAGCTCCATGGTGAAGGTGGCCCAATCTATGGTGCCACAACTTGCCATCATCCCGGCTCACCACTCCTTCTACCTTGCCTGCCATTGCTGCACAGCCATCTACCTGTAATTGATAAAGGTTCTTAACTCGAACCCCTATCCTCCGGGTCTCACCAGTTGCCTTATTGTGCAGGAAAGCCTTTCCTTTGCTAAAGACAACATCATATCCCTTGTCTTCTAACATCGCCACAGAGATAAGATTCTTCTTCAATCATGGAACATGCATCACTTCCTTCAATACGAAGGGTTTACTAGAATCCCTCTCAAAGGAAATTGTACCAATACCGGTCGCACTGTATCTACCATCATCGCCCATCTTGATGTGCACTCCAAGATCTTTCTCATCCAGATCAGTAAACAAATCTCAATCTCCTATCATGTGAAAAGATGCACCACTGTCAAGAAACCACACTGAACCCATCACACTTGAGACCAAGCACGCGATCAGTGAAAAATCTAGCTCAAACTGCGAGGCTAAGGCTTCTCCAGCTGCAGATCCAGCAGCCTGCTTATTTTTCTTCTTCTATGGACAACTAGTGGCGTAATGTCCGTGTTGGTGACAGTGAAAGCACTTCACCTTGGACATTTCCTGCTTCTTGCCTTTCGCACCAGATTGAGAAGCTTTCTTGCTCTTCCCCTTCTTTGCTTTGGCAGCCAAAGCGCAATTCTCTTCATCAGAGTTCTTTGATGAAGATCCATCCTCGTACCCCGCCTTATTCCTCTTGCACAAGATCCGACTCAAAGTCGCTCCCATCCCGGAAATTTCTCCTCCCTCTCCCGACCATCGACACAGTCCTAATAGGAGTGCCAACTCTCGTAAGCCCCAGAGAGCCAAGTCACCAAGTCCTCATCAGCTGTAGTCACCCCCACAAATTCCTAGCTCATCCCATTGCATGAACTCGCAGGTACTCGGGGCATACCGTTCTGCTTTTCTCCATTTTTATGTTCCTGAGTTTATCCTTGAGTGCCAACTTCCTCTGGTCGCTCTTGCTTTGGAAAAAGTCTGTCAAAGCTTTTCACATCAAGAATGGAGAAGATTTACCATGAAGGCTAGACAATATATAATCCTTCACACCTTCCAACAGAGTGCTTCGACATTTTTTTGTCTTATTTTTCCATGCGTCAAGTGTGGCAGTATCGCTAGAAGCAGGTTTTGGAATTTCTGCATCTATGAACTCCTTCAACCCATTGTCACCTAGCACTGGCTCCATCCTGTCCTTCCATGCAATATAATTTGAGCTGCTCTCAAAGGCATAATCCAATCACAATCCATTGAAAGACATATCAACTTCGACACCAAGAAAACACTGCTGCAAATTTGAATTCCACTAGCACAAAACTCACACGCTTCAATGTTTTGCAATTGCTCCAATGATCAACAATCCGATACCATGTAGCAGTACTGGAAGAATCATATATTATTCACCGAGATTCTCCTCACTACACACTATATTAGCTTCATGCATAATACGTAATCTCTTCTACCATTGATCATCACATGCGGAAATAAAATCAATTGCATGCACACATTAAAACCACAAACAAACACACATATGAACACAAGATTTAATGAAATATTAAAGTTTCGAAAACCAAAATATTTGTATATTATATGTCATCATAGTACAAAGCTCCTCATCAAGCTCAATTGCAAGACCACCTCCAATTGCTACACACTATCAAGCTAGATCTAGCAAAACACATGCTCCAATCTTTTGCCACTTGATAGCCAGCCTCTATTGCATTTTTAATGCTATGGGATGGCTTCATTAAATAGATAAACCACCCGGCTTGTACTGCGCAATCCTCATGGGCTTCTCCACCTATCTTTGTGTTGCAAATAACAACAGTATAGTCACAACTGATAGTTAACCTGCTCTTTCACCTATTTCTGCACTGGTCTCCATTGAAACTGTCCATGCACTGAAGTTAACTGATGCATTCTTTAGTTGATTAATGAGTTTATAATTAGTGAATTAATTAATAATTAATTCACACCACTCTCACTAATTGTATCAATTATTTAAACTGGATACAAATAGCTCAACTATGTTTAGATTAGTTAAACTGAACACAACTCCATTAACTTCCTCAATCAACTCCACCAAACTCTGTCACATGAGTTCTAACTGAAGTATCCATGCAATAGCTCCACATAACCCTCAGGAATAGCGTAATTCCTTCTGTCAGCTCCCGTGCCACATATGTGCACTTAACTGAAGTGCTCCAAGAGAATAAGATAATGTTTAGAGTCCAAATATTATTAAGAGCTAATAATATTCGACATATCTATTTTTAGACTGGCAATCTAAAAATAGATTCCACCCAATATGTCTAAAAATAGAAGTCCATCTATTTTTTCCGACTTGACCAACCATCCACAAATAGCATCGTGCAACTCATAGAACATGATCCATATGTCTAAAAATAGACATAGTCTAAAAATAGACTTTGCGCCAAAAATAGCCTGCGGGCCCACTTAGTGAAGGCAACTCCTTTCCACTAAGCTCATCATCTTGTTGCAATCTCAAAAATTTATTCATGCAATAGAAAATGAGACAAAATTTCATATTCCTCTTAGCTTAGGCTAAGTAGGAATATTATAGTCCTCCCCTCCAAAAATTTTCTTGTTCTCAAGAAACTGATAGGGTGAGAGTTGTATTACTTCCCCTCCTCCATTTATGACACCATCAATGATCAAGTCCGCATCATAAGCCAAGTGTTCATCAAGCCAATACATCATGAATTGTTCCTCCAGGGTCAACATAAGATGTGCATAGTCCATCCCACCAGGAGTGAAGAATCCAAAATAAATAAGCATGGCTGGAGCAATGCTCCATATAAAATATGTGGCATGAGGTACTGTATGTAGTCTGGTGCCATGTGGTACATACAAACTACTCCATCCTCCCTCCATATATATAATGCCATAAACAATACAACTATATCATCCAAGTATGGAAGCAAACAATACATATATGCAAACAGAATTTTGATGAGCCGGGTCAAAATCCCACATGTGATGACAATGCAGGAATCTCCCAGCCACTGGACTAAGGTGTGGCAAGTGGCAAAGGCCACGACACATTTTATGCATGAGTTACCATAAAATGGTCAAGATGTCGTATATGTTTGGTGGCTTTGGGAAAGTAAACGATCATGTGAAAAGAATTCCCTTCGTACAACAAGGAGGGCTAAGTCTGTCTTCACATTCACCAACAATCATGAGATCCACATGATTTATCACTCCTGTTAGGGGTCATATCCTGCAAAAACATGGTAAAATAATGTGACAAATCAGAAAATACAGTTTGTTCTACATGATCATATATTTTACCATCAAAGTTCCTCATACACATGGAGTTGTGCATGGGCATTCCCCCTTTCTCAAAAGAAAGAAGAAATGGCTGAAATGACTCTTGCATAGAGTCCATTGGCTGTCCCAACTCCACATAGCTCATGCACTCTTGAAAGTGCTGATGTAGTTCCTCTCTCAAGCCTTCCCAATCAAAGCTCCTCATGATCAGGGTATAGATCCTCATTGAATGCATATGGCTGAGAAAGAATTCTCTGTGTGCCCCTTGTAGTATCTTCTGCTTGACCTTGGAAGCTCTAGCCAAGAAGACCCTACCATGATGATAGATGACTCCCCCTTGGACTAAGAAGCCCTCTTCTTGCTGCATGTCATCTAGTATCATACCTGTGTGGAGATCTTTACAATACTCTACAAGCAGTTGAGATTTCCAATACAGATCCACATTGTTCAACAATGACAGCACTGATGATACATCCATGGAAGTGTCTGTCATGCTGCTAATCTCTCCTTTGACATCTCTCATGCCAAATATGTGTGTTGGAAGGCTGATCCTCCCATTCTTCTCTTCCCATAGTGTAGATCTATGAAAGAGAGAGGGTGATGGTGATGCAGGGAGAATATTCCCCTCACTCTTGAGTTGTCCCAAGCCCTCCAGCATTGTAGCTTGGTCTCCCATTTCTCCAATCCCTCCTGGATCTAGATTTGGAGCAACACTTTGTGAGACCTCCCCCACAAGATCTGAATCTGGTGGCCTCCCAGGTGGTTTTCCACTAGATAGGAATTCCCCCTGCGGAATTCTCATGAACATAAGAGAAGGGACTGTGAGATCCTTGCTTCCACTGCGCAAATCCAGCTATGTTGTTTGTGTGGAAGTGTTGGGTGAGGGATAAGTATGCATGCCTTGGATAATTTGGGGTATACCACTCTTCATGTCCACCCATTCCATCTGCAAAGATTTCCAATCAGTGGGGACTTTCCCCAATGTAATCAACCATTGGACACCCAAAATGATATTTGTGTTTGGTATGTCAACTACAAAAAAGTGATCCACCAAAGTGTAGGACCCCATAGTGACTGAGAGTGATGGGACATATTGCATGCATTGCATTGTCCCATCTCCTGGGACCAAAACAGAAAATCCCTCAAAAGTATCAGTAGGGATTACTCTCCTCTACATAAGATGAGCATCAATAAAGTTGTGGGTTTCCCCACTGTCAATCAATACATATGCCCTCTGATTCATGATTGAACCTTGTACTCTTCGAGTCAAGTACTTAGGCACTCCTCTCAAAGATGCAAGAGTTCCACCTATTGGAGCAAAGGCTTCATCCCCATCTCCAGATGGTGTGGGATCTCCCTCAACATTATTAGCGTTGTGACCCCTCTTTATTTCATCATCTTCCTCTTCCTCCTCAAAATCTGAGAAGACTTCAATATAGTGTGCTTTCCCAGCAGCACATCTATGTCCAGGTGCCCATGACTCTTGGCAAGTGAAACACAGATTCTTCTTTCTCAGCTCCCTCTTGACTTCAATATCAAGAGGCTTATTGAATGAGCTATCCTTGGAAGGAGAAGATTTTTCTTCCTTCCCTTTAGAAAGGTGAGGGGCCTTGCTTTGGAAAGTTGCCTTTGCTTTTGGCAAGGCATCTTGGAGGTCTCTAGCGCTCTCAATGGCATCATGCAAAGTGATGGGCTTGGTAGATTTAACTAACCCATGCAAAGGTTCATCCAAGCCATCGATGAACATGTACACCCTCCTTGCTGCAGACAGATCAGGGACCATAATAGATAATCTCAAAAACTCAAAGATATAAGTTTCTGCACTTCTCGATTGCTTTAACTTTGCAAGGCTCATGAAAGGTGCTTCTGGATCCTTTCTATCAAAACTTTCCACTAGTCTTCTATTGAATTCAGAATAGGTAGTCACATTGGTATGGCCCAATGTAAACAACCCATGGAACCACCAATTGTGTGCCTCACCTTCAAAGTGCAGCGCTGCAATCTTGATGGCTTCAATCTCGGGGACTTTGTTCAACTGAAAGTAGATATCCAGCTTTTCTACCCATGCCTTAGCAGAATTGGTGGATGACCCATCAAACTTGGGCAAAAATAATCTGCCCATAGAGTGATGTATGTCATGATTATGGAAGGACCCACCATCTCTATATTGATGCCTTGGTCTCCTTTTCTCCTTGAGGTGACAAAACTCTTGGAAACTCAAGTGGTCCTTGAATCTCTAATTCTGATATTCATATTCCACAAAGTATTATTCAAGGGATGCTTTCTCTTGTGGTTCTTCATTCTCCACAGCCAAGAAGGTAGGCATAGTGGAGCATTGTGGAGCTTGTGGCTATTTCACTGGTTGACTAGTCCAGTGGTGAGACATGCCAGAGCTTTCCCCGAGATGAAATCTCCCAGGATATTCCCTCATCCTATCCATTCTCATCTCTTTGATCTCTCTAGAAATATCTTTCATGGCGACCAAAAGAGTTCTTGCAAACTCTTCTCCTTCTTTATCACTTCCAGTTTCAGGGGCTTTACCCTTGTCTTGATCCTTAGTGGTGTAATCAAAATTTTTGTGGCTTATGTTCTGATACCTC
Source organism: Pinus albicaulis (assembly GCA_034641835.2). Classification (NCBI taxonomy): domain Eukaryota; kingdom Viridiplantae; phylum Streptophyta; class Pinopsida; order Pinales; family Pinaceae; genus Pinus; species Pinus albicaulis. The sequence continues at coordinate 6,562 of JAXQQM020061426.1, read as the reverse complement.
TTCTCCCTCTCAGTAGGAGGCTCATATTCTTTTTAATGTAGCATGGTTGTGATTCTCCAATGAAAGCACAGGTTGTTCCAAGAAAGGAGCTTTGATACCACTGTAATATCTCGAAATTTAGATTCCACAGCAAGCCTGCTAAAATAACGTACTTCTGGGAGATTTATGCACAGAAATGAGTTTTTAGCCCTTGTATCACTTAGATCAGTAGATCTGGAGTCTAGATCCAAAAGGGGAGCAAAAACAAATCAAACTAGGTGTGCTAAACAAGTCTCCCACCACCTAGTCTAGCTGAAAAACACCCTACAAGAGGGGCTGCAGCTATGCACAACAAACTACTTCAGAAATAACGCAGTCTTGGAGATCATGAGCAGGAGGCCATCAAATAAGATCAAATTTTGAATATACAATATCAAATCATATTTACAATGATGCTCTTACATTATACAATAGAATACAGAAGACAAGAGAGAAAGAAATCTTCAGAAAAGAAGGCTGCAACACATGTATAAATTGAAAAATGGCTTAACAACGTTATTTTATGGAGCTGTAGCAGCTGAATGTTACACTTCAGATATATAATAGATATGTGTACAAAATATCAGATCCATTTCATATCTGTACACTAGAAAGGCTCTATTACAAGATCCCCTTGGGGTTTTGACCAAATCATGCATTACAAAGAGTAGATTTGAGTTTTAAGTAGCAGATCTGCAATATTATTCAGAAATTTCTGAAGATGACTTTACATTAAAACAGATCAGATCTAAATAGAACATGGATCATCAAACTAATCCATGGATCACCAAAGTGAAAGGCAAAGCCCAGCACCAGAGATCTCTCATCAAAAATGGGATCAAAACACCCTTAAAACATCCACTGAAAATAACGCAGTCCCTCAAGGGAAACTGCGTTGTATCTTGAATAACAGAGATGGCCTGATGCCAAGATACAAATACGAAGCTCAAACAACTGATGCACTCTTCCAGGAGGTTAAAAGACACACTCACTGAGAAGAGGCACCAATACAAGCTAGATCTGAGCAGATCTAGTGTTCCACTTGCTGCAGCCTACAAAAAGAAACCAACCAATTGATCCACAGATTGGCAGCTTGGAAGTAGAGCTTGGACAAGTGCCTGATAGTGGACAAAATCAGCAAGACTCCTCCAAGAAATCCTCAAGGGAAGAGATAGAATCCCCGCATAGGAATCCCCAAGTGCTAAGCAACACTATTCTCAGCTAAACATCAGAGAATGGTATTTGTCTAAATAGACAAGATACTCAGAAAATATGCATAATCAACAACCCTCTCTTGCTGCCTCCCCTTTCCTTTTATAAGATGAAAGCCTTATCAAACCCTAGACCACTTCAATGAATTAACTCCTTTCACATGAGGGGCCTCCATCTAGAACTGTGCTGTCCATCCATGAGGTACATTGCATCTAGACAATGTTGTAGATTTGGTCAAGGTTGACCCTGTCTCATAGCTCAAACCCCTTTCACACCTGCAAGTGATTTGTTTACATGGCCCAGATTTGTCCCTGTTCATATGGGCATTGATTTATTCATTATTTTAAGGAGTTTTACATGTCCTCCTTTATTCATTTATTCATGCAACAGAAAATGAGACAAAAATGTATATTCCTCTTAAATTAGGCTAAGTAGGATATTACATATATTTTTTACCACCACCATTTCTGCCACAAAATTTCTGTAAGGTGAAGACACATGAAGATTTAAATTGGTTCCTGCTTGAAGGAAAGATGAACTGTTCTGATTGATGGGTATTTAGAGTTTTATTGTTGGCTATAATATTCTTACAATGACCCTAGATGTAGTCACAAACAAGTAATAAAGATGATTGTTGTTCACAAGGCTGAAAAGTTGTCTGAAATCCCTCAAATTATCCCACAACAAGCTTCCCAAAAACCCCACATCATTGTTGGAAACATTTGTTGATTGAACCTGTATTTTTATACTTGTTTTCATGCTGCCCTATCTGTCCAAACATTGGTATCAGAGCCATAATCGTGCTGTCATTAACCCTAGTTCTATTTGTTGGTGAAAATTTACCACAGTTGGAGGTATCAACCATTGGAAAGACCAACACTATTGGGTTCCAAAGAACCACCAATCAAAGGATATATCTACTATTGTATCTTCTATTTAGGGCTCTTCACATGCTGCCATCGAATCTGCGGTCATTTTCTTCTATATATCATCTTCATATTGCCTCATAATCCTACAAGAGTATGTTACATGACCTCACATCCTCCCAGCAAAAGTTGATCTTATATGCCGAGTTATATTTATGCTTGGATGGTGATCTATTTGCTTTGTTTGGAGACCATGGAGGATGACAACATGCTACTAAAAACGGTTGTATTATAACAAGATTATTGATGTCAAACTGTTCATGGAGGCTACCACCAAATACTGAAATACTACAATAAGGGATACTTTCCCATGATATTTTTGGAACCTTAAAACCATGTTAAAATTGTTTGAAACATGAGCCCTAAAACTAAAACAAATGCTACAAAAAAATCACTATAATGTGATGGAAGTTCTATTATAGGACTTCTCTACTGCTGCTCATATGCTGTCTAAAATAATCAGGTTGAAATTTAGAACCTAACTATCACTGGTCTAGTATGCAAAATCCAATTCCTGGCATGAGGCATATGATGAAGCCATTGGCTAGGTTACATGTTGGCAGTGTATGTTATGTTGATCTATTACTTTTTCTTTTGGTTAGAAACTGGGAACTTCACCACAACATCATACCAATATGTAAAATATGAATTAATTGTTGTGAGACAACTAGCATCTAGGATATTTGTTTCTATCCCATACTTTGCCATCAACATCTAAGTTGTATTGCCTGTGCATGTGTTGAATGGAGTAGCTATTGTGGCATATTTATGATTGTTTTCGTGTCAAACATACAATTTTGACATTTCTTCTCCGTTAGTCATCAGTATTTTTCACTCGTTAGTGATGACTAGTTCTCACAGCCAAGTTTTCTAGCAGCTGATCCAAAAATTTGTCATATTTACCAGCTGGAAAAACACCCATAAAACTTTTTCACCCTCTTAATTTTCAGTCCGCCCATGACGAGATGAAACCTCATTATCAAATCCTACCTTGCCTCATCCATACTAGTCTGCCCATTAGCTCTAAAAGGACAATGCACAACTATTCAAACAGTCTCCCCTAAGTTAGGAAGTGGTGCTTTAAGACATTTCACCCTTGGCAAACTATCCAAGATCCATAAACCTCCATCTACTATAGACCAGTCATAACAGACCTCCCACTCTGCTAATAAAGTTGGTCACAGCCCTAAGTCGCGCCACTAATACACCCTTAAGTCTCAGCAATACATAGACCATAATCTCAAGCTAATTTTAGGTGTTTTACAGTGTTTGGTGGATCTTTCAAGGACAAGAAACATGCCAGCATCTCAGAAGACAATTTTTGGCACCACATGAGAAGACAGCTGCTTCTCAATGTGATCCTGAGCCTGAGATGCATCTACCGGGGTAAAGAGTTTATCATCAAACTCTTGCAACCTCATTCAAGGCCTGAAAGGACAGTGGAAGAAAAAAAACACTGTCAAGGGCTGTTAAAATCACATGGCTAAGAACCTCCTTCATCTATAAGCAGAGGGTTAAAGCGCCTCCTTCATCTATAAGCAGAGGGCGATGGCCAATGGTTGATTTAAGATTTTCCACTGATGGTGAGACATATTTGTTTTTGAACAATAAGACAGTGACTAGGGTTTTTTCTAAAAGAAAAGTGATGGATCTACAACAGGTAAGAGCATTAGTATTCTTCGTTTCGTTCGCCATCATGTGTGAAGGGAAACTCCTTTTCAATATGTTCATCAGAAGCCTTCATATGGCCGAGACAAAAGGTTGACAAACATCGTATATTTTGCCAAGTGAAGGGCCTCCTTCATTCATTAGCAGTAGGCCAGAACAGTGATTATTTCTAGGTTTTCTCACTGACTGATAGACAAATTATAAACATAATAAGGGATAATTGAAATAGATAAGTAATGTAAAGAGACCAAAGGAAAGCAGGGGTACCACTGCAATCCAATGGGTCAAGCTTATCTCTTAACAAGTTTTCTGTCAAAGGATAGTCTGCAGCTCAAACAAAACAAGATTGAAAAGTGGTTGATGAGGTGATGTCATTGCACAGGAAAAAGAACTAATGATGATTATGTTTTAAAGAATACTGGTCTCTCTACTCATAAAAGGGTGTCTTTCAAATATGCTTATCATAGTTGACAAAGAAAATCTGAGCTCATTTCCCCAAGAGGTATTGCAGCTAGTATACAGGTTCATAAAGTGAAAAAAGGATTTTTGGCATACTTTCAGATTCTGAAGAGGATTTCAAAGCAGATATAGACATGTTCATTACAAAAGGTCAAAGGTACTATATCAATGCAGTTTGAGTGAAGGGAGAAGTGTTAAAGAGATCTCTTTTTAAATGGACAATAGTAGAAAATCCTGGGTAAATGCAACTGCATTTTTCACCCACAGTCAGAAAATGAGTTTAATTGACACCTGGCAGTCAAGCCATCTTCACAATAGGGCTTTATCACCTTTGAAGCATCCATAGAAGACAATATTAGTTTAAAGTTCAAAGGGTAAATCTGCTTCCCTAAAAAATGGCAAAATGCTTCATAACTCATTGATATATTATTTAAGTGGAGCTTCTATGATTGTCACCAAACGGACAAAAGTGGCAGAAATCACCTTTCAAACATATATGCACAGAAAAACCTGTTTCCAACATCGTTCAAAAAGGTGGGCCCCTCTCAAACACAGTCAAGAGTGCTTCGGGGTTCAAAAGGAAAACCAAGGCATCGTTTCAAAAGGAAAAAACTTTAAACACCCTCACAAGACTAAACCAAGGGGTTTCATTTTGTTTGCATTTCAAAAGAACAAAAGACCGTTGCAAGTTCATTGTGCAAACACCAAAGCCCAAGCAAAGCATCCCTTTGAAGTTCACGAGGCCAGAGAGAGAGGTTTCGAACCGGTTTTCAAAGTTTTAAAGGTGTTTAAACCGTGAAGCGCTCCTGTGCAACTGCGCGGCGCTCCTGTGCGCAGAAATTACAAAGGGCTACAAGGATGTGCAGCGCGCCTGTGGCTTTTGGTCACAAGGGCCCGACAAAGCCACCCGACCATTTTTTTCACGACGTTCTTCTCCACAAAAGTGTCGCACACAAATCCAATGCTCGAGATGCCTCCAAACAACACCTGAAGAAAATCAAACGCCTTAACAAGCATCATCATCTATGTCTCAAGGTATTTCTGCTACCTCCCTTGATTTTTTCAAAACTATTAAGTGGTGGAAGGGGGTTAAGCATCACAATCAAAAATCACAGGTTTGAATTTTGTGTGAAAACGAGATTTGCTGTGGTTGATAAAACATCAAAAGTTTGTGAGTTATATTAATATAGAAGAAACTCATTTAACGGCCCTCAAAGAATGATGAGAGATGAAAGCCCTGTTTTAAAGGTGGAAAGCTTAGCATTTGAAGAGTGAAACATTTCTCCTACTTTCAACCATTGGGATCATACATTTATTACTTAGCCAATATTCGAAATATGCCTCAGTGTGATGAAGAATAAGGTCATGGTTGCCCTTTGACCATGAGCAGACCTTAGTGACAAAGGCAGTGTAAATCATTTGGAGGTGTTTCTGTCAAGATTGTGTAAAAGACAGTAGAGTTTCAAGAGGGCAGTTTTTTGTTGAAGGGGAGCTTATATTGTTGAATGCTACAGGATTCTCTATGACAAATCAAAAGCAAAATAAACCCTGTCACCTATTACACAAAGTAAACCCCTGACCTATTTCCTGTTGATTGACTATTTTTCTATGTTATTGAATCCACTAGCAATACACCTACAAAAGAAAAGAGCATTGTCTTTTATTTAAAAGGGCTTTTGTTTTTGCCTCCCTCTCAAAAGATAAGGTCGTCTCTATTGCCTCAAAACACCAAATCAAACTTCTACACACAAGAAAGTCACTATATTTCTCCTTGGATTGACTGTGTATTCGTTATAATTATTGGCCGATTGATATACAAAGGTTGGGAAAGGCAAAAGTTTTCCAGACAGTAGTTTTATATCAGCAAAGGCACTCGTACACTGATACACTCCAAAACTATTGTTACCTTACCAAACAAGAGTTGACAAAGCCGAGACAGAGTTTGTCAGGTTGTTGCTTTAAAACTTTGAAGCATTTGATATTTCAAAGCACATTCTCAGGCTCAAGATGCTCTGAAAAGATAGCAGAAGTGGGTTGCACAAGAGGTATGAGCCAATTTCTACCGAGGAAGTCAATGCATACCCATCTATCCTTTTCAATTTTCATGAGGTGGGTTGTTTGGATTTCTGCCAAAGGGTACAAGAAGTCAAAAGTTTCTCGCCCTTAACACATTTGTGCACCTTAAGGTTCAAAGACAAAGATTTTCAAGTGGCAGGCCTTGATTTCAAGTTCTCCACGAGATCCATATCCAAGGCGACTAAAATCCCATACATTGGCAA